>JAUDYJ010000014.1:9555211-9955211 GCA_030761175.1 Masticophis lateralis
TCCCCTGCCACGCCCACCAAGCCACACCACGCCCACCAAGCCACGGCCCACAGAACCGGTAGTAAAAAAAAAATTGGATTTCACCACTGATTCAAAGGCGAGCAACAGACCGAGTTGCTCTCCTCACCTCTTTTTTTGCCCCTACGACAACTTTGTGAGGTGGATTGGGCAGGACTAGAACCCCTGATCTCCTGGTGATTGGCCCACAAAAGTCACAGAGCTGGCTTCTGTGCCAAAGATGGAACTAGAACTCCCAGTCTCCTGGGGCTTAAGGCGACGGGAGGCTAAAGCATATGATGAACGGTTGCAAGAACTGGGTACACCTAGTCCAGTGATGGCTAACCTTTTTGCCATCGCGTGCCAAAAGCTGGGGGAGCGTGGGGTGGTCGTGCAAGTCCATGCCCACACTCATAATTCTATGCACCCTGCCCTCCCATTCATGCGTGCGTGCGTGCGTGACCCCCCCCCCCATGTTTCCCCCACTTTTGGCATGTGATGGCCCAGTAGGCCTGTTTTTTTGCCCTCCCCAGGCTCCAGAGGCTTTCTAGGAGCCTGGCGAGGGCAAAAACAGCCTTCCCCACCTCTCCAGAGGCCCTCCGGAGGCCGGAAACAGCCCATTTGCTGACTTCCGTTGGGCCCAGAAGGCCCAAAAATCACTGGCCAGCATCCACATGCCTGCTAGGCACAGAATGAAGCTATCAAACCACTCCGTTCCTTCGCGTCCTTCCTTGTTTTTTTTTAACCTTGTTGGCCAAATGCCTCTCCAAGGACATAGACCGAGTGGATTTTCTAAGCAGGCCATGCTGACTTTGCAACTTGTCAGGAAAGCCAACCAATATGCCAAGTTCCAAGCGTCAGGCATTTTAAAATATAGCCACCCTGGAGAATATCTCCGGAAGTGGTGGTAGAAGGGGGGGGGGGGGGAATAATGAAGAGTTGAGGAATTTAAAGGAAGTAGGCTACAGGGCACCACATGCCAAGCTATATTCCTGCAGCTGGCCTGGAAGCTGAAGAAGAGAGGAAAATGAAGGAATAAAATAAGGATAAGGTTCCCCTCGCACATATGTGCTAGTCGTTCCCGACTCTAGGGGGCGGTGCTCATCTCCGTTTCAAAGCCGAAGAGCCAGCGCTGTCCGAAGACGTCTCCGCGGTCATGTGGCCGGCGTGACTCAACACCAAAAGCGCACGGAACGCTGTTCCCTTCCCACCAAAGGGGGTCCCTATTTTTCTACTTGCATTTTTTTACCTGCTTTTGAACTGCTTGGTTGGCAGAAGCTGGGACAAGTCACGGGAGCTCACCCCGTTACGCGGCACCAGGGATTCGAACCGCTGAACTGCCGACCTTTCGATCGACAAGCTCAGTGTCTTAGCTGCTGAGCCACCGTGTCCCTTTTAAAAGAAGGATACTGAAAGCCAACATTACAGGTAGTTCTCGATTTACGACCACAACCGAGCTGCAAATTTCTGCTGCTAAGCGAGACATTTGACGAGTTCTGCCCCATTGGACGAACTTTCTGGCCACCGTCGTTAAGTGAAGTATCAAGTTAGTAACACGGTTGTTAAGTGAATCCAGATTCCCCATTGACTTTGCTGTGGCCCTGGAACGCTGCAACAGTCATAAATATGAATCAGTTGCCAGGCATTTGAATTTTGTTAACAAGGATGGCTGCAAAGTCATGAAGTCACTCTTTTTTTTACAGCGCTGTTGCAATTTTGAACGGCCACTAAACAAAACTGTTGTTAAGTCTTGAGAACTGTCTGTACATGTGGGTTGCCGGACTTTTTATCATGTGACCGTAGGATTGCTATGACGGTTATAAGTGCAAGGACCGCTCATAAGCCACATTATATTGAATGGAAAATAAACACAACAACAGAGAGAGAGTGAAGAGGGAATAGTGGTCAGCGATGAAATGCTCCCGGTTCGGACCGGATCACCTGATCCGGTAGCGATGGCAACGGGTAAGTTCGGAGAACCAGTAGCAAAAATCCCTCTCCCCCCCTTCCATGCCCAGCTGAGCCGCACGATCATCAGAGGCTTTTTTTTTTAAACTTTTAAAACCATTTTTTAAACAGCCTCTTCAGCGGAAAAAATGCTTTTAAAAGTTAAAAAGAAAAAGCCTCTGATGATCACGTGGCTCAGCTGAGATCGTCAGAGGCTTTTAAAAGCATTTTTTTCTGCAACCTCTTAAGGTCGTAGAAAAAAATGCTTTAAAAAGTAAAAAAAAAAAAAGTTGGCCACGCCCACCCAGTCACATTAATCCCCACCACCACCAAGCCATGCCCACAGAACCGATAGTAAGAAATTTTACATTTCACCACTGGTAGAGGGGTAGAGGAGAAAGAGGGGAGAAGAGAGGAAAGGAGAGAGAAGGATAGAAGAAAGGGAAAAGGAGAGGAAGAAAAAGTGGGGAAATAAGAGTAGGAGAGAAGGTTGGAAAGGGAGGAAGAAGAGAGAGGAGTGGGGGAAGAGAAGGAGAAGGAGAGAAGGGGAAGGAGAGGAGGAAGAAGCAAGTTGAAAAGGACAGAAGCGAGGGAAAGAGGAAAGAAGGAGAGTAAGGGTTGCTGTGAAGAGATGGAAGGATAAAAGAGCAATCCCAAGTATATTATATAATTAGAATATACTCAGAAAGGCAGAAAAATTAATTAACATGGAAACCAAAGGTAATATGTATTACCGGTTACCGGTTAAGAGACTATATAACTATGTATATTTATGAGAAATAAAAATAATAAAAATTTCAACAAAACAAAAAAAAAAGCGCCACATTTTCAGTTGCTAAACAAGTGACCGCTAAGTTGAATGATCACTAAACAAACGTTTGTTATGAACAGGATCACCTGCAAAGCCAATTTTAAAGTTTTGGTCGCCACGATGTAAAAAAGATGTGGAGACTCTAGAAAGAGTGCAGAGAAGAGCAACAAAGATGATTGGGGAGCTGGAGGCTAAAACATATGAAGAACAGTTGCAGGAACTGGGCGTGGCTAGTTTAATGAAAAGAAGGACTAAGGGAGACATGAGAGCAGTCTTCCAATATCTCAGGGGCTGCCCCAAAGAAGAGGGAGTCAAGCTATTTTCCAAAGCACCTGAGGGCAGGACAAGAAGCAATGGATGGAAACTAATCAAGGAGAAACTAATCCCCCTCCCTTCTATCCTCTCCTCCTCTCCCTTTCCATTCTATAATCCTCTCCTCTCCTTCCATTCTGTAATTCTCTCCTCTCCTCTCCATTCCATTCCATTCTACTCTGTCTCTATTCTATTCTATTCTATTCTATTCTATTCTATTCTATTCTATTCTATTCTATTCTATTCTATTCTATTCTATTCTAATTCTAATTCTAATTCTAATTCTAATTCTAATTCTAATTCTAATTCTAATTCTATTCCATCCATTTGACCAGAACTGAGAAACTTCCTGACAGTGAGAACAATTCATCTGTGGAACAATTTGCCTCCAGAAGTTGTGAATGCTCCAACACTGGAAGTTCTTAAGAAGAGGTTGGATAACCATTTGTCTGAAGTAGTGTAGGGTTTCCTGCCTAAGCAGGGGGTTGGACTGGAAGACCTCCAAGGTCCCTGTTCTGTTCTATTCAATTCTATTCTGATTTTGGTCTTCTTGGGGGATTGACTTCCTGGTCTGATCTACCTGGCGGGACTGACATCAAGCAGACTCTGGAAAAACATTCCTTGGTGGTGTCTATGAGAGATTCTCAGTCATCCAGGTGATGCCTGAAGAAGCTTCTTGGATGAGAGGTGAAGCGTCTTCAAAGAGAAACCAGAGAGTCCAGTTGCCTGTTGAAAAATCACCGCTGGGATTTCTTTTAATTCTGATTCCTGAACCACACAGGTAGCCGATGGCCAAAATGTGACAACCTAGTCTATTATTCTAAATACTGCACCCAAAATAGTTCTGCAGAAACTTCCAAATTTAACAAAACTGCTAAAATTCAAAATCCCGGCCAGAAAGTCGGCTCTAACTTAGCGCAATAGCTTACCGTATCATTTAAAGGCAATTTCCAGTTTCCCTTCTCTCTAACCACTCCATTCTTTTATTTTTATGTAAGGTTTGATTGCATAAAAACCTGCCAAAATATTTAAGCATCGACAAGACAGAAATATATTTGTATTTAAGTATCAAAATACAGAACATTGCTTTTCTAAAACGGAGATGCAAGTAGGAACCTTAAAACTTACTCACCTGTGCATTAAGAAAGACTAAAACCAGAAATGCCAGCCCACAAATCTTACTTTTCAATCAACCTTTTAATGAAAAGTTCATAAAATAACAAGTTTTTCATCACTGTACATTAAGACTGCAAATTACTGAATGCTGAGATCATATTATAATTTCTGCATTATTATTATTATTATTATTTATTTTCCCCCAATATGACACGCGAGTTGCAGTCACAGCCGCCTGCAACTCTTAACCTGAATTCAAGCTTTTGAAGGAAAGAAGAACAGTTTGATAGAATAGGAACGTCAGTTACATTTGCAAAAAATATTTGGGGATTTATGGCCAGAAAGCAAGTGAGCAAGCGAGAGAGAGAAAAAAATTAAGGCTCTAGGAGGAGGCAGGGAAGAATAGATATCCCTTTCTCCAGTTGAGGTTGAGAATTAAGGAAACCTCCTCACTCAACACTGGCAAGTTTTTCCTTTTCCAATTTCCAACCCAAATCAGACTGGTGAAATTGACTTGCCATGAGTGAAACTGACTCGCCGTCAATTCCATGAGCTTCAAAAAAGCAACATCCATGCCGTAGACAGAAAACTGGTTGGAAAAAGCAAAAACCTAAGAACAGTTTGCCCAGTAGGACTCAACTCAACTCAAAACAATAATAATTCTTGGAACCATTTTATCTGTTCCCGGTGGGAATCACCTCCAGCTGCCAACACGTCAATGCCACATGTTCAACGTTGTGTGTAGGTGAGGGAAAGAAATTGGAATGAGAGTACAAAGTGGAACAATTTGCAAACAGAAGGCTTTTCTTCCTTCCAATATTCTTTGAGAGATATAAATGAGGTAGAAAAAGAATTTCCCCACCCCCACCCCAAACTCTGGAACATACGAATACTGTACAAAAGAAGTGAAATTTTATGATTGCGCACAAATTGCATCCAAGGGACCTCTTGTCTTCCGAGAAGGAATCAGCTTGGACATTTTCCAGATATGGGGGGAAGTGAGATAAAGCAGCCTATTTAGGAAAAACGGATTTCCCCCAAAAATAAAAAAAATAAAATAAATTGGCTGGCGGCTGCACAACGCTTATGCGTTTTTGCGTCTTTGCAATGAGTTAATACAGTGCACGAGTGAAAATTGGCCCAAAGAAATGAAAAATGGAAGGGAGCGTCTGCTGTCCTCCCTCTTCATGGTGCGTGCGTTTTGTGTCTGCAAAGATTTTTTAACAAAGTGTATGCGGTTACCTGTAAGCTTAAGGACAGAGCACTAAGGGACATGTCATTCTTTCAACCGACTGTTTCTCCCTTCACTAAAATCCTCGGCGTTTAGAACTCTGTGCAGAGGGTGGCAAGATTTCAAACCAGAAGAGATCAGGATAAATTTTGGGTGTGTGTATGTGTGTAATCTGCAGGTCCTTGTTCCCAATTTGCTCCCCTGGGAGTTGAGAATGAGGAAAGACGTACTCCCATCAATGCATATCTCAAGTATCTATCTCCATGATGGTGAACATATGGCACGCGTGTCGGAAGTGGCACGCAGAGCCATCTCTCCGGGCATACCAGCCATCGCTCTTCCGGGTTCCGGTGTGCACATGTGTGCCGTCTAGCTGGTTCTCGCATATGCATCAGAAACTGGAAGACGAGGTGACCAGCGCACATATGCACGCCGGAAACTGGAAGCTCAGCTTCCCAGTGCGTACGCTGGGGAACTACTCTTCCGGTTTCCACTGCTCCCGCACGTACACGTCAGGGAGCTGCTCTTCCAATTTCCGGTGCTCTCTCCCGCCACGTGCAGACTTCCTTTTCGAAACGATTCACCAACACTGATCTAGTTTATATTGTAATCCATGTCCTCTAAAACAGTTCAGTTTTAGTTAACGTTTCACTCAAGCTTCACTCCTGGGGGGGTGGGTTGGGGATAAAGAACAATTAAGACAGAAGCGAGTTGCCATTGACTTCTTCGAAGACCCTAAAATGACAAAATATCTCATGGTCTCCCTCCCCCTCCTTTTAAAACTGGATCTTACTAGCACTCTGCTTCATTCCATGACACCCAAAAACATAGCCATAATAACCCACAAGAGAATACCGTAAGTTAACAATATAAAGAATATTTCTTGTTATCTGTGCAGCGACTTCCACAGTTGAGTTTCACCGGATGTCCCCAAACCTCTCCAACATCTCTATGCTACGCAGACTGACTTTGAAGGCTAGCCTTAAACTGTAATTAGTTCCAGCTAAGAAATGGTCCACCTCAACTCCAGCTTAGGCCTCAAGAGGTCGAAATGTTTGATTAGCTTCCAATAACCGAGGACTTTCTGGTTCGGGCTGCGAGGGCAACTTCCAGAATTCTCCAAGGCTTCCCAAAATTTACATCCAAGCGTCCCCAAAAAGGCTTGGAGCTTTCTCAGTGGATGGGAAGACCTGCACCTTGGGACCTGTTTACGGTTGAGCATGTGGAAGGACACAAATGACAGCTTGGAGCGCTGCCGTTCTATTTTGGTTCTTGCAAGCCAGGAGGCCTCAAGCTTTTTGACCTCACCATGCCCGGGACTCTTACAAGCCTCCTTCCCACCCTTAAAACAAAACAAAATCAACTCAAATTCAAAAACGGCTTATTATTGCTTGCATTGTAAACATCAGAAAGGTCATTGGTGATGACCAAAAGCGGAGAGCAGAAACGTTCTCCGTGAGGCATCAGGGAGGTTTTATTTGCCAAACCTCTGGAAAGATTCTTGATACCGCTAGAGCTGTGCAAGGCTCCCCTTTTCTCCGAACGCTTCTCTAGGTCGGTGTCAATTGCATGGAAAAAATAATAATAGTAGCAACCCGTTTCTCTCTCTCTCTCTCTTTCTCTTTTGCTTTCTGCACCAAATGACCCCAAATGTTTCCTCTTAGGAGCTGAAGTTCCTTTTTTATTTTTATCTTTTTTTTTTTTTAATATTTAGAACAGAAGTGACATGGCAGAATCTTTTTTTTTTTTTTTTGAAAAATACTGTTAACCTAGAATTGACCTGCACCGCTCAAAATAAAAAAAAGCGCTTTTACACATTGGTTTACTCATGCGTACACACCCTCACGCATACGAACAAAACGAGAGAAAATTTTTTAAAAAAACAACAAACAAACAATAACAAGGAAGGAAATTGTATTAAGAGTGACGTTGTTATAACTGGAAACATCTTAAATACAAGAGAAAAACAATATTTTTCGTCTTTTGTGGAAAGAAAAATAAAAATAAAAGAGCTACAAAAATCCACGGTTTGTATTGTCTTCACAGGTTATGGTTTATGGCTATGCCGAGAGTGTCTCTGAGTTTATTTATTTATTTATTTTTCGTTTCTATTTTTTTTTTAAAGTCTTAAAACTTTTTAAAAAACTTTTTCTTTTTTTTTTTTTTGAAATCCTGTAGCGAAGACCCTGCTGAATGCATCGTTTGTCTTTTTGCAAATGCTGAGGTTTTATTTATTATTATTATTATTATTTTCTCCTTGCAAAACTGTGCATACAGAATCTTGAGAAATAAATACATTCAATAAAGCACGTACAATATTGATACAAAAAAAACAAAACAAAACAACAAAACAACAACACTGTCAAATAGTGTTTTGCACCATCTTTGTTAGTTAGATATTCAAGACCAGGCAAAATTAATTAATGTTATTTTCCATCAGCCTCTTTCCCTACCTCTTTGCATCCTAAATATTTCAGGCTATTTTTTTTTTAAATGCTTTTAAAGGACGTGGTGGGGAAAAAAAAACAGCAGAGGAAAAAACAGCATTCAACGAAGAACGGATAAAGTGTGATTTTTCTTTAACTAAAAAAAAAAAAGTGGAAATATTAAAGAGGAGATTTTTTTTTTCTTTACAGAAAATAATAGTTTGAAGGTGCATTTCTGGAACGTTCCAGACTAAGATCCCTGCAATCTAGATCACAATCTGGCCAACTCACTGGAGCAGGAAAGTTAAGACATGAAAAATGGGGGAAAAAAACAATTGGTGAGGAAAACCATCTTAGATCAGATCCGTTGTGTAGCAACACTTGATTTACTATGTCCTCGTGCTGAGTGAAAACACTTTCCCTCTCCAAGAAGTGCACCAAATTGCAAACCAGAGTTAAGCTGGATCTCCTCATTTGAAGGCCGCCATTTGAGAAGACTCTCAAATTTACCAGCATCCCCCTCCAAGAGAAACAACCATCAATCTAACTTAAAAACATTTTTTTTTGGCTAGGACCACCAATTCTGAAGCTAGAGAGAACATCTAATCCTAAAGCTAGAGAGGACACCTAATTCTGGAGGAGATAGGAAACATCTCTAGATCTTCCAGATGTTGCCAAATGTTAGTGTGCTGCAATATGGCAACAACTAGATGATCTCAGGTCTCCTAGGATTGAGACTTTCTAGTCTGATATCCACTTACTTAGCAAAGTCATACCTGTGGGACATCACCAGAGGACATTTGAGCACCGGAGAAGAAATCTCAGTGCCAGTTCTTGAGACTCATCCCCAAGGTCAAAGCTATTGAGTGGACCATTCTATTGAGTGGACCATTCTAACAAGCTTCTGCACCTTTTTAGTGGAGTTAAAACTGGGTTACACACATACTTTGGGACAATTCTTCAAGAATGTCGACAAGATGACCAGCACCCCTGATACACCTGACTTAACATTAAACATCAGTTTCTTCTCCAACAGAGATTTCCTGTTGGGTGTTCTCTACCATGTATGGACAATTTCCACTGTCCCTTGCAGAGGAAACATTCCATTGTCTCAATCTGATTTCAGATCTTGTTGTGGTCCAGCACCATATGCAACTTGCTATGGAAAGTTGTCACAGCTTTCCATGACCATCGTTTTTGGGTTTTTTTGAACAAGTGGAACTTCGTTCTCGCTCTACATCCTCTGATGGAAGGACTACCCTCCAACTGCTAATCTACTGGCTGCTGGCCGCTGATGGAATGCAAAGTCCTTCTGAAGTTCTTAATGGCTCGTTTTCCTACTCCCTAAACTGCGTTAAAAAAATCCTGGAATACAAATCAGTTCTAAATGAATTTTTTCCCCTTCCTTTACAAAAAGCACAAAACAGCACATCCTACACACCGTTTACCCACAACTCTTTTGTCAGCTAAACTGATGGAAAAAGCCATCATTAATTTTGACTGGCCCCTTAGATCTGTTGAGGTCTGTAACTGTAAAAGTTTATGTAAACAATGAGATAAATATATTAATTTTTTTTTCTGAGCCAAGTGAGGTTCCATAGTCATTCAAAATGTGCTTTGGTTTAAAAATAGGAATTTTGTGTGTGTGAATTTGGGTATGAGCTATCTTTTAATACAACTTTTTCTGTTATTATTTTTTTGTTGTTATAATCCACTCCGGGAACTCCGAAAACATTCTGGTGATCTAAACTGATTAAAGCATAGAGTTAAGCTATCAAGCCTCTGTGATTTTACATTTCTTTTCTTTTCTTTTCTTTTTTAAAGACCCAACAACCTCAGGAGGCTCTTTTCTGTATCTCAAAAAAAGAGAGAAAAAAGTAGCAAATTAAAATAAAGTAAAAAAAAAAAAAAAGGGAACGAAGAGAAAGGAGAAACCGAAAACCAGAACGAAGTGTATTTCCCTCCCAGCCCATCCCTAGAATTCTTAAAATCTTAAATATGAAACTAGTGTTTTTGCTTTTTTTTTCATTAAAATACAGAAAATGCTTGATACAATACTATGTCGTATAAATGCAGTCGAGTGTCCAGGCCCTTTAAGTGAGCCTTGAACAATCCCTGAAGTTTTGAGAATTATTTGATTTTTTTTATTATTTATTATTGTCACCATCTTGGGAGGAAGAGAGAGGGAAAGGAAGGAGACTGGAGGAAGGGACATCAAAATCCTATCTATGGAACACTTCTTAGAAAGCTAATTTTGTCGAAAAAGGGGTGAAACGATGAGGAGAAACAGGGAGGGGGTTTCCTTTTTTTTTCCCCCTCAATTTTTTTTTTGTACAATACTCATGCTGTACACAGACTTTTTGTCGCCTTGTTTTAAGTGCTGAGAGGGGGGGGGAATGAAAGAAAGAAAGAAAGAAAGAAAGAAAGAAAGAAAGAAAGAAAGAAAGAAAGAAAGAAAGAAAGAAAGAAAGAAAGAAAGAAAGAAAGAAAGAAAAACAAGTTTAAGAAGAAAAAGAAGAAGCGATCCAAGGACTGTGGGTCCTGAAACTTCAAGATTCCAAAACTTCTATTAGAAATCCAACGAAGACCCAACTTGAAGTATCTCCACCCAGATTCAATACCCCTAATGGCTTGAATCTAAACATTCCAGCGAAATAAGGAGGAATGGTTTTTTGCACTTGTTCCACACTGCTGGGCTCTTTGGATTTAACTAAGTGGACCTTTTCTGGATGGCAATGTAGAAGTAAGTAGCACTTTGAAGTTGATGACTTGTTTCCATAGTTGGTTGGACCTCCAAACTTCTGGCTTAATAATTAATACTTGCCAGGGTTGGCTCAAAGGCCTACCTTACCCGATGCCTTCTAAAATTCTTCAGCTCAGTTGCCTTAAAGGTCCATCAATACCAGCTGGGAAGAGGAACCATCCCAGAAAGAATGTCATGGACTCAGAAATGTTCACAATTCTGGATACAAAGATAAGTTTTTTGGGTGTGCGTAGGTGTGATTAAGTGTCCTTTTTCTGAAAGGATGGTGAGGTAGGAACAAAATATTCATCCTCAACTCTCAACTTTAGACCTTACAGTTCGCTAGCCCAAGGCATGGCTTTTGAAGGCATCTCAAGAGTTAGAAAAGGTCTGGAGATGAACGGGAGTGTAGTCTGGGGATTTATATTCTTGAAAATTGTACATCTGCGCCCCTGAGCACCAGGTCACAAAGGATAGTTCCGTTGAAGCTTTCTACCACCAAATTACTAATCCACAAATGCTGGCTTGAGGAGAGGTTCTTTGCTTTCCACCAGAAGTGAAGCATCTATTGAGGTTCCTCTCAAAAAGCCAGACGGTGGCTGCACCGTGCGAGTCACAGAATTGAGAAGTTCTACATGCATCTGGGCCATTGTATGGGGGCCTCCTAGCTTGTGAAACCTTTGGGGTCTTGGCATGAAGCCCTTTTGCTAAGAAAAAACCCTCCTTAGCACGAGAGGAAACGGCTCTATTGAGAAGCAACCGTCCCCACGCTCAAGAACACAGGGAGGAGACCTTCACCAGTTATCTGGAAATAGGAAGTGTGTTGCAGTGCTGTGTGCATAAGGAAAGGACTGATGGGGACCTGGCTGGTTTTGTTTGGGTTTTTTTTTTTGTTATTATTGTTATTGGTGGGGTGTTACATTATCTGAATAAAATATGGAATGATGAATAAGTTTTTGAAAAATGGAACAAAAGAAAAAATGAGATTTCACAGGAAGAAGCACAGCTTTCACATTTAACGTTCCAGAAAAATTAAAGACAAAAATGAGTGATCCACAAAAAAAAAAGAAAGATTAAATCAAGCTGCGGCATTACGTAAAAAAATGCCCAAACTTGAGGATGCATGGAATTGAAAAATGAAACGTGAGGTAAAGATCCTTAAGAAGGAAAGAAAGGACCAATTTCCCTGCATTGGTTGGTCGTTGGAAGGCGTGAAACGGGGAATCAATGGCTCCCTTAATTCAATATGGGTTTGTCTCTATCCTAAGAAGAGGGGAGGAAAACACTTAATGGTGGTGGCGAGAACGGAAAAATGCAAACTTCTCTCTTTTATTTGAAAAGGCTGATTTTCTTTTCTTTTCTTTTTTGGTCTAAACTTAAAGACAAAAAAGGTGTTTTTTTTTTCCTTTTTGTTTTGTTTTTAAAGAAAAAGAAAAAAACAAAGACATAGGGCGCTTTGGTGACCCCTACCATAATCATCATCATCATATTAACCATCATCATCATCATCATAAACAATCATAAACAGAACAATGGTTTCAAGCAAGGAAGTTAAAGCAGAGGGATGGGAAATGTAAACCTTACTCCATTCCAGACTCAAGAGGGTGTCGGGGTGTGGTTGTTTTTTTTTTTTAACCACCCGAGACCACCCGTACAGGGTTGGGGGCTCAGCCATCACTTTCCATTAACTGGTCATGCCAACGAAGTTGAGGGCCCTCATCTCCTACACCTATAGCAGCTGTTGGCGGTGAGGTCTTTTGACAGACAAGTGTATGGCTGTTCAATCTCCTGGTGGTCCCAACCTCAACACGTGCACCAGTAGTGGGTTTCAAATCCCGGCGCTACCAGTTTGCTATCGGTAGCGCGCGGGCTTGTGCGCTCACTTCACGAGCGCGTGGTGTTTCTGCGCATGCATCGAAGATTCTGTGCATACGCAGAGCGTTTTTGATGACGTCTGGGCAGGTGGGCAGAGCCTCCCACCGCCGCCAATTCGCCCGAACTGGTAGCAAACCCACCACTGACGTGCACCCATCATGCATCTCTTTTAAGAACAAAGGTGGAACGAGCACATACCCAGGTCGACAACCTTACCACCCCCCCCACCCCCCCACCCCAAAAGGAAGGAAACAGAAGACTTTGGTTGGGTTCTCCACATTCTTATCGCGCTCTGGATCCTGGTGGGACCAACGGCTATGCCGTTGACTGTCTCATCTGGAGCCCATCGAAGAGACAAGCAATGGAGAAACGGCAGCTTTTCCCCACCATGGCATCCAGGTTCAATAAACAAGGCTACCCAAAAGCTCTTTTCTAAAAAAAAAAAAAAAAAAAAAAAGGGTGGGATGGGGTTTTTTTTTTTGTTTCTTTTTTTGTGAGCAGAAACCCCAATGATTTGGTGGCACTGTGTTATCTTCTCTGGACCTCCAGCTTAAAAAAAAGTCTACTTAATCGTCTTTGGCCATGCTTTTGCGTTTCTGACTTTTTGACGGGAAAAGAATGAGGTGGCAAAAATCCCTTAACCTTAAGTTTAATTTCTACTTTGTACACTAACTTACAACTGGGGATAGGGGGCAGGGTGGGGTGGGGGGAAAGGACTGGGGGGTGGAAGGGCGGGACAAAACACCACACCTAATTATTTCCGCTAACCATCTTATTGTTCTTGTGAATTCAAGAGGTAGAAAAGGAAGTGGGCCTCACCGTTCTGACCCATCTCGTTAGGCAAGGAGGAAAAAGCTAAGTGCACGCATACACATACATCCGTGCACGCGTGCAGACAGACGGACAGACACCACACGTGCACCCCAAATAAAATTTTAAAAAAATGAAAAGGTACCTAAAGGAACTTGTAGCCATTTTCAGCCTACGTCAATTCCCGCTGCCCGCCCCAAAGTCCCTCAAGCTTTCCAGTTCCGACACTTACATCAATTATGAACAAACGCATCGTTTTCCTCTTAATAGAACAAGTACCTCTAAGCAAAAAAATAAAAATAAAATAAAAATATCCATACGAAAACTAAGGGGTGGGGGTGGAGAAAGGAAATTAACACAGATATGACCCCTGCTCATTTGAAAGAAATTCCTGGGGTGGGGGTGTCACTCAGCCCCCTCCCCCCCCCCATTCAGTCATGGATAAGGCTAGAGAGAGATCGAAAGAGGTTGAGGAGGAAAGTTGGACCAGTTGGACTTGAAGACTAAGGTGTGATGTTAAGGCGGACCAGCTCTTCCCTTAGAACCTGATGGAGGAGGGACAGGTGGAATAAAACCTTTGTAGGTGGAAAGCACCATGTAGAAATATGGCGGGGGGGGGGGAGGAGTCGAGAGGCAATGGGACTTCCTCCCTTTCAGCCAATCGTTTGTTCTTCAGAGACACACCACCTTCCCCAAAGGAAAGAATGAAGAAAGAACAGACTGGTCTCCATTGGCAAGGATCATCTCTCCCATTGCAGCTTTGAGGGACGACCATCCATTTAAATCCAATCCATTGTAAAAACTAACCCCCCCCCCCCAAGGATTAAAGAAAAAAATAAAACAAAAACCAAGAAGGCCATCCACTGGCCACTAAAGGGTAGTCTTGGAATTGGTCAGAAGAAAGAAAAATAATACTGTGGAAGTTCTACCATAGCAATTCCAAAGTGCTAATAAAGTAAACCGAGGGAGTGAGGGGGCAGTCCCTTGTTTTCATGTCCTCGTTTCCGTGGCGAAGACTATCTTACCCTCTCCTCTGCCTTTTCTGCGGGGCCCTCAATTTGAATTGGCATCAACCCAGGAAGGACTTCTTCCTAGACCACCCCTCATTTCCTATAGGGGGTCTCCAACGTTGGCAACTTTAAACCTGGCGGACCTCAACTCCCAGAATTCCCCAGCCAGCAAAGCTTAAAGTTGCCAACGTTGGAGACTCCTGTCCTAGACCACCCCCCATTCCCTACAGTGGAGACCGTTACCTCCAATGGCGTTCCTTGCTCCACTTTGACTCCCACTCCCACAGGCCCTGAGAGAAAAGCTGATACAAAAGGGAAGGAGTCTGGAAGTTAAATTGGGGGCTGTTTTTTTTTTTTCCCCTTGGAAAAGGGGAAGGGGAAAAGACAGGGGGAGGAGGAGAAAGAAAGAAAGTAAAGCTCTGTTTGGTTCACGCCTTCCATGACTGAAGAGGGGAGACGAATGTCCCTTGTTTGTATAGTCTGTTTTTAAAGCAGCAAGTCTAAGGGATATTTATGGTGGGTGGGTTGGAGGGGCTCAGAGCTCCTTTAGAGAGACTTTGGCTTCATGTAGGAGAGGTATGCATTCTCAAGTGGCTGATGAGGTTTCGTTGCTGGGTAAATTTCCCGCCGCACAGTTGACATTCGTAGGGCTTTTCCCCTGAGTGGACGCGCATGTGCTCGGTCAGCCGGTACTGCCGGGTGAAGCGCATCCCGCACTCCTCGCAGGCGAAGGGCTTGAGTCCCAAATGGCTGCGCATGTGTCGAGTCATGGTGCCCCGCTGGGTGAACATCTTGCCGCAGATGTTGCACGGGAAGGGCCGCGTCAGCCAGTGAGTCTTCTCATGCTGCCGGAGGGTGGCGGGATCTTTGTAACTCTTCTCGCAAACCGAGCACTTGAACGGCCGCGATTCCGAGGTGTAGGGCTGGTTGGGGTTTGATAAATCCTCGGCCTCTTCTTCTTTATCCTCGAACGTCCCTTCCTCCTTGATGTACAGCTCTTCTTCCGTGTGTTTCTCCACGTGGGCGTTGAGCTGCTCCGAGCTGGGGAAACCCTTCCCGCACGGGATACAGACGTACAAGTTGTCCCCGAAGGCCACGGGTTCGTAGCCTTCCTGCCGGTAGACGTAGTTGGCGCTGCTGTGTCCGCCGTTCTCGCCTTCGCTCTGACCGCTGTCCTCGCTGTTTTCCTTGCCGTTCTCCACGTCTTCTTTGCAGGCATGCAACGGCAGCTCCGAGCCATAGGGGCTCAGGCCTAGACTGCGCTCTGCAGACTTGCACAAGGGGCCCATCAGGATGCCGTTGGGTAACCCCTCGCCCTCCTCGCAGCCTTTGCCCCCGCCCTCCTTCCGATCGAAGGGGCAATCCTTCTTGATCCATTCTTTTTTCCGTGAGGAATGGCGTAGGCTCTTTCGCTGGTTGCCTTCGGGGAGACACTGGCGGTCTTCGCTGAGGTCCATCTCCATGGGCTCGCAGTTGTCTATTAGGGCGGGAGGGGCTCCAGAGATGGACTCTTCAAACGATGAGGCACTGTTGGCGGTGGGGGCTGAGGCGGGCCGGGGGGAGCCACGCTGACTCTCGCTGTGTGGGGTGTCGTCTTGGGGGGCGACAGTGGGCAGGGAGGGGCTTTTTTTGGACAGATCCAGCCCAAGTTCCTGGTCCACACAGCTTCCGTTGGTGCTGTTGCTCCCCTCTCCCAGTCCCCTACTCAAGGCGTGAGAATTCTCTTGGTTGGAACTGTTCATGAAGACCTCGTCATCCGAGACCTTCGCCTTTGGCATCTCCTTCGGCTGAGAGCCCTTCATCCCTTCGGTTGACCCTGAATAACGAGTAATGACTGAAGCGGTAGCAAGTCTCTGACTCCGAGGTGGCCGCCCAACGCTGGAGGGTCCGCCAGCCCGGCCAGCAAAGGACCTCCCGCTGCGTTTGAGCTTCTTCCTACAAAGGGCTGCCAGGTCAGGAAGTTGGAGGTAGCTTGCTGCGGTGAGGAGAGCATTGAAGTTCTGTTCACCAGGCTGGTCGGTCATTAAGAGCTTACCAGTATAAATAAAGTCCAAGATTTGCCGGAACACGGTAGGGTTGACCATGTCAGTATCTAAATTGATCAAGTTGTCGTGCAAGATGAGGGACTTGAAGTACATGCTGCTGGCTGCCAGGATGTTCTTGTGGGCACGGAAGAGGGCATTTTCGACAACGATGATCACATCGCAAAGGAAACCTTTGGCTCGTTGCTGGTTAAGCTGCAGGAGCAAATGTTTGGCATGATTTGGCAGTTCCATCTCCACCTTGTCTTCCCTTTCCTGGTCACCTGATCACCTAAGAGAGAGGAAAGGGAGAACCACAAATAAGCATCAGTCTGTTTCTCAATTCCACTGGTGTGGATGACAACTGTTCTTCTCCTAGGTACCCACCAGTGGGGTGTGAACTTCAATCCCCAGAATTCTTGGCTCATGGTTATCCTAGCTAGGAATTCTGGGAGGTGTAGTTCATCTATCTAGGCAAGGGGAACATTAATCATCTATCTAGGCACCCTAGGCAAGGGGAATATTAATCATCTATTGCAAGGGTGTCAAACTCAAGGCCTGAGGGTTGGATCCGGCCAGTGGGGTACTTAGAACTGACCCGCGGGACCGCCCTGGGAATAGCAAAGAACCGGCCCACGGTACAGGGATGGGTTCTACTTACCTCCGCTACTGGTTCGCAACGGGAGTGTGCGTACGCACGCTTTGCTCACATGCATTTCTGCACATGTGCAGATCGTTCATTATGACGTCCAGGCAGGTGGGTGGAGTCTCCTGCCACCGTTACTACCGGGTCGCAAGAACCGGACCAAACGAGGAGCAACCCCCCACTGCCGTGAGGCCATGGTAGCTGAAAACGGAGCTCGGGACCCCGTTTTCGCTGGCAGAGCGCTAGATGCGGCCCTCAATGAAATAGAGTTTGACACCCCCTGCTCTATTGCTTAAGACAATGCTCAGATCAAACATATGTAATTCGATGGTGTCGGATCTATCTTCCCCCAGTAATGAGTAGTATGTGGAAAGTTGTCATCGCTGTGGGTAGCCATAAGATGCTATTGTTTTTTCTCTTTCTCTTTGCTTTTTGAAAGATTGTAAAAATCCAATCCAGTAATAGAACTAAAAAGTTGATCTACAGTAGTGGCCAAAATTGTGGAAACCTTTTGTGGGGGGCGAAGTGTATTTTTGAGGTTTAATGGCTAATACCACCATTTATTTTATTTTTTTTTTGAGTTTCAAGACCATCCTATTCCACTGTTGGAATGGCCCAGACCTTAACCCAATTAGAAATTTATGGAGCTGACTAAAGAAACTTGTTAGTCAGAAGCGGCCCAGCAATAAAACCCAGTTAATAGAAGCCATCATTCAATCTTGGTTTCACATGATAACAGCTGCAGAACTAAAAGACTTGGTTCACTCCACTTGTAAGGCCGTCATTCATGTTAAAGGTTACCCAACTGGAGCCTGGATAGCTCAGCAGACTAATGCATTGTAATTTAACTCCAGCTGTCTGCAATTAGTAAGATCGAATCTCACCAGGCTCAAGGTTGACTCAGCCTTCCATCCTTTCTAAGGTAGGTAAATTGAGGACCCAGTTTATGGGGGCAATAAGCTGACTTTGTATAAATATACAAAAGTATGAAGGCTATTGCTTAACGCATTGTAAACCGCCCTGAGTCTTTGGAGAAGGGCAGCATGTAAATCAAATTTTTAAAAAAACAAAAAACTAAGGATTAACTGATAGGTGATCATTTTTGTATATCTTGTTTTTCCACGTCTTTCACTTTTCTTCTTTATCCTGTAACTGCTATTCTAATAGCAAATCCTTCCTAAAAGTGATTGCATTTCATTCTTGATTCAATTCTCTTTCCATTGATATATAATTTTATGGTACTACTCCAAAAAACAAAAACAAAAAACAGTGTTATTAGCTAAAATACACTTTTCCCAAAAGGTTTCCACAATTTTGGCCACTACTGTAACTTTCAAAAGTCTCTAGTCCTCCTGAAAAAGAAGCCATCATAGGACCATTCAAACTTCACCGGATGACACTGATGACAATGGAGGAAGAACCACTAAGGACACAAGCAGTCCTCGACGTATAACCACAACTGAGCCCAACATTTCTGTTGTTGAGCAAGACAGTTTTTAAGAGCGCTGCGCCCCCATTTTACAACCTTTCTTGCCACAGTCCTTGAGTGAATCCCTGCAAGTTGTTAAGTTAGCAACATGGTCGTTAAGCGAGAAGCTGACTTTCCCGTTGACTTTGCTTGTTAGAGAGCCGCAAAAGGGGATCATGTGACAACCCCGGGACAAAAGCGACTGTCATAAATATGAGCCAGGTGCCAAGCACGGTAACCATAGAAATGATGTAAAGATCGTTAAGTGTGAAAAAAAAAAGCTCATAAGTCCCCTTTTTTTCAGTGCTGTTGCAAACGTGGAACGGTCACTAAACGAAGCCTTGTAAGTCGAGGACTGCCTGTCATCAGTCGCTACGTTAGCAGCGTTCAATTTTGAAGAGCACTTCAAAATTGATGATGTACTTGCATCTCTGATTTCTTTCAAGCTAGGATAAAAAGTTTGCCCCTTCTTTCCTTCCTTATTTTGGGAGGGCGAGGCAGGATCAAAGTTTTGATTACATTTCTGTGATGGGAACTGATGAGATGGAAAAATTAAACAGCTGGGAACAGCTGGTCCAGTTCAGAGAACACACAAGCGTCTCTGGAACAGAAGGGCAAAAAAAAAAAAAAAAAAAAAAAAAGTCAAATTTTTAGAAAGGGAGGAATAATAAAATGGAGATATTTTATCCAATCTCAAGAAGATGCTCTTTCTCCAGTCACAAGAACAGGTTGGTGGCACGCAGAGTTTCCCGCTGGCCAGCTGATTTTGGTTTGATTTTGATTTGGTGTGGGGGTCATGCACAGGGTTGTGCGGTGGTGTGTGGCACCCTCCGTAGTCCGATTTGGCAGGCTTCCCTGCAGCTTCCTGGGATCAAAAACGGGCCGTAGGGGGGGACACCACACCTGCATGTGACCCATTTTGGGCCTAGCAGGCCTGGGACCAAAAATGGGCCGTGGGGGGGGGGGAACACCACTCCCTGGCTTCTGATCCTTGGTCGTGCCTCATTATCAGTGTGGGTTTGAGTCTGCTTTCTGCGTGGATGTGTGGTGGTGACATCCTGTGTGGCTCTTGTGAGTGTGGGTCTGGTGTCATTCATCGTGTTAGGGACTCGTTTGTCATTAAGGGCGGGTTTCCAAATGGCTGGTAGGTGGGAGGTATCGTCTCGTTTGTTCATGCTGTGTGGGCTAAAACATATAAAGAACGGTTGCAGGAACTGGGGATGTCTAGTTTGATGAAAATAAAGACTAGAGGAGACATGATAGCAGCCTTCCAATATCTCAGGGGCTGCCCCAAAGAAGAGGGAGTCCAGCTATTCTCCAAAGCTCCTGAGGGCAGGACAAGAAGCAACGGGTGGAAACTCATCAAGGAGAGAAGCAACCTAGAACTAAAGAGAAATTTCCTGACAGTGAGAACAATTAACCAGAGGAACAACTTGCCTTCAGAAGTTGTGAATGCTCCAACATTTTATTTATTTATTTATTTATTTTAATTTGATTTATATGCCGCCCTTCTCCGGAGACTCAGGGCGGCTTACAATGCGTTAAGCAATAGCCTTCATACTTTTGTATATTTATATTTATACAAAGTCAGCTTAAACATTGGAAGTTTTTAAGAAGATGTTGGATAACCATTGGTCTGAAGTGGTGTAGGGTTTCCTGCCTAAGCAGGGGGTTGGACTAGAAGACCTCCAAGGTCCCTTCCGACTGTTATTCAAGGTGGTATGAGTTCAATTACAGCGGTTATGGAAATACAGTTAGAGAGATTCAACCTAGAAATGAGGAGAAATTTCCTGACAGGGAGAACAATCAACCGATGGAACAGAAGTTGCCTTCGGAAGTTGTGGGAGCTTCATCACTTGAGACTTTCAAGAGAAGATTGGACTGCCATTGGTCAGAAATGACGCAGGGTCTCCTGAGTGAGGGGGGGGGAGGAGGGGTTGGACTAGATGACCTATAAGGGTCCCTTCCAACTCTGTTGCTCTGTTTTTTTAATCTTATCTTATCTTGCAACAATAGCAGGCTGGGTTTATTTATTTAAGAAAAAAAAAAACAGCCCGAAGAGATTTATTAAAAACCCAGGAGCAGAAAATAGCCAGGTTTCTCCTGGATTTGCAACCTACCCATCCATCGTAAAAGGTCTCAAACTCCTGTTTGGCAAGACCTTGGGCATTCTTCTGACAGAGTTGTTGCCTTGCTCCCGCCTCCCCCCAAAATAGCCTCTGAAGGCGAAGTAATTAAGAGAAGAGATGAGCCAGCAAAAAGCATCGCTTGTGCTGAAGTTGCAATCGCAAATAAATAAATAAATAAATAAATCCTTCCCTCTTTGGGAATGCCGGCACACAGCCGCATCTGAAGGCAGAGACGGCGAACTCTCGGCCACGAAAGGCAGCATTAACAACAGAAATGAAGATCATGTGAAGTGTTAACACCATTGTATAATGCCTTGGTAAGACCAGATCATCCAGTTTGAGTCACCGTATTATTAAAAAAACAACAACAACGTGGAGACTCTGGAAAGAGTGCAGAGAAGAGCAACCAAGATGATTTAGGGGACAGGAGGCTAAAACATACGAAGAACGGTTGCAGGGACTGGGGATGTCTAGTTTAATGAAAAGGAGGACTAGGGAAGACAGGATAGCAGTGTTCCAATATCTCAGGGGCTGCCCCAAAGAAGAGGGAGTCAAGCTATTCTCCAAAGCACCTGAGGGCAGGACAAGAAGCAATAGATAATCAAGGAGAGAATCAACCCGGAGAAATTTACCGACAGTTAGAACAATTAATCTGTGAGTCATGCTGAATTTTACAACCTTTTTTTGGCCGCAATTGTTAAGCAAATCACCTACCAAGCTCAGAGAGCACTAAGGACCCCCCCCCCACCCACCCCATAGCCATCCCCTCCTCCTCCATCACAAAAGCTGCTGGGGGTTCGGGAGAACCTCTAGCTAAGATTCTGTGCAGTTCGGAGAACCCCTAAATCAGTGATGGCTACCCTTTTTGCCATCGCGTGCCAAAAGCGAGGGGAGCCGCAGGTTGCTGACCCCTGATCTCACACAGGAGACTTATACTAGGGATTTGAACTGCCTAACTGCCAACCTTTCTGATCGACAAGCAGAGCGTCTGGATTTCGATTCCAGGAACCTAGGGATGCTACAACTGTCACAGATACAAGTCAAGCCTCTGCATTTGGATCGCGTGACTGCGGGCATGCTGCAACCCATCCTAAATACGAGCGTCCGCATTTGGATCACGGGAATTTAAGGATGCTACCACCGTCAAGTGTGAAACACGGCGGCAAGTCCCTTTTGTCCCAGCCCCGTTTGAGCGGTCGCTAAACGGTTGCAAATGTAGGACTCCCTTGCCTTGTCCATCTTCCGCTCCGCCCCATGAAAACGTTTTACAGAAGACGACATGTTAAAGCAGAAGGACGCAGGAGAAAACGCAGCAGGGGAGGGGATGCAGATAAAAAGCAAATCGAGCCCTGGACGGGAGGACTTCTGTTGCCACGGGGTGGGGTTAGGTGAGGGGGTGAGAAAAACAGCAGCCTTGCTCTGCCCAGCTTTGCTGACTCAAGGGGAAAAAAATCCCCCCCCCTTTTTTTTGCTGGCTGACTGTTTTTTCCTTGTCAGATTGGTTTGGCGCCGTGCCCTGTTCCTTCCATCCTCAGCGGGCTCCGCCGGGGATTCAGAGCCGAGATCTAGCCACGCGGGTTGCAACAGGCGGTGCGTTTAAAAAAAGACCCCAGCCAGATGTGCATGCTGCATGATTTTTTTTTTTTTTTAAAGGAGGCGTTTTCTCAAAGAGAGGCAGTCCTCGATTTACAACTCTTGGTTTAGTCAGAAAAGGGACCGGTGTTTTTCACACCTACGAACGTCGCGGCATCCTGACCCCTCCCCCAACAAGTTCAGTTCAGAGCCAGCCATTCTGAAGACTTCGTTCTGAGGACAAACCGAACGTGGGGAAGAGGGGGAAAATAGCCAGAGTTTAAAAGCCAGCTGGGGAATTCGGGACGCCTTAAAGTTGCCAAGTTCAACGACACAATGAACTAGACCACAGATGGCGAACCTACGGCAAGTGTGCCACAGGTGGCACATGAGCCGTTGCCGCTAACTCAGCTCCAGTGTGCATGCACGCGCCGGCCATTTTTGGCTGGCTCCGCCCATGCCGCCCCTCCCCTCCCAGGAATTTCCACACGGCCCGTTTTGGATGCCAGATAAATACAGGAGGCTCTGGGAGGGTGTTTTCAGCCTCCAGAGGGCCTCCGGGGTGAGGGTTAGGGGAGGCCGTTTTCGCCCTCCCCAGGCTCCAAGAAAGCCTCTGGAGCCTGGGGAGGGCGAAGAATAGGCCTACCGGAAGTCGGGAAATGGGCTGTTTCCGGCCTCCAGAGGCTTCAGGGAGGCCTGCTAGGCCCAAAATGGGGTGCAGGGGATGGGTGGGTGTTGTGCGAGTATGCGCGGGTGGTCACACGTGCATGCATAGGGGACATTGAATTATGGGTGCGGACACACACACACGCGTGTAACCCCCTGCGCTCCCCCGCTTCTGTCACTTGATGGCAAAAAGGTTAGCCATCAGTGAGCTAGACTTTCCATGGATGCCAAGGCAAAATATTAAAGCTTCCGTAAATTTAAGAGGACCTACCAAAAAAATCCAGGGAGGGAGGGAAATAAAAGAAAGAGAAAGAATCCACGCACACTTTGACTTCCCAGAACAAAAATAAAGGTAAAGATTTCCCCTGTCCTATTGTGTCTGACTCTACAGGGTGCTGCTCATCTCCATTTCTTGGCCGAGGGAGCCAGTGTTGTCCGAAAACAATTTCCATGGTCATATGACCAGCATGGCTCTATTGTGCAAAGGCGCACGGAACATTGTTACTTTCTTACCAAGGTGGTACCTATTTATCTACTCGCAAAGCTGTTCGACTTTGAAAAGATGAGCACCGGCCCCTAGAGTCGGGAACGGCTAGCACATATGTGCGAGGGGAACCTTTACCTTTACCTTACCGCATTCCAACCACTGCGCCACCACGTCTCAGTCGTAAAATGGGTCACGGACACGTGGGAACCCGCTTAAACAACTGCAATGCAAAAGCTGCATCCAAGCGAAAAGCGCGAGGGAGAAGGACAGGGGTATGGGGAGAAAACGGGGAGGGGGTACCTGATGCACACGTGAAGGCCTGGTGGGAGGGTGGGTGGTTAAAAAGGCAGGCTAGTCCTCTTGCGGTTGCCGCTTACCATGGCAGGTAGCCGGGGCTAAAGGTAACTCCATTCCAGACCCTCCGACGGTCCCCATGCCGTTCCATTGAACACACAACCTGCATGCTGGATGGAGAACCAGCGGGGTTCACTGTTAAATGCAATTAAGAGACTGCAATCAAACGGAAACGTCCGTAGCAATCAGAAAGGGGGAAGGGAAGAGAGACAGAGAGGGAGGGAGGGAGAAAGATGTCAATTCTGAATTCTCGGTTTAAAGCTTGAGAAGGGGGCAGGGTGCTCTTTGGAACAGGCCTATACGCAGTGACAAAATTGCATATGCAGTGTACACCAAACACACGTTTTCTGCAGAAAAGGAGCTGTTTGAAGGTAAGTAGAACAGCGAGGGAGAACAGCTGTGCCGCATGATTTAGATTTGCTAGAAAGCAGGATATAAATCGCGCGACACAGCTGATTGTTGGAAATGCTGCTTCGGACGAACTGGTAGCTTTTTAAAAAATTACCGGTTCTCCTGAACCGGTGCGAACCGGTAGGATTTCACTACTGCTATACGGGGCATGGTAAATTCCCCCTAAAATTTGAGGAAAGACCAAGGACATCCTGGAGCCATCTTGTGCAGCAGCTTGTGACCGATGCACGAGAACTTCAGGTTGGTGTTCTTCAACCAGCGAAGTCAAAGTTCATCAACTTTAAAGACAGGTGGACTTCAACTCCCAGAATCCAGGCTGGGGGATTTTGGGAGTTGAAGGCCACATATATGCTGGCTGGGGAATTCTGGAGGTTGAAGTCTACACAGCTTAAAAATTGTTGCGGTCCGAGAGCTCACTAATCCTTTTCCCCCACAGAATGGCAAGTCCTCACATCCTTTTGTCCTGGATCTTGGCCTCTCGTGACTCGACTTTCCCGCCTGCCACTAATTTTACCAAAAAAAAAGAGGACATTTTTTGCAAAAATATTCTTTTCTTTGAACCACTTTCAGTGGCAAAACCAATCACCAAATTAAATAAAAGAGTAGCTTTTGAGGTGTCTAAGGCAATCTGAAAGAGGAATTAATTTGGCTTTCGCCCCAACCCTTCTTCTCTAGACGTGGTCCCTCCAAAATGTTCTGGATTATTAGCAACGGTCATGGCCAGCAGTCAGGGATGATGGGACGTGTGTTCCAAACACCTACAGAGAAAGATGCCGCAATGCGTTGCGTGCTTCCCTCAAAACCAGCAATAGCTCGTTCTCTCTTTCATGTACACAAGCGACCTGATGCAATCATTTAATCTAGATATTCCCATGATTTCAAGACTCACAAGTCTAATGCCATGAGTAATGTTGCGTGCTTTCAAACTGAAATGGGACACGCTCTGCGGAGAACTATCCCTTACCTAGAAAAAACAGGAGCCCGGCTAAAATATCTGACTTAGCTTTTCTTTTGATGTGTTCTAACATGACCAGGGTGCATCCCATTGCAGGTACTCCTCGTTTTAACGACGTTTCATTTAGTGACCATTTGAAGTTACAACGGCACTGAAAAAAAGTGACTTACAACCGTTGTATCATTGGTTATGTGATCAAAATTCAGACCCTTGGCAACTGGCTCCTATTTATGATGGACGCAGTGTTCCAAGGTCAGGTGATCAGGGCCAAGCCAGATTCACTTCCCAACCCAGTGGGACTAACTTAAACCACTGCAGTGACTCACTTAACAACGGTGGCGAGAACGTTCACGAAATGGGACAAAACTCGCTCAACAACTGTTTCGCTTAACAATAAGAAATTCTGGGGCTCCATTGTCATCATAGGTCGAGGGCTTTCTGTATGGAAACAACTCTCCCTGAATTGAGACTTTAAAAGTGCCTTTAAAAAAAAAAGGAACGATGGGGAATGAGTGGAGGGGGAAAAAAAAAGAAATTACGATAGGCCGGAAAAAAAAATTGAAGAAAAACAAGATGCTCCTGAAGAAGTCATTTAAAAGATAGTTGTGGGATTGTCTGCTCTGTAAGGAGGTGATTTTATTCCAAGGTCGATATTTGAGAAAGGCTTAAAACTGAAGCCACCATCAGAAAAGCAAGCAAGCATGAGAATTCTTGTGTTTGCCGAAATGTTAAGAAAAATATATATATATGTGCCAATTTAAGCTACTGGCCAGCAAAAAGTTCTAATCTGAATCTCTACAGAAACGAACACATCAGCACGTGATGCTCCACTCCTTCTATACAGGGTTTATCAAAGAATGTGCAATGTATAAATAAATAAATTCTGGTTTTATGGATTCCCAGTAGTTGGGTTTTCTAGGCTTGGGGAGATAAATACCAAGATATTTAACAGGTTTTCTGCGAAGGATGTTAAAATGGTTCAAGATGTGATAGCATCGGTTTAACGTTTTAGATCAGGGATGTCCAACTGTGGCAACTTTTAAGACTTGTGCACTTCAACGCCCAGCATTCCCCAGCCAGCATATATGGACTTCAACACCCAGAACCCCTCAGCCAACATCCCCTCTCTCAGCTGGGGGATTCTGGGAGTTGAAGTCCACCCATCTTAAAAGTTGAGAAATGTGGGGGTTTGCTGGTTGAAAAACACCAACCCCAGTTTGCGTGCATCATGATAGCTCCATGATGTCTTCAGTTTTCCCCCAACTTTTAGGAAGTGGCTGGCTGGGGAATTCTGGGAGTTGAAGTCCACAGGTCTTAAAGTTGCTAAGGTTGGACATCCTTGATTGAAAATGTTGAACTGATCTGAACTGCGAACACATCTTCAACAATTGCCCTGGGGCAAAACACCTGATCAATATCTTAATGCTGATCTCCAAAAACTTGATAGCAATCCTAGTTCAAACGATTCCACACCATTACAACATGGCGGCCGGTTTCTTCACAACAGCCATTGCTATAACTCCCTAATTCACAGCTCCTTTCCATGCTACAGCGTCTTTAAGGGAAAGATAAAAGTTCCCCTCCCCTAGAGTTGGGAATGTGCTAGTCGTTCCCGACTCTAGGGGGCGCTGCTCATCTCCGTTTGAAAGCAGAAGAGCCAGCGCTGTCCGAAGACGTCTCCGTGGTCATGTGGCCGGCATGACTCAACACCAAAGGCCCATGGAACGCTGTTTCCTTCCCACCAAAGGTGGTCCCTATTTTTTCTACTTGCATTTTTTTTTTTTTTTAATTAAAAGTTTTATAAAAATACAAACATATAAACCCCCCCTTCCCCCCTTCCCCCCCACCCCTCCCCTCCTTCAACCCCCCTCCCCCCCCCGGACTTCCCAGAGTGAAATACAGGGTTTCTCTTTTTCAACAAAAATTTTAACCCAACCATTAACCTATCCAATTTCTAGTTTACAAACACTATCAAAATCTTAACTCCAATCTAATAAAATAAAAAAAACAAAAATTACAACTCTTCCTCTTCATTCATACGCAATTTGATGTCTTCTTATATGGTATTTGTTCCGAACATAGTCAATCCATTTCCTCCACTCCAGAATATATCTTTCTTGCGTATGATCCTTCAAATATGCTGAGATTTTAGCCATCTCAGCTAAGTTCATTACTTTTACAATCCATTCTTCTATTGTAGGCAAAGAGTCTTTTTTCCAGTGTTGTGCAACCAACAGTCTGGCTGCTGTTATTAAATTTAAAATCAGCTTAGTCTCCAATAATGTACATTCATTTATAATACCCAACAAAAAGAGTTTCGGTGTAAATTCCAACCTTTTTTTCAAAATATTTTGCATTACCCACCAAATCTTTATCCAAAATGCTTTAACCTTCTTACAGGTCCACCAAATATGAAAATAAGTTGCATCTTCACAATCACACCGCCAACATTTAGCTTGTACATTAGAATACATACAGGACAACTTTTTTGGATCTAAATGCCATCTATAAAACATCTTATAAAAGTTCTCTCTAAGGTTTTGTGCTTGAGTAAATTTAACATTTCTAACCCAAATCTTTTCCCATGTCTCCATCATTATTGGTTCCTGAAAATTTCTAGCCCATTTAATCATGCAGTCTTTAACCAGCTCTGATTCAGAGTCTATCTCTAATAATACATTGTATACATTGTATAATCTTTTAATATGCGTAGTACCCAAGGGTTCTACTTGCATTTTTTGACGTGCTTTCGAACTGCTAGGTTGGCAGAAGCTGGGACAAGCCACGGGAGCTCGCCCTGTTACGCGGCACTAGGGATTCGAACCGCCGACCTTTCGATCGACAAGCTCAGCATCTTAGCCACCGCATCCCTTTTACAGCGTCTTTAACTGTGGTTAAAAAGTTCTAAGAATCTCTGCTTTTCAGTGTCAAGCTTCTTCATTCAATCTCTTCAAACTTTTCAGATTTGGGACGTAATAAGAAGGACTAGAGGGGACATGATAGCATGTTCCAGTATCTCAGGGGCTGCCCCAAAGAAGAGGGAGTCAAGCTAGTCTCCAAAGCACCTGAAGGCATGACAAGCAGCAATGGGTGGAAACTAACCAAGGAGAGAAACCAGCCTAATGGTAGCCACATGTCTATGACTATTCTCCTTGCTGAAATAGAAGCAACTTTTTTTTGGTTGACTGAAATGGAGAGGCTGAGACTCAGATGGTTATCAATCCCGGTTATTTTAACCTCTTTTAAAAATAGAATTATATTTTTATATCAATTTGCACCGGAGAAGAAGAAGAGATTCAAGAGAACAAAGACCAACTGGGGGGGGGGGGTTGAGGGGGCACCGGGGGGGGGGGGGCGGGAGAGAACGTTTCATCCATCTGTGAAATTTTTCTTATCTTAATTGCGTAATTACATCTATTTGATGATTGCATTCTGGCTTTCCATGTAAAGATTAGATTTATTAGATTAGATTTATTAGATTTATATACCGCCCTTCTCCTTACGGACTCAGGGCGGTGCACAGCCAATTTAAAAAACAAATACACAAAAATTAAAATTTCATAAAAGAACAAATATAAATAGCCGTAGATTAAAACAAATTCATTTAAAAGATAATAAAAACTCTAAAAGTAATAAAATATTTACAGGAGTGAGGCTAAGCCGGCAAGCCGAAAAAGATAAGTTTTTAAAGCCTGCCGGAAAGTCCGGAGGTCGGAGATTGTTCTTAACTCTGGAGGCAGATCATTCCAGAGGGTCGGGGCTGCCACAGAGAAGGCTCTCCCCCTGGGGGTCGCCAGCCAGCATTGTCTGGCTGACGGCACCCTGAGGAGGCCCTCTCTGTGGGAGCGAACCGGCCGGTGGGAGGCAATTGGTGGCAGAAGGCGGTCCCGTAAGTACCCTGGCCCTAAGCCATGGAGCACTTTAAAGGTGATTACCAACACCTTGAAACGCACCCGGAAGTCCACCGGCAACCAATGCAGCTCGCGCAGGAGAGGTGTCACGTGGGAGCGCCCCGTCGCTCCCATAATCCCCCGCACGGCCGCATTCTGTACCAGTTGGAGCCTCCGGGTGCACCCCAAGGGGAGCCCCATGTAGAGAGCATTGCAGTAGTCCAGGCGGGAAGTGACGAGAGCCTGAGTGACTGTGCGTAGGGAATCCCGATCTAGAAAGGGCCGCAACTGGCGTATCAGGCGAACCTGATAGAAAGCCCCCCTGGCCATGGCTGTCGTGTGATCCTCTAAAGACAGCCGTGAGTCCAGGAGGACGCCCAAGTTGCGAACCCTTTCCGTGGGGGCCAATGATTCGCCCCCAATAACCAGCGATGGTGTCAGCTGGCTATATCGGGACGCCGGCAGCCACAGCCACTCGGTCTTGGAGGGGTTGAGTCGAAGCCTGTTTCTCCCCATCCAGACCCGCACGGCTTCAAGGCACTGGGACATCACTTCCACGGCATCGTTGGGGTGGTCTGGGGTGGAAATGTACAGCTGAGTATCATCAGCGTACTGATGGAACTCCACCCCAAAACCACGGATGATCTCACCCAGCGGCTTTACATAAATGTTGAACAGAAGGGGCGAGAGGACCGACCCTTGTGGCACCCCACATACCAGGCGCCTCGGGGTCGACCGCTGCCCCCCTGTCAACACGGATTGCGACCGGTCGGAGAGGTAGGAAAAAAAGAAATGATAAAAACTCAAGAGACCTAGCTCAAAAGTTTTAGCCGGCACTGGGCTCGCATTCCCCCTTTTAAAAAGGATTTAATTACTCCAAAATAATTAGAATGAATCAATTCAACAAACATTCTTTTTTTTTTTTTGATACAACTGCGTGAGCGGTGCAAGGGATTAAGTTTTTGTAGATTGTCAACTTGGGACCAAGATACTCAAGTAGTCCTCAATGTCAGCATTTCACGCAGCACTTACTCTAATGCTGACATAAGAAGGAGAAGCAGAGGCATCTGGAAAGGGATGGTTGACTCTTCACCTACTTATTTTCCCTGGAGAGAATATCACCTAGGAGATGGGATTGGAGGGGGGTAATTCCTTTGAGTGGGAGCAGTAGATTAGGGGCAGAGTGACTGGGAAGATGGCCAATGAGTGCAGAGGAGTGGGGAGAGGAAAAGGCGGGGTTTGGCTGAGGAAGCCAGAGTTGGCTGCGATGAGTCGGAGTTAGAATGTTCGTGCTTAATAAATAAGAGTTTTTTTCACCAAAGACTTTGTTTGAAATGCAATTTATTTGAGACAACTTCGAAACCCGACACTCGACTTACGACCACAACGGAGCCCAAAATTTATGTTGCTCAGTGGGAAATTGGTTAAGTGAGCCTTAACCCTAACCCTAACCCTCCCCAGCCCTCAGGAGCACTCTGTAGGCCTCCCAAACCCTTCACACGTCCCATTTTCACCAAAAACGGCCTTTCGGTGAAAACGGGACGCACGGGGGGAGGTATGTGTTCAGGAGGCCAAAAACAGGGCCGTATTCAGTCTATAAGAAGCACATACATTTCCACCCACTTTTTTGGGGGGGGAGGGAAGTGCATCTTATAGTCTGAAAAATACGGTAAATGAGAACTTAAAATGTGAAAGAGGACAAAAAACTCGGCTTGGTCCACATTTTCCACATTTTGTGTTTCTTGTACATATCTTCAACATCTTCCCTTACCCACCTTGGCTCTAAGCAAGATTTTAGATTTTTGACGCTGGAGACCCGACCACACAAAAATCAGGATGTGAAGCGGCTCAGAGAGGCCGGGCAACGTTCATCCTTTTTTAATTTCCTTAAAAAAAAAAAAAAGCAGAATTAAAGTCTTGGCAGGCTGAGACAGACCACGCCAAAGAGTATTAAATTCAGCGCTGAAGCTTATTAAAAGGCCAAACGAGTGATAGAATCTGAAGGGAAACCGAACTATTTTGGAGAAAAGTTTTAACTTAATGCTGCGTTTTAACGTTTTGTCTTGCAAAACAGTACCCTCAGATTTAATTTCCAGCTCCTTAATCTGCTCCTTTTATATTGTTTCTTTCTGGTCCCGTATTGTTTTGTAGTTTAAAAAAAAAAACACCTGCACATATTCTGGAATGGTCTTTTATGTAATAAGGTAAAGGTTCCCCTCGCACATATTGTGCTAGTCGTTCCCGACTCTAGGGGCAGTGCTCATCTCTGTTTCAAAGCTCAAGAGCCAGTGCTATCTGAAGACGTCTCCATGGTCATGTGGCCGGCAGGACTCAACACCAAAGGTGCATGGAATGCTGTTACCTTCCCACCTTCTCTATTTCCTTTCTCTATCTCCTCCTCGCCTGTTCCCTCTCCTCACCTCAGCATCCCTTAGAAGGTGCTTCCCACGCCCCTTTTCTTTCTGTGGGCTGAGATGTCTCTTATCAGATCCCTGCTTTGGCTGGAGCTCTTCCTCCTGCTGCCTCTCAAGGACATTCCCACCAACCATCCCACATCAGATGGAAGATTGACAAGTGGCACCATGCTGAACCCTCCTCCCTCCCAAGGCAAAGGGAAAGGTTCCCCTCGCACATATGTGCTACACGTTCCCGACTCTAGGGGGCGGTGCTCATCTCCGTTTCAAAGCTGAAGAGCCAGCGCTGTCTGAAGACGTCTCCATGGTCATGTGGCCAGCATGACTAAACACCAAAGGTGCAGGGAACGCCATTACCTTCTCACTGAAGGTGGTCCCCATTTTTCTACTTGCGTTTTTTTTACATGCTTTCGAACTGCTAGATTGGCAGAAGCTGGGACAAGTCACGGCTGCTCACTCCGTTACGTGGCACTAGGGATTCGAACCGCTGAACTGCTGAACTCAGAGTCTTAGCCATTGAGCCACCATGTCCCTCTAATATAGGCAGGTTTTTTTTCCCCCCAAACTATTCCCCCTTTGGAATTTTACATGTTTCGGGGATCCTTTTTTTATTAAATGCACATTTCAAAAGGTCTATTATGATGGGTGAAAGACCATCCAAGTAACCACAGTCTAGTTTGAAATTCAGGAAATACGACTTGAATTAAATTTGCCAGAAGTGTTGAAGCAAACAGATTTTTCTAACATAACGAAATCCTGCCTTTAAAACAACACCCCTCTCCCCAACACTCCTCTCTTTTTACATTCTATTATGTACAAAGCAACTTAAAACAACTAGCAAAGGTAGGTCTGGAGTTTGAAGACAGTTGCACAATTTTGTCAAAAGAATTCCCTTTTTTTTTCTTTTTCGCTAAGGCAGCTTCCAAGTTGTGTCTCGAGACGGAAGGCAAGCTGAACTGGTTTGGCTGCTACGACAATCACACAACAGGGCTTAGAAACAGTGTTTAAGTTTCTACGAAAGTTATTTAGGGGCTGACGTCTTGGGGTTTTTTAAATCTTGGGATCCCGGTGAAGTTGCTGATGAATTGTCCCTCTACAAGGATAGTTTTGTGTGTGTGTGTGTGTAATAGGTAAATAAATCAGGACTTAAGAGTTGACTTCTTGAGAGTGCAAGGGAAAACAGATACTACAAATGACCACTATTGCACTGAATAAGGGTGGCACCAGTGGAGGGTTTCAAAATTTTTTACTACCAGTTCTGTGGGTGTGGCATGGCTTGGTGAGCTTGGCAGGGGAAGGATACTGTAAAATCTCCATTCCCTCCCCACTCCTGGGGGAAGGATACTGTAAAATCTCCATTCCCTCCCCACTCCTGGGGGAAGGATACTGTAAAATCTCCATTCCCTCCCCACTCCAGACGTCTTCGGACAGCGCTGGCTCTTCGGCTTTGAAACGCAGATGAGCACTGCCCTCTAGAGTCAGGAACAACTAGCGCATATATGCGAGGGGAACCTTTCCCTTAACCTTTTACAGCATTTGCAAGTGACTACGATTTGTGTGTGTGTGTGTGTATGTGTGTTGTTTGCTGGTTTCTGGCATTTAATTCCAGCTTTAGACATAATGGATATATGGATATAATGGATTTGTTTAATGACTGCGGTGTTTGCTTATCCACGGCTGAAAAAAAAAAAAGATTATAAAATTGGACATGGTCATAGACATAAGACATGTGGTAACCTGCTTAATAGCTGCCATAACTTACAAGTGTGATTCTGGGTTCAAGTTACGGTCGTAAATTAAGGACTATATCTGTATAGGGCTTGACGTAGGAGAAGAGATAGCAAAAACTGAAGGCGGAGTGAAAAGAGGCATCAGCCTGGAATCCTTACATAGCCAAAAGTGGACTAAATCCAATCTCCCTTGAGTGCCATTGATGCTTATCTAATTCATAGCAGGTGCTAACCATGATTTGAGAAGATTCCTATGCATGGGTTTTTTAAGCAATAAATCCGTTTAATTGAACCTTGGCTGATAAACCCTGGTCTTTCATGAGGGACACTTGATGGATTAAAACCAACACTTTAAATACCACTGGGAAAATAATTGTTTTTTAAAATATTTTTAAACAATCTTTGCTCGCCAACACTATTCATTACACTTGAAGCATCCTGTAGAACAGGGGTGTCAAACTGGATTTCTTCGAGGGCTGGAAGTTCTCCTCCGTGGGGCAGCCGAGGGGAGGGGAGGAGATTGGATGGACGCCTCCTACTGGCCAAAAGGGGGCACGGGAGGAGAGGCATGCCCCGTTTTCAGCCTGGACTGCCTCCTGCAACACCCTGCCAGACAAAATAGGGCACGAGGGGCCCCTCACGCACCCCCGTGCCCCATTTTGACTGCCAGAGGCCCCATGGGCCGGTCCTTTGCTATTTCTAGACCAGCCCTGCAGGCCACAGATTTAAGCACCACATGGGACGGATTCGGCCCGAGGGCCTCAAGTTTGACACCCCTGCTGTAGAGACTAATGAAGATGACCTTGATGGAGATATGCAGGTAGTCTTCGAATTACGACCATAATGGATCCCAACATTTATGTTGCTAGGTGAGACAGCTGTTATGTGAATTTTTGGACTAGGTTTTCTACTTCAACCCCCTTGCTCCGGCAGGAAACCCTATACCATTTCAGACAAATGGTCATCCAATCTGTTCTTAAAAAACCTTCCCGTGTGACCGTACTTCGGTCATCTTACTAAAAACCAGGATTTGTTGAATAAGCCACAGTTGTGTCAGCTTTAAGATTTTACTGGCTGGAACGGACTTGAAAACCTGGCTCAAGAGTTCTGAAGAGCCCTTGACGTTGATCCCGGAGAGAGATTTAATCTCCTCTCCGTCCATAAAGCAGAGTTTCTCTCCTCTTCTTTTGCAAATGTTGGCTTGTCGGAGAGTTCCAGAGGGACGCAGATCCGTAACGGAGCTGCAAAATCAGGAGATGATGAATGAACTGATGGCGGGTTTTCTCCCTGACTCATGATAACCAAAGAGCTGACTCCTAAGTTTTCGGTTGATGGATTGCAGAGAAGGTCTTTTTTTTTTTAAAAAAAATGTTTGCCTGGATTGCAACTGAGAAGAAGTGTCACGCCTGCTAACGAGACCTGACCAAAATCAATCTCTAGTTTTATTGAGATCGGCTATAATAGAGAGCATCGGATTCTGCTGAACCTCCTCCTCAAAACTCAGTAAATTAGAGACGCGTCTTCTTGACCACTTCCAAGTCGGCTTCAAAAATTTTAGCAAGGGGTTGCTGGGTGGGCGTGGCCTAGTCAGCCTCCTGCACCACTAGGGGTGGGGGATGTTTTTGTCCTCCCCGGGTTCTGTAGGCTTTCCTTGAGCCTTCGGGAGGGAGAAAACAACCTCCCCAGGCTCCAGAGGCCCTCTGGAGGCCGGAAATGGGTCCCCGAACTTCCGGTAGGCCTGTTTTTGCCCTCCCCGGGTTCCTCGAGCCTCCGGGAGGGAGAAAACAGCCTCCGCAGGCTCCAGAGGCCCTCTGGAGACCGGAAACGGGCCTTTCCCAATTTCCGGTAGGCCCGTTTTTTGCCCTCCCCGAGCCTCTGTGCGTGCCCTGCACTTACCTGCATCCAAAACTTGCCATGTAGGGACTCCTGGGAGGGGAGGGGTATGGTGGGAATGGCCAGCCAGGAGCGGGATTTGCGGGTTCTCCGAACTGCACAAAATCTTAGCTAGAAGTTCTCCCCTGCGAACTCCCAGCAGCCCACCCCTGCTTCCAAGTGGGTTTTTTTTAAAATTTGATTTATATGCCGCCCTTCTCTGGAGACTCAGGGCGGCTTACAATGCGTTAAGCAATCGCCTTCATACTTTTGTATATTTATATTTATACAAAGTCAGCTTATTGCCCCCACAAACTGGGTCCTCAATTTACCTAAAGGATGGAAGGCTGAGTCAACCTTGAGCCTGGTGAGATTCGAACTTACAGTAATTGCAGGCAGCTGAATGCTTTTTCTCTTTCTTTCTTTCTTTCTTTCTTTCTTTCTTTCTTTCTTTCTTTCTTCTTTCTTTCTTTCTTTCTTTCTTTCTCTCTTCCTTCCTTCCTTCCTTCCTTCCTTCCTTCTTTCCTTCTTTTTTTTTAGTTAGATTTATATGCCACCCTTCTCCGGAGACTCAGGGCGGCTTACAATGCGTTAAGCAATAGCCTTCATACTTTTGTATATTTTATACAAAGTCAGCTTATTGCCCCCACAAACTGGGTCCTCAATTTACCTACCTTAGAAAGGATGGAAGGCTGAGTCAACCTTGAGCCTGGTGAGATTCGAACTTCCAGTAATTGCAGACAGCTGGTGTTAATCGCAATGCATTAGTCTGCTGAGCTATCCAGGCTCTTGGAAGTATTAAACGTCTCTGGATGTTAAGAAGGCTGAAGCTCATTTGGCCAGCGTGGAGTTCCTGTACAGGTAATCCTCATTTTACAACAGTTCATTTAGCAACCATTTGAAGTTACAGTAGCGTTGAAAAGAAAAACGACTTCTGGCTGTTTTTCACGCTTACAATCATTGCAGTGATCCAATGATTGTAGTCCAGTGACCCAATGTCGCGTGATCAAAATTCGGACGCTTGGCAAGTGATTCGTATTTATGACGGCTGCAGCGTTCCCCTTTGGCAACCTTCGGATGAGCGAAGTCAATGGGGAAGCACGACTCACTTAACCACCAGGTTACTCATTTATAACAGCTGCAATGACCATCTGGAATTGCCCTGCCTGCGGTCCGATTGAAGGGTAGTACACAAAAATTGTCTGCTACAACGTCTTGCCCGCCAACGACTTCTTCAGTTTCAACCGCAATAGTAAATAGGCAAACAATCGATACAAACTCAAGGTAAACCGCTCCAAACTCGACTGCAGAAAATACGACTTCAGCAGCAGAGCGATCAACGGCTGAAATGCTCTACCTGACACCGTTGTTACAGCCTCAAACCCTCACAGCTTCAACTTCAAACTGTCTATCGTGGACCTCATGCATTTCGGGCTCAATTGCGGTCATAAATTGAGGACTACCTGCGGATGAAAAATGGAACACCTCCCCCCACTGTCCGACCCCTTTCCCACACGCCCCCTCCCCGCTTTCCCAAGGCATGCAACACCCTTAACAGGTGTGTCCCTTTAAATATCAACTGACACATTTGCAGAGAGGAGACATCCAGCAAAGGATTAGGCGTCTTACCTCGGCTCACCAGCTGGAGTTCGCCCTCTCGGGGTATCTCATAACTATTTGAAAAGATATTTTCGAAAGCGCACGGCAACCCCCTTGGCCTCTGACCCTCGGAGAATGCATCGAGCCACTGAACATTTGTGCTCCAAGAATGCACACTTGGCACTTGGGGGCTTGTCCCTTGGCAGAGGGACCTCCGAAAAAAGCAAATGTTTGGCCCGAATTGGATCCTGTACACCCACCCCGTCTCTGGTAAATTGAAACTGATTTGTAGAAAGAGAGAAAGATGCCATTTTGTTTTTAAAAAAGAGGATCTCTTAAGGATGAGCAAATAAGAGACACCAGCACGGACAGAGGTGGGTTTCACAAAATGTTACCACCGGTTCGCCCAGTATCGGAAATGTGAGCACGCGCATCGGTGCATGCGTGTGACATCACAAAACATGGCAATTCGCTCACACATCCACACATACATGTGGTGTCAAAAACACAGCGATATAGGACGGGACTGCGCTCAGGCAGGTGCGCGGGTCCATCCACAGTTCGCCGCTACCAGTTTGCCGAACCGGCTGAATACCATCTCCGAGCACAGAGGTAATGCTCAGACCGTCCCAAAAATAAAATAAAATTAAGGAGTGGGAAAACTTCTATTCAGAGCAGCACCCAGCATGGAAGAGCAGCACCCATTTTTCAGCAGGAAAGTGCAGTCCAGAATCGCAATAAGCCCATGAAAGATCCTGTGCTGAGATTACAAGAACATCTGGCATGGATCAGGATGGAGAAGAAAACTTTTTTTGGCACCACCACCGCTCTCTCTGGAAGCAATCAGGAGGTGAGACCTGGAAAACGAAGCATTGCTTCCACGGCAGCTGCCAAAACGAATATTTTGGAAAGGAAAAGGGCCCACAAGAATGGTACCAAGCGGAGCGGAATATCTGAGCTAACGGACCGAACGAGTTCAAATGTAGGAAGTCACCAGGGTTTCCAATTTGCTCCTCGGGCAAGCTAGAATGTCTGTGCTGGCCCAGATTTTCAATGGGGGGGGGTGGTGGAGGGGGAGAAAGCAGAGGCAAAATTAAGAGGCTGGTGATGTAATCTGACACGGGACCCATGTGCTAAAGACACCTAATCTGGCATCCACGTGTTCCACAGCTGAACACCTCCCAAAGGGAGAAGAGAGGCACCAAATTGAACACATGCAGGAGAGGAGGAGGAGGAGGGAACTTTGCAAGAGAACCTGGAATCATTGGGCTGGAAGGGACTTTGGAGATCTTCTAGTCCAACCCCTGCTCAAGGCAGGAGATCTTATACCTGTGATGACAACGCGTGCCACAAGTGGCACACAGAGCCATTTCTGCGGGCACGCACACGAGCCATCGCGCTAGATCAACTGCACCGCATATGCACACCCACCTCCCGCTGGCCAGCTGATTTTCGGGTCTTTCCCATGCATGCAAGAGACGTGCGCGCATGCCCATGCCGCCCAGCCCCTCCCAGGAGTCTCCATGTGGCCCGTTCTGGATGCCAGGTAAATACAAGGCTCTGGAAGGATGAAAAATGGGCCTACTGGAAGTCCGGAAACAGGCCGTTTCCAGCCTCCGGAGGCTTCAGGGAAGCCTGTTAGGCCCAAAACAGGGTGCAGAGGAGTCGCGCATGCATTGTAGGGGGTGAGGCATGCATGGGGGGCATTGCATTATGGGTGCGGGCACGCGGGCGGGCACTATCACACGCTTTTGGCACCCAAGGAGAAAAATGGTTAGCCATCACTGCTTTATACCATCCTGGTCAAATGATTGTCCAGTCTATTTTTGAAATCTCCAGTGATGGAGCACCCATGACTTTGAGAGGCAAGCTATTCCATTGATTAATTGCTCTTACCGTCAGGAAATTTCTCCTTATTTCTAACTCCTCTTTTTAAAAAGCTTCCATTATTTCTTGTCCTGCCCTCAAGTACTGGAAGACTGCTACAATTCCCTCTTTTACGTAATCCCTTAAAATGTGGGGTAAAGTTGGAGCGAGGATGGAGCTGAGCCTTTCCTGGCCGGATGCCCTTCCTGACACCTACACAGAGTTCACAGCAGATATGTTCCTTTTGCACTTTGGGAAAGAAACATCTGCCGCTAACTAGTTTTGGAACTCTTCACTTTCCGAGTGGGAGGCTAAGGTCTTCACCAATAAGCCACGACGCCCCTCATCCCTACTATCGTGTGTGTCCCCCCCCCCCAGCAATCCTGTTCATCATGATTCAAAATCCTTTATCATCTTTGTTGCTCTTTTGTGCATGCTCCAGGACCTGATTTCCTTGGAGAGCCAGTGGCGTGCAAAGGACAATCTCAAGGCAGCTCCTACAACGAGGATTACTCACGCGTAATACTGCAGGTGCCATAACCAGTTTGAGAAGCGCCAGCTACTCTCTCCCGATAGGCTAAACAAAGAACCAGCTAGTCTTGTATTATTAATGCAATGGGTTTGCGGTTTCTCTGCATTGTTCTGCAGATGCGCCAGTCTGCAATCTGCAAGCTTGGGAGGAGATGCTAGAAATATTTAGATGGAATATTTCAAGGTTTTCCAAGGGTGGCCGTAGGGCCACACAGATTCTCGGTGGTTGTATGTCCAAGTCTCCTCTCCCCAGAGATCTTCGGATCTCCCATCAAAAAAAAAAAAAGAAAAAAAAAAAGAAGAACGTTGCAAGCCCTGAACTCAACATCCTCGTTTAATGATCCTATCATCCCTTGTGGAGTGGAGTCTGGGCAATGTTTTTTTAATATGCTTTCGAACTGCTAGGTTGGCAGAAGTCACGGGAGCTCCCCCCATTCCGCGGCACTAGGGACTCGAACCGCTGAACTGCCAACCTTTCGATCGACAAGCTCAGTGTCTTAGCCACTGAGCTACCGCATCGCTTAGAGATCTTTTCTATTATCACCACATTTCAGACTGTATGATGAGTCCCAGCCAACCTTCTCTCAATGGATAACTTTAGGGGTGTATCCCAGATCCCGTCTTTCCCAGAGCAGTATTGTCCTTGGGCTTCTCTCCTCAACAGTTGGAGCTCAACAAGGTAGAGAAGGCTTCCCAAGAAGTTCCCCTCAAAGGCAATGAGGTAGCTCAACTCAAGAAAACCAACTTTGCACCTGAGGTTCACCCCTCCCATTGACAGGAGAAAGGAAAACTTTGGTGGGGCCTGAAGGGCGTTTCTTCCAACTTTGGGAGATGACCCACCTCGGTTTTGGTCCCCCACTCCCTTGGTTCAAAAGTCAACAACCCCCTCAACGGTTTTAAGGAAAAGCTTGGGAATCAAGAAGCAATCCAAACCAAGAAGCTAAGTTCACTTCTGAGCAATATCAAATGCCTGGATCTTGGCTGACCTTCTCTCCCAACAATTCCAAGTTCCAAGGGATAATACACACACACACACACACACACACACACACAATGGAGGGGAAGAGCAAAGTGACACGTACATTTTCCATTCTGGGTAAGCCATTACAATCAAGAGTAGAAGAGAGGGAGAGGCAGGAGACAGGGCCCGTATCTGCTCGTCTGCCAAATGGGTCAGGAGGAGGTTATGTGAAAATATGAAACATGTGTCTCTTGGACCAAAAGATGGAACAACATGATTACAACAGGAAATGTACAGGAAAGCGAGCCGGGGAGGGCGAGGGCTTGCTTGCCAAAGAAACATTTCCATGGAAACCCAACACTAAATAGGTTTCTTCCCACCGTTGAGTTTGCAGATGTGCAATTCACCTGAGTTTGCTCCTTTCCCAGCCACTCAGCCGCCGGGGTTCTCCCCCAGAGCATCCATCCCATCTCAGATCATCCATCCATCTCTTCTCCGTTATTCCCTTTCCCCCTTTTAAAACGTGAGAATGCAGATGACGTGACGTCTTCTGTGGTTTAAGAAGCCAACTACAAAGTCTATAGTGTTGGCTCTAGGAGAATCCCACGGATGGACCGGAGAATGTGAAGTCCAACGTTAGATATCCCCCTGCGATTCTTGCATGATGGATGCTCTTCCTTTTGCCCACCCCACCCGACCCTCTCCAAATTTAAAATAATAATAATTTAAAAAGTTAGCATTCTTCAGAACAATCAAGATTTTGCTTACTTGGAGATCTCCATAATTTTGACCTCAAAATGTAGCAGAAACATTGACCAAGGAAGGGCCCTAAGCTAGCTCAATGTTTCTCAACCTTGGCCAGTTTAAGATGGGTGGACTTCATCTCCTAGAATTCCCCAGCCAGAGCTGAAGTCCACCCATTTAAAAACTGGCCACAGTTGAGAAAAACTGGGGTAGCTACTATGCTGAGGTTGCAAGTGATCTCTAGAGTCTTCTTCTAAAGCCACCCTCCTCAACTTCCTCTCATCCTGATGTCCAATTTTGGAGGTATGATGGCAGAAAATGTGGCAGCACAGGTCAAGTCCTAACTTAAGTTTGTAGCTTCACATAAAAAATGGCATCTATCGATCTATCTATCTATCCATCTATCTATCATCTACCTACCTACCTATCTAGAGGGACATGGGGGCTCAGTGGCTAAGATGCTGAGCTTGTCGATCGAAAGGTCGGCAGTTCAGCGGTTCGAATCCCTAGTGCTGTGTAACGGGGTGAGCTCCCGTGACTTGTCCCAGCTTCTGCCAACCTAGCAGTTCAAAACCAGGTAAAAAATGCAAGTAGAAGAATAGGGACCACCTTTGGTGGGAAGGGAACAGTGTTCCGTGCGCCTCTGGCGTTGAGTCATGCGGGCCACATGACCACGGAGATGTCTTCGGACAGCGCTGGCTCTTCGGCTTTGAAATGGAGATGAACACCACCTCCTAGAGTTGGGAACGACTAGCACATATGAGCTAGTGGAACCTTTATCTTTACCTCACCTACCTATCTGCCTATCATCCATCCATCCATCCATCCATCTATCCATCCTCCACCAACAGGTTCATTCCAGTCTATTAAACTATTAGCTTCCATTCTAATTATAAACTTGCTCTGGAAAATGGTATTATTCCTATTATTATGGTTGGGCAGCCTGGATTTGTCACTTTTCTCCACCCATCGAGACCTTCCCAAGGACTGGGGATAGGCAGGTGTGGATATTGGATAGTGTTAAAAGGTCTCCTCGCAGGAGATATGCTGTTCCAAGCAAACCTGCCTTTTGCAATTGACCGATGGGGATTTTATCAATTTTACAGCCCTCTCTAAGCAGTTTTACAGAGTCAGCCTCTTGCCCCCGACAATCTGGATCCTCATTTTTACGAATCTCGGAAGGATGGAAGGCTGAGTCAACATGGAGCTGGTGAGAATCGAACTGTTGGCAGTGAGCATTGAGTTAGCCTGGAATGCTGCATTCGTTAACTACTGTGAAGAGAGGGAGGGAGGGAGGGAGGGAGGGAGGGAGGGAGGGAGGGAGGAAGGAAGGAAGGAAATGGGGAGAAGGAAAGAAGGAAGGAAGGAAGATGGGGGGAAGGAAGACCAAGGAAGCAAGGAAGGAAGGAATAAGAGGAGGGAGAAAAGAGACAGACAGGAAGGAAGGAAGGAAGGAAGGAAGGAAGGAAGGAAGGAAGGAAGGAAGGAAGATGGGGGGAAGGAAGATCAAGGAAGGAAGGAAGGAAGGAAGGAAGGAAGGAATAAGAGGAGGGAGAAAAGAGACAGACAGGAAGGAAGAAGGGAGGGAGGGAGGGAGGGAAGGAAGGAAGGAAGGAAGGAAGGAACCATGAGCTTGGTAGTCCCACTGGAGTCTGAACCTCAATTTCTCTGAGGGGGCTATCAAAATGTGTAGCGAAGGAAGTAGCTTGAGTAACCCTTAAACGTGTCTTAAGGATCTTTTTATAAGCAGCGACAGAAAATAAACTAAGGTCTCTCTTACCTCAGCTACCAACATGGGAATTCGCCCGGGGGCAACATCTAACATTATCTATGGAAGAAAAGAAAGACAAGGAGATGTTTCAGTTGGGTCAACAACCAAGCAAAAATCAATGTATTTCATGGATTAATGGCACTGGATTTTCGACTCTTCTAAGGTCGATGGGGATTCTCAGTGATCCAGAACATGGTTGTCGCAAAGGTGGGTTTTTTTTTCAAGCACCTTTCGACTAGACTTCCTGGTTTTTCTTTTAAGAACTTTTGCATCTCATCCAAGAAGCTTCTTCAGCTTGGCCGAGGAGGAGGAGGAGGAAGAGGAGGAGGAGGAGGAGGAGAATGGGGGAAGCTGGATTCACTTAACAACCGCCACGACTGGGCTTAGCGATCAGAGCAAAAGAGGTCATCAAACGGGCGTGACTCCCTTAACAACCGTCTAACTTAGTGACGGAAGTTCTGGTTCCAATCGCAGTGGTAAGTTGACGATTGCCAGTACTAGAAGAGAACGCAGAATATAACGGAGTTAGAAGGGACCTCAGAGGTCTTCTAGTCCAACCCCCTGCTTAAGCAGGAGACCCTACCCCAGAGGTCTTCAAACTTGGCAGCTTTAAGACTTGTGGACTTCAACTCCCAGAATTCTCCAGCCAGCTGGCTGGAGAATTCTGGGAGTTGAAGTCCACAAGTCTTAAAGCTGCCAAGTTTGAAGACCTCTGCCCTACACCATGAAAGACAAATAGTTGTCCAGTCTCTTCTTGAAAGTCTCCAGTGATGGAGCACCACAGCTTCTGGAGGCAAGCCGTTCCTCTGATTAATTGTTCTCACTGTCAGGACATTTCTCCTTAGTTCTAGGTTGGTTCCCTCCTTGCTTTGTTTCCACCCATATAAAGGTAAAGATTCCCCTCGCACATACGTGCTAGTCGTTCCCGACTCTAGGGGGTGGTGCTCATCTCCGTTTCAAAGCCGAAGAGCCACCGCTGCCTGAAGACGTCTCCGTGGTCACATGGCCGGCATGACTCAACGCCAAAGGCGCACGGAACGCTGTTCCCTTCCCACCAAAGGCGGTTCCTATTCTCCTACTTGCATTTTTTTACCTGCTTTCGAACTGCTAGGTTGGCAGGAGCTGAGACAAGTCACGGGAGCTCACTCCGTGACGGGGCGCTAGGGATTCGAACCGCCAAACTGCTGACCCTTTTCTGATCGACAAGCTCAGCGTCTTAGCCACCGAGCCACCGCGTCCTTTAGAAACCCATATAAAGTTAAGAACATACAAGCCACAGGATTGCCGGGACTTTTTTCCCCAAAAATAAATAAATAAATAAATGACAGCTCAGATTCAGATTCAACTCGGTTTAAATGATCGGTTTGTAATGGGAAAAAGGGAGACCCTTTTAAAGTTGCACGAAAACCGGCTGGGCAGATATAAAGACAAACTGAGTTTGTAGAAAGAGGCATCTGCCTCCGGGACCCAACCCAGCGAAACTGAGGCCGAGAAGGTTTCTAATCCTTGACAAACACCACAAATGTTTGCAAAGCAAGCCTGTTGAAACCCAGTTTCGCTGAGCCTCCAGTGGGAAACGGAGCCCTACAATTAACGCACCCGTGCTCCAGATGCAGACTGCAACAATAATTGCATCCGAGAGGATCTGGGATGCTTCTGGGATCTTGGTTGTTTTTCTTGCAGATGTGTCATTAGCCCAAGCTAGGTAACATCATCAGTACCAGAAGGGAGTGGGGCTTGCTTCGGTATACAAGCAGAGAGGAAATCTTGCTCCCTTTTAGCACGGATGATGTTACCTGGTTTGGTAATAAAATGTTTGCAAAGAAAACAGTCAAACTCAGAGAGCACCAAGGACCTCATAGTCCTTTTCCTTCTCTTCCTCCTCCACTCCGCAAACCCCATTCCCTTCTAGCATTGATGATGTTAGCTAGTTGGGTAATGGAACATCTGCAAGAAAGCAACCAAGCTCAGAGCACCAATTTCCTCACAGACCTTCCTTCCTTCCTGTCTTTTTTTTCTCCCTCCTTCCTTCCTTCCTGGCTTGTCCTTCCCCCATCTTCCTTCCTTCTTTCCTTTCTCTTTTCTCCTTCCTTCCTTCCTGTCTCTTTTTTTCTCCCTCCTTCCTTCCTTCCTTCCTGGCTTGTCCATCCCCCATCTTCCTTCCTTCTTTCCTTTCTCTTTTCTCCTTCCTTCCTTCCTGTCTCTTTTTTTCTCCCTCCTTCCTTCCTTCCTTCCTGGCTTGTCCATCCCCCATCTTCCTTCCTTCTTTCCTTTCTCTTTTCTCCTTCCTTCCTTCCTGTCTCTTTTTCTCTCTCCTTCCTTCCTTCCTTCGTCTCTTTTTTTCTCCTTCCTTCCTTCCTTCCTTCCTGGCTTGTCCTTCCCCCATCTTCCTTCCTTCCTTTCTGTCTCTTTTTTCCTTCCTTCCTTCCTTCCTTCCTTCCTTCCTTCCTTCCTGTCTCTTTTTTTCTCCTTCCTTCCTTCCTTCCTTCCTTCCTTCCTTCCTTCCTTCCTGGCTTGTCCTTCCCCCCATCTTTCTTTCTTCTTTCCTTCCTTCCTTCCTGTCTCTTTTTTCTCCTTCCTTTCTTCCTGGCTTGTCCTTCCCCCATCTTCCTTCCTTCCTCCTTCCTTCCTGGCTTGTCCTTCCTTCCTTCTTTTCTCCTTCCTTCCTTCCTTTTTCTTCCTTCCTTCCTGGCTTGTCCTTCCCATCTTCCTTCCTTCCTTCCTTCCTTCCCCTAAGTTCCACTCCCTTCTAGCACTGATGATGTTACCCAGCTGGGTCATGAACCATCTTGCAAGAAAACAACCAAGCTCATAGCACCAAACTGCAGCGGGTTAGACTAGAAGACCTCTAGGGTCCCTTCTAACTCTATATATTCCAATCCATCCCATCCCACCTATTCCATTCCATCCCATTCTCCTATTCTGTTCCCATTCTCATTCCCATTCCCTTCTCCATCCATTGCTGAAACACTGCTCTATCCATTCCGCAAAAACAGAAACCAATTGGTACGGCCGAAACAGATTCCACAGAAATTCGATCTGCCGAGACCCTTGCGAGATTTCAAGCGAAATGCAGAATTCGGTGATCTCACAGGGTTCCTGCTGATGAAGTGGTTTTTTGTTTTGTTTTTTAAAGATGACTACATCTCAAAAGACTGCCGGTATCTGCTATGTACGCTCCATAATTAGAACGGTGAAGCTACGGGGCGAAACGATTGCCAGGTTTCCTACAGAGGTTTTCACTGCTCAGTGCAAACTAGGTTTCTCCGTTTTTATCCCTAGCGCGTTTCCCTCTCCCGTTAATAACTTCATGGCATCGTTCTCCAACGCAGGACCACAAATTTGCCTGAAATGGCATAGGGCTGTGATGGCGAACCTGTGGCACGCGGACCCATATCTGTGGGCACGCAACTGTTGCCCTGGCTCAACTCCAGCGCACATCGGCCAGCTGATTTTCAGGCCTTCCGGTCCCACCAGAAGTTGGGAAATGGCCTCCGGGGGGCTTCCGGTGGGTGGGAAAGGCTGTTTTCACCCTCCCCAGGCTCCAAGAAAGCCTCTGGAACCTGGGGAGAGCAAAAAAATGGGCCTACCATGCCCACCGTACCATCGCGTGCCAAAAGCGTTGGGAGCGCAGGGGGGGTTGTGTGCTCATGTACAGGGGGTGGGGCGCATTGAATTATGGGTGTGGCCGCACACACGCATGACCCCCTCCTGCGCTACCTCTGGTTTTGGTACGCAACGGCAAAAAGGTTACTGGTGGGCCCAGTAGGTCTGTTTTTTTGCCCTCCCCAGGCTCCAGAGGCTTTCTAGGAGCCTGAGGAGGGTGAAAACGGCTCATTTCCCGATTTCCATGGGCCCGGAAGGGCTGAAAATCAGCTGGCTGGTGCGTGCATGCATGCTGGAGCTGAGCTAGGGTTACACTCGTGTGACGAAGCACCCATAACTTCCAGAGGCCAGCTGTTCCACTGGTTAATTGTCCTCACTGCTAGGAAGTTTCCCCTTAATTCCAGGTTGCTTCTCTCTTTGATTAGTTTCCAACGAATGTTTCTTGTCCTGCCCTGGTGTTTCTGGTGTTTTGGAGAATAATTTGACACCCCCAGTCCTAAATTTTACAATGCCTTCAACAGAGAGCATGGGGTGAAATCGAATTTCAGCTATACGGAGCTGATCTTCCGTGTGGGTGGAAAGAGAGAAAAAGGGCTACGATCGGTTGATTATGTGCCACCAAGCATCACAAAGTGACTTGGTCCCACCTGAGGGTTTGTCTGTCTATCTGTCTGTCTGGTTTGGCACAGCAACCAAACGGGACAGACACAGACTTTCAACAGATAGTTAGGACTGCGGGGGAAAAAAATATTGCAACCAGCCTGCCTTTCACGGAAGACGGTGGGTAAATATCAAATATTACAAATATCCTCATATTCTGGATCTAAACTGTTTTAGTTTCTCCTGTCAAGACACTGCAATAGGGCATTGCGTGCTAAAACACCTAGACCCAAAAATATTTCCACCATGCCATCACTCTGCTGAATAACTAATTCCCACAACACTGTCTTATGCCCTCAGATATTATTATTTATTTATTTTATTATTTAGATTTTTATACCGCCCTTCTCCCGAGGGACTCAGGGCAGTGCACAGCCATAATAAAAACAACATATAATACAAAATTTAAAAACAATTTAAAACGTATTAAACAATTTGGCCCCAAATTAAAAACTCACGATTAAAACCCCATTACAATTCCTTATGTAGCCAGCCCAGCCTGTAGGAATAGTAAAGTCTTAAGGGCACGTAGTAGGCTGTATTTCTATTTTCCTCCTCATCTTTCCTACTACCTATTCCTTTAACGCCTTATGACTATCCCTTTATTGTTGCATCTGATGATTTACGTTGATTGCTTTTATTTCATATCCTTTGACTATCACGGAGTGTTGTCTCTGAAGATTTACGATGATTGTTAAAAAACAACAACAATGCTATAGGGCACTACACACCAGAACAACTAGACACAAGGACAGGTTTTGCCCCACATGCCATCACTCTGCTAAACAACTAATTCCCACAACACTGTCAAACTATTTACTGAGACTGTATTACTATTATTCTTCTCATCCTTCCTATTACCTATCTCCTCCCACTTATGACTATTTATTTATTTTATTTATTTATTACATGTATTTATATGCCGCCCTTCTCCCGAAGGACTCAGGGCGGCGAACACAAGTTAAGAAACATGTACAATAAAATCGTATTTTAAATCAAATAACTAATTAATGATAAATAATAAACCCAGAATCAGAGTCAGCCTATTTGCTTGAACAGCCAAGTCTTCAGCTCCCAACGAAAGGAGCGGAGATCAAGAGCCGTCCGGAGCTCGGTAGGTAATTCATGCCAGAGGGTGGGAGCACCCACAGAGAATGCCCTACTCCTGGGCACCGCTAGATGACATTGGCTTGCCGTCGGGACCCTGAGGAGAGCGGCTATAATCATGTTGCTTGTATTTTTATGATTTATATTGCTTTATTTAGTTTCCTAGTATGATTTGATCGCTTATTTAGTATCCTGTGACTCTCACTAAGTGTTGTATCTTCTGATTCATGACGAATGTATTTTTTATGTATGCTGAGAGCTTATGCACCAAAGACAAATTCCTTGTGTGTCCAATCACACTTGGCCAATAAAGAATTCTGTTCTAATTCTATTCTACTGTATTATGATCACTTAATCAATCAATTTATTACAGTCTTAGACCAGAACAAATAAAAACGCTCCGTAAATATTATGATCATGATTTATCATTTATTGCTTACATGTATACTGACAGCTTATGCACCAAAGACAAATTCCTTGTGTGTCCAATCACACTTGGCCAATAAAGAATTCTAATTCTATTCTATTGTATCACTCACTCACTCACTCAATTACAGTCTTAGACCAGAAACCAGAACAAATAAATACGCTCAATAAATATTATGATGATGATTTGTCCTTTGTGGCATGTACACTGAGAGCTTATGAACCAGAGACCAATTCCTCATGTGTCCAATCACCCTTGGCCAATATAAAGAATTCTAATTCTAATCTAATCACCAATCGATCGACAAAAAGTTGAGATAAGCAACAACCCTTTTCCCCTCTAATTTGTATGTGTTCTTGAATATCTTGGCTGGTTGGTAAGATGCCAGCCAGATTAAACAAGATAAGCACTCAACAGCTTCTTCGCCGTCGATGACCCCAAGAATCAAAAAAAGATAATAAAAGCACTCAACAGTTTCTTCGTCATCGATGGCCCCAAGAATCAAAAAAAAGATAATATAAACTCTCTTTTATTTCACTTTTTTAGCTAGCAGTCTTTCACAATCTGTTCAACTCCAGGCCGTGGCCATCTTATTTTTTTTATTTTTTATTTTTTGCGGGCATTTGTCCTGCCAACGCAGAGAGAAGAAGAGTTGAGTACAAGGAGGAAGGGAAAAAATTAAAATAAAATCTAAAAATACACTACCACCAGTCTAGGTGGCAGACCGAGACTGCAGAAGTCTCTTTGAAGGAAAAAAAAAAGGGGGGGGGAAGAGAGAGAGAGACAAAACCGCCACGGTGCATTTTTGCTGGATTGCATTATCTGTCTCTGTTGCCCATCTTAAACCCTCCTCAGAAAACTGGTTTGGAAGGATGTAGTTGAGACAAAACCAGCCACGTCTGGGGAGGGCGGTGGGGAATGGGGGGGTGCCAGGAGAGGACGCAGCTGGGAGAGATAAGACAGAGTGTGTTTCATAAAGCTTGCAACACACTGCATGACTCTTTTTCGTTCTCCCAGGGTGGGTACTGATATATATATGGACTATAAGAGGCACTTTTTTTGTCTCCCAAAAAGGGGTGAAAATGTCTGTGTGTCTTACAGACCGAATATTGCCAAAGCCCTGCCCCCCCCGCCCCCCCTTTTTTTTGCTCCCCCAATGCCCAGTTTTTGGGCCTTTTTTCGGCCATTTTCTGGCTCATTTTCGAGATTTTTTTTCAGCCTGTTTTTGAGGCTTTTTCAGCCCGTTTTTGAGGCTTTTTTCAGCCTGTTTTCAAGGCTTTTTTGACCCATTTTTGAGGCTTTTTTCGGCCCATTTTGAGGGGGAATTTTTGACTAATTTTTTTTTTTTCAGAAAAAACGGCCTGAAAACCCTCGAAAACAGGCCGAAAAAAGCCTCGGAAACAGACTGAAAAAAGCCTCAAAAGGTGGGTCAAAAAAAGCCTTGAAAACAGGCCAAAAAAAGCCTTACAATGGGCTGAAAAAAGCTTAGAAAACGGGCAGAAAGCAGCCTTGAAAATGGGCCGAAAAAAGACTGGAAAAGGCCGGAAAATGGGGCGCGCGAAGGCCAAAAACTTTCTTTTGTTGATTTCCTCTTCTAAATTTAGGTGCGTCTTATAGTGCCAAAAATACGGTATATATATTTGAGGTGGGGGTAGTTAACAAAAAGACTCCGCCATTGTACAAACTCTTGTCTTGAAACTCAGAAGGAGAAGAGTGGAGCAGACATAGTTCCTTCCTCTTTTTGAGCATATAAGGTAGTCCTTGACTTACGACCACAATGGAGCCCCGGATTTCTGTTTTGAGGGTACAGGTAGCCTTCAACATTTGACCACAACTGAGCTTCCAAATTTTGTATTGCTAAGAGAGATGGTTGTCCTGTGAGTTCTACTCCACTTTACGATCTTCCTTGTTAAGTGAATCACTGCAGTTGTTCAATTAGAAACATGGTCCTTGAGTGAATCTGGGCTTTCCCCCATTGATTTTGCTCATAAAAAGGGATCCCGGGAGACTGGAACCGCCATAAGTATGAGTTGGTTGCCCAGCGTCCAAATTTTTATCGCCTGACCGCAAAGATGCTGCAACGGTCGTTAAGTGTGAAAAACAGGCCCTAAGTCTCTTTTTACCGAGTCGCTGTAACTTTGAACGGCCGCTAAATTTATTGTTGTAAGTTGAGAGCTATTTGTACAGGTATACTACAGCTTGTCCTCGACTTATGACAACAATCAAGTCCAAAATTTCTGTTGCTAAGTGAAACATTTGTTAAGTGAGTTTTGCCGCATTTCACCACCTTTCTTGCCCCGGTTTTTTTGGTGAATCATTGCAGCTGAGAAGTCAGTCGTTAAGTGAACCCCACAGATTTTGCGCGTCAAAAGGTTTGCAAGGTCCTTGGGGATCCAGTAACGGTCGTAAGTAGGAACCAAGCATCTGAATTTTGTTCACATGATCCTAGGGAATGCTACAAAGGTTGGAAATTGGAAGACAAATTGGTCATCCCAAGTCACTTTTTTCAATGCCATTGTAACTTGGTCACTAAATGAACTGTTGTAAGTCGAGGACTACCTGTACTGAAGTTGGAAGGAGAAGAGGGGGCAGCAGTCTCTGGGAAGGGGGGGGTATCTTGCCCAGTTGTGGGTTTCGCTTACCTTTGTTACCGCTTCTCTCCCGCTGCCGCTACTACCAATTCGCCCAAACCGGGGCGAACCGGTAGCAACCCACCACTGGTCTTGCCATCCCATTTCAAGCCCCCGGACTGGGAGGAAACGAGGAAGAGGAGGAAGAAGATGAAGGAAAACCAGAGTCCTAGATGTTAATCTTTAGACAGCCCTACGGATTGGCAAGTCTCAACAGAACGTTGGTTTTAACAAGTCATTGGTCAATCCCGAGACACGATTTTGCAACTCAGTCTCCTGCCAGGCGGTTTTAACTAATGCCTCCCTGGCTCTGGAATATAAAACCTTCCAGCAAAAGCAGAATTCCCCCCCTTTCCTTCTTCTTCTTTTTCCCCACTTCAAAGGGAGCTGAAAAAACTCTTTCGTCCAGGCTGGAGAAAATTTTCTCTCCTTTCTTCTACGAAAGGAAACACTGATCGTGGCACATTAATCTATTCCTATTTTTAATATACAGGTAGTCCTCGACTTACGATCACAATCAAATGCAACATGTTCTTAAGCAAAGATGGTTGCTAAGTGAATTTCGCTCCGTTTTATGACCTTTCTTGCTGCAAGCTATAACTATAGATCCGTATATTATAAAGATTAATTTTGGAGGTTAGCATAAATTACAGAATAATTCAAACAAGTCTCTTCCACCAAATCACGAATGACAAGAGTTGGAAGGAACCTGGGAAGGGAGGGTTCTAAGCCAATCTTCCCTACTCAGGCAGGAAGCCCTATACCATTTTAGCCACAGTTGTCCAATATCTTCTTAAAAACCTCTAGTGATGGCTGGCGCACCCACCACTTCTAGTGGCAAGCCGTTCCGCTGGTTAATTGTTGTCACTCCTTAGTTCCAAGATTGGGTCAAGCAGAACAAAATAATTTCACCCCACCAATATCTCGGGCAAAACATTAAAAAAATGGGTATGTTTGCTCTTGAAATTTGGAACAGACACTTGATTCTCTTCCTTAAAATCCTCTCTAAAATTCTCAGAGCAAAATCTGAAAACCTTTAGTGAATGGTGAGGAGGATAAGGAAATGTACTGCTCAAAAAAATAAAGGGAACACAAGCAGAAGACATCTGAGATCTGAATGGATGAAATAGCCTTATTAAATACTTTGTTCTTTACATACAGTAGTTTATACACTGCTCAAACAACTAAAGGGAACACAAAACTACTGTATGTAACGAACAAAGTATTTAATAAGGCTATTTCATTCATTCAGATCTCGGATGTCTTCTGCTTGTGTTCCCTTTATTTTTTTGAGCAGTGTACATTTCGTATCCCTGAGAAAAACAGTAGCCTGGTACACAAAATAAAAAAAAAGACGAAACGATGAACGGGGATTACTTCCTGACAAATGAAAAAGGCACGAAAAAATGGATTCTTAGCGATTTCGGACACTAAATGAACCAGATGCAGCTTTTATGTGAAATCAGTTATCAAATAATATTTAGAACTTAGAATCCAGCCGCAGAGAATATTTACGAGAAGGAAAGGCAAGCACGATGAAAAAAATCAGAAGAACTGTATACATTTTGGAAAAGGAAAAAAAAAAAGGAAGACATAGAGCGAATAGTAAAATACAGTAGATTATAGGGGGAAATAGCACAGAATGGAGCAACTACTGTTTCAAAAGAATTACAAAGCACAAAATAAATTGCTTTAACTTGCTAAGCCAGACTTTCACAGGGGAAAAAGGGAATTTAATGCTAGGCTGTGTGAAAGCGGTGTAACCCTTGACATGCCAACAACCCAAAGACAACCAAAGAATAGACTTAATTATCACTTAATTCTATTTTTGGCACCACCTTCAACAACTCAACAATCCCTCCCATCGAAAGCTTTTGGATGTGCTCTGCTGTAGAGCAACTCAGACTAAAAAATACTTGAAGAAAGAGAAGAAAAATGAGGGGGAATCAAGGAAACAAAATCCTAACCTGCTTATCTGAAGCAATTAAAATAAGGGAATAAAATTAAGGTGGAGGATTATTGAAGAACCTAACGATTTGGGGGAAATTGAGAAGAAAAAAAGTCGGATTTGGGGTTTTAAAAGGAGAGAGCGGCTCCGTTTGAAAAGAAAACAGAAGAACAGAAGTTTTGCAAATAAAAACAGTCGTGCATTTTGAAAGGGGACGGAAGTCAAGAAATGTTACACATTACTGGAAGATTTACCAAAAAAAGAAAGAGTAAAATGGGTAATAAAATTAAGAAATACACTTTGGTGGTTCTCGACTTAAGATCACAAATTGAGGCCAAAATTTTGTTGCTAAACAAGACGGCTGTTAAGTGAGTTTGGCCCCATTTAACGACCTTCCTTGGCACCGTCGTTCAGTGAATCCCTGCCGTTGTTACGTTAGCAAGAGGGTTATTAAGTGAATCTGGCTTCCTCGTTGATTTTGTTCGTCGGACGGTCATAAAAGAGAATCACACGATCCTGGTGGGACACGTCATAAATATGAGCCAACATCGGTCGTAAATGTGAAAAACGGCAAAAAATCAGGAACGATCGTCCTGCTTTAGCAAATTGGTGCAAATTGCAGTCGTAAGATGAGGACCAACTGCACTGATATTGTTTCAGAGTCAAAGGAAACAACGTTTTCGGAGAGGCAGGGAGCAACTTTGCAGAAACTCCTTTAAAGGTCCCCCCCCCCAGGGGTTACACAGCTGTTTTTTTGCAACTCTGCAACCCTGGGCTAAAGTTGCGTTTAGCTGGAGTTTGCAGAGAGGTGTGCCCCATGCACAATCCTGCTTGCTCAGAAGTTTTTTTAAAACTTGAAATCCAAAAATGCTATAGATCTACCAAGGGACTGTTTAAACAGTTTCAAAACTATTTAAATAGTTGTTTTTTTTTCTTTTTTTAATGCACCTATTGGTAACGACAGCATTCAAAAACAGATCTAAACTCCTTTAAAAAAAAAAACAGAGGTGCCACTAAAAATAGTGTTTCCCAAAATTGGCCATTTTCAGACCTTTGGACTTTAAGACCGGGGTGCCGACTGGGGAATTCTGGGAGTTGAAGTCCATGTGTCTTAAATTTGCCGATTTTGACAAACACGGGTCTAAAATATTTCAGTACATCATTACTCGTTCCAAAGTGGGGGGTCAAAGAGCAATACCAAGGTTTTTGATAGATGATAATAATAAGAGGACCAATGGTGACAGACGCCTTGGGTGCAGCCCCAAAACATCTGGAGAACCACTGGAACGCCATCGGCATTGACAAAATCCCCATCAGTCAATTGCAAATGACAGCTTTACTGGGAACAGCTTACATCCTGCGACAAGACTTTTAATACCATCAAACATTCACATCTGCCTATCTCAGGTCTTTGGAAAGGACTGGATAGGTTGGGGAGGGGAATGCCAAATCCAGTCTAAACATCTGGATGACATCTGCAGTGAACCACAATATTGGCAATGACAAAATCCCCATTGGTCAATTGCAAATGGCAGCTTTACTGGGAACAGCTTACATCCTGTGATCAGACCTTTAATACTAAACATTCACATTTACTCTTCTCAGGTCCTTGGGAAGGACTGGATAGGTGGGAAAAATGCCAAATTCAGGCTGAGAATCTGGATGACTGTGAATGAACCATTAATACTGGCACTGACAGAAATCTCCATCGGTCAATTTCAAAAGGCAGCTTTTACTGGGAACAGCTTACATCCTGCGACATGACCTTTAATACCATCAAACGCCCACATCCGCCTGTCCCACATCCTCGGGAAGGGCTTGACGGGTGGATAACAACGCCAAATCCAACCTAAACATCTGGCTGACCAACTAAAATTTATTAAATTTCTATGTCGCTTGAGACTTCCAGCCCCTCGGCAGTTCGCAATGGTTGAAAACGAAGAAGAAACGCAAAAAAAAACAGGCAACGGACCAACAGAATGACGGTAGCAATGAACAGAAGGCCAGAAGGGAACAGAAAGGAACCGAAGGAAAGACAACCGAGTTGTCTTCTGGTAAGGATGTGGTTTCAACTGGTCTTCGGCAACCTTCCCCGTCCTCCAGACTTTTAACCAGGCTGGGCCAGCTGCAGTCAAACTTCTTAGACAATTTGAGGTGTTGCAGTTCCCCAATTACATTTCTCCAGACATCTGGAAGGTGTCCCGTCTACTCTGTCGAAAGCAAAACCCCATCTCAAGTTGTGAAACCAGCTGATTTTTTGCGGACAATATAAAAAGCTGCTGTGCCCAACTTTACAGAGCAAAAAAACGAGCTGAACTGGACCGGGAAACTAGCCGCCTCAGCCTCTCCCTTCCCAAAGTGCCAATCAAGTTTGCAAAACAACCTGCGCCCAACGTTGTGCAGCTTCCTCAGCTGTGCTAACACATGTACTTATCGGGGTGCGCGGCTTCTTCCCGTTGAAGGCTGTGCTACAGGCAGTCCTCGACGTACAACTGCAACCGAGCTCAAAATTTCCGTTGTCGCTCAGCGAGACGGTTGCTAAGGGAGCTTGGCTCCATTTTTAACGGCCCTTCTCGCCGCCGTCGTTAAGTGATCGCTGCAGTGTTTAAGTTAGGAACACGGTTGTTAAGCGAATAAAACAGAATAACAAGAGCTGGAAGGGACATTGGTTAGTTGAGTTTTGCCCGTTTTAACGACTTTTCTTGCCACCGCTGTTAAGTGAATCATTGCACTGGTTAAATTAGTAACACGGTTGTTAAGGGAATCTGGCGTTCTCGTTGACTTTGCATGTCAGGAGGTCGCAAAAAAGGATCATGTGACCCTTCCCGGGATGCTGCGACCGTCATAAATACAAGACAGTTGCCAAGCATCTGGATTTTGATCATGTGACCATGGAGAATGCTGGAAATGGTCGTAAGCGTGAAAAACGGTCCTAAGTCACTTTTTTTCAATGCCGTTGTAACTTTGAATGGTTGTTTAATGAATGGTTGTAAGTTGAGGTCTATTTGCGTTAGTTCAGTGGGAGATACCCAGCGTGGATCCTTCCCCAAAATTCAATGCCAAGCTCCTTGTGGTCAAAGTATGGTTCTGGGGTCCAGTTTTAGACTGTTTGCGGAAAGTTAGAACAGGTGGGCTCCTAGAGACTCTTTCAAAATAGTAAGGTGTGGGCCAAGAAACACTTTTCTCCCCAACCCACATAAAAAGTTACAGCGGCCATCTTGATTTTTCTGACTTCTCACACAGATAGTTCTCTCTTCTCCTGAAGTCAGCACAAAGTCTGACAGAGACTGATTGATTAGATTAACAGAGTTGGAAGGGACCTTGTAGGTCATCTAGTCCAACCCCCTACCCCCCACCCAAGCAGGAGACCCTACTACACCATTTCTGACAGCGTATAAATTTAAAGAATAAACCTATGAATAAATAAATTCAGAAGTCTTCCAGGGATTATGAGGGGTTATCCATCCAGCCTCTCCACCCATGTTTAGTCCTCGCCTAGCAACTGCCTCATTTAGTGACCATTCACCATTACGACGATGAATGCTCCCTAATTGATGAAAAAGTAAGTATGCCACCAATAATCTTTAACAACCTTCACAGATCTGTATAGCCGAGGAAAGCTGACGCAGAATCTCGGTTTCCCTTAGCAACCGCTTCGCTTAACAGACCGAGTTTGCCAATCCCAATTTTGGTCACTAAACGAGGGTGAACTTGTAGGGTTTTTTCCCTGACTAAGATGGAAATAATAATAATATTTTTCCATCTAAGCTGGAAATAATAAAAATAGAGGCTGATGGAAATGAAGGCAGGCCTCACCTCTGCATTCCACCCAGCTACTAATGGAGCAGCTGAGAGGACTAACGCGATGGTAGGGCAGTATCTATGCTGTTACGTAAAGCACCAACAATCTGACTGGGCTGATTTATTCCCTTTGCAGAGGTGGCCTACAATGTGGTTCATGGTAGCAGGTTTATTGGGCCTTTGAAGGTTAGCAAGAAATGAGATGCCAACCTTGTTTTTTCCTGGATTTTTCAGCATGGCACCGTTTTGCCCTGCCTTTCAGGCAGAGAAAGCACTTCTACCTCACCTTATCTTGAACCGCTTAAACGCAAGTACCAAGATGTAAATCTCCATGTAGTATTTGTTCTCTGCCACTCAAATTCGGTGCCAACCTAATTAATGCTAATCATCTAGCTGGCACCACTTCAAATTATTAGTTTTTTTTTTCCCCTGTTACCTGGCCAGGCAATCTTTTTCCCCGCCAGCGCCAATCAAATTCAAAGCATGCCATGACAGGTGCCAAGTTTATTTAAAAATGCCCGTTTCACACCTTTCCCTCCAGATATTTAAAACGGATCGTTTCCATTTGGCAAGTTATTTGCACCAGTAATGATTTTAAAGAGCATTTCAGCAGCTAACTCATCATTGCAAAAGATCCATTCGAACAGGACAGGGCGGTCATAATCGCTGAAATCACTCGAAAATACAACATATCTGAGGGAGAAAATGATACTTTTAATATCAAATATTTTTTGAGACGTTTTCCCACAGCCGGTTTGCCAAAAGTGCAATATTCTGCACACTGTAAATAATAGATCATGCACCAAAAAAAAAAGCATGAAATATTTTTCTTACCACTGTCATTTCATTAGCTGGGGGGGGGGGGGGGGGGCGGGGACGACAACGACAAGGAAACAGACATACCAGGAAATGTAAAATGCACTCTAGATGAGAAAAAAACAGTCCTCGATTTACAAGAGTTTGTTTAGTGACCATTCAAAGTTACAACGGAACTGAAAAAAGTGACTTATGATAGTTTTTCCACGCTTATGAAAGTATCTCCCACATGGTCATGTGATTTACATTCAGATGATTGACAACTGATTCATATTTATGACGGTTGCAGTCTCCAGGGGGTCACGTGGTGCAGTGGTGAAATCCGAACCAGTTTGTCACCGGTTTGCTGGCTGCACATCCGCGCCAAAAGCACGCCACACACTAAACGCACACTTTGTGTGGAAAAAGAAGACTTCCCTAGGTAAGGACAGCAAGGGGGGGAGGATCAGCTGTGCTGCGCGATTTAGAATATATACCGTGTGGCGCAGCTGATCATCGGAAATACCAATTCGGACGAACTGGTAGCTTTTTTTTAATGACCGTTTTGACCAAACAGGTAGTTTTTATCACTACTGATTCGCCCGAACCAGGGCGAACCAGTAGCATTTCACCCCTGACGTCATCCCCTTTGGCGATCTTCTGTGAAGCGAAGTCGACGGGGAAGCTCGATTCACTTAACAACCGTGTGACTAACTTCACAATGGCAGTGATTCGCTTAACGGTGGCAAGAAAGGATGTAAAACGGGTCAAAACTCACTTATAACAACAGAAAGTTTAGGCTTAACTGCGGTCGTAAGTCGGGGGTACTTGTGTTTAGGATCTGTCTCTAGGGAGGTCCCTACAACAAAGTAATTAGGGGTCACTTCAAAAGGTATGAAGGCCAGACAAGGAATAAAGGATGGAACGGAACAAGGAGAGATTCAACCTGGAAATAAGGAGAAATTTTCTGATAGTGAGAGCAATCAACCCATGGAACAGAGAAGTTGCTTTCGGAAGCTGTGGGAGCTTCATCCCTGGAGGCTTTCAAGAAGAGACCGGACTGCCATCTGTCAGAAATGGTGTGGGGTCTCCTGCTTGGGGGGGAGGGGGTTGGACTAAATGACCTACAAACTCCCTTCCAACTCTGTTAATTTGAATCTATCTAAGATGATCAAAGATCTGGAGACTAAAAAGTATGAAGAACGGTTGCAGGAACTGGACCTGGCTAGTCTAGGGAAGAGAAGGACCAGGGGAGACATAGCAGTGGTCCAATATTTGAGGGGCTGCCACAGAGAGGAGGGGGGTCAAGCTATTTTCCAAGGCAATTGAAGGCCAGACAAGGAAGTATGGATGGAAACTGACCAAGGAGAGATTCAACCTGGAAATAAGGAGAAATTTTCTGACAGTGAGAACAATCAACCCATGGAACAGAAGTTGCCTTCGAAAGTTGTGGGAGCTTCATCACTGGAGGCTTTCAAGAAGAGACTGGACTGCCCTCTGTCAGAAATGGGGTAGGGTCTCCTGTTTGGGTGGGGGGTTAGACTAGGTGACCTACAAGGTCCCTCCCAACTCTGTTAATCTATAGTCTAATTTGTATGGCAGGCAGTTCTCATTTTACAACCCTTTGATTAGCAGTCAAAGTTACACCAGACCTGAAAAAAATGGTCTAAGGACTTACGGCCATTAAGATCTCCGTAAGTTACGTGATCAAAACTTAAAAGTCACTTGGTGGCTATGTATTTACAACGGTTGGGGTCATGGGATTGCCCTTTAAGACTTTCCCAAGCCAGTTCCTGACAAGCAAAGTCAAAATAGAAAAAGCCAGATTTGTTTAATGGCGATGTGGATTCACTTTTCTTTTCTTTTTAATTTTTTAATTTTTTTAAAAAAACAAACATATAATACATCTTTTCAAAACGAAGCATTGATCCGGTCATAAATTGATACAAATCACTAACAAATCTTAATTTACAATTAACACAACTTAATATTTTACTCAATTATTTCCCTAAATTCTGTCTATTTAACAATGCCGTTATCCCAAAAACCCGGTACTTAAGTCTTTAAATCCTAACCAAATATCATTTCTTTTTTCTTTTTACTTAGATGAACGTAAATATAAATCATTACAATTATTATAAGCCTTTAAACAATGTTGTAACTGTTGCTCCCATTATAATCATCTTTATTGCTGTTTATCCCAACATTATCATCTTATGGATTCACTTCTCAAGGGTTTCACTTAACCACGGTGGCAAAGAGGAAGGTCACAAAACAGGGCATGATTCATTTAACCTTGGCTCAGCAAAAGAAATTCTGGCTCCGATCATGGTCGCAAAACTGAGGACTAACTGTAAGCCTTCTCCCCCACCATCCCTACTCCTGACCCCTTGGTCAATGGGTAGCGAAGCCTTTTGCAACCCAAATCGAATTCAGCGATGAATTTATTCAAGCCACTTTTCAACAGTATGTCCATTTCATTGATTTTTTTTCTTTTGTTTTCCTGTTTCCAAAACCGGCAAACTATTCAGCTCCGTTCTCCACCCACCTATCTCCTCTCCCCACAAAAATTCCCCTTGGATAGAAATATTTACAAGGTTTTTCCAAAGGACCATAAAAGAGAGGTCTGGCAGATATAACAGGGACAGCTAAATTCTTCCTTGTTCCTCCGAAAGGGCCCTTTTCTTCTAATGCTGATTTACTCGGGTAATACTCTCCCCTTCCCCAATGGCAAATCAAACCGACAAAGAATATCTTTAAATGATTATTTTTTTAAAAAAGCAATCCATAAGCAATCTGGATTTCAAAGAACACGCCAAAATTATTTATGACACAGCCTGATCTCCAAATGCAAACTGTTTTCTTCCTTGGCTTTAGACATAAGGCTGAAGATGATAGCCCGAAGGCCAGACAAGGAATAATGGATGGAAACTGACCAAAGAGAGATTCAACCTGGAAATAAGGAGAAATTTTCTGGCAGGGAGAACAATCAACCCACGGAATAGCTTGTTTTCAGCTATTGTGGGAGCTTCATCACTGGAAGCTTTCAAGAAGAGATTGGACTGCCATCTGTCAGAAATGGTGTAAGGTCTCCTGCTTGGCGGAGGGTTTGACTAGATGACCTACAAACTCCCTTCCAACTCTGTTAATTTGAATCTATCTAAGATGATCAAAGATCTGGAGACTAAAACATATGAAGAACAGTTACAGGAACTGGGCGTGGCTTGTCTAGTGAAGAGGAGGACCAGGGGAGACAGGATAGCAGTCTTCCAATATTTGAGGGGCTGCCACAGAGAGGAAGGGGGTCAAGCTATTCTCCAAGGCACCTGAAGACCAGACAAGGAAGAATGGATGGAAACTGACCAAGGAGAGATTCAACCTGGAAATAAGGAGGAATTTCCTGACAGTGAGAATGATCAACCCATAGAACAGAAGTTACCTTCAGAAGTTGTTGGAGCTTCATCACTGGAGGCTTTCAAGAAGAGATTGGACTGCCACTTGTCGGAAATGGTGTAGGGTCTCCTGCTTGGGTATATGGGTGGGGTGAGGTGGGGTGGGATTGGACTAGATAACCTACAAGGTCCCTTCCAATTCTGTTATTCTGTTCTGTTCTGATGAAACTTGCAGAGGCGGCTAAAATACCTTCCTTGGTTAGGGCAAAGACAATGACGGATGTTGTATTGCCGACTGGAGACCCCTTTTTGTGAGGAAAAAAGTGAACGTATGGATTGATGGTTTTGAAGTACAAGAGGATAAAAGGCACGGTGCTTTGCAAATTAAGCTTTTTTCTTTTCAACCAAGCCTTTTCTGACAGTTAGAACAACTTGCCTCCAGACGTTGTGAATGCTCCAACACTGGAAATTTTGAAGAAGAGATTGGACAATCATTTGTCTGAAATGGTGCAGAATTTCCTGCCTAAGCAGGGGGTTGGACTAGAAGACCTCCAAGGTCCCTTCCAACTCTTCTACTCCCCTCCCCTCCCCTCCCTTCCCTTCCCTTCTCTTCTCCTCTCCACTCCACTCCTCCGTTATTCTGTTCTGTTCCAAAACGTTTAATGAAATGACATTTTAAGGAAAGGAAGATCCAACCCCTTAAAGCTTTGACCTGCCACTTCTATCCTTCCCCAATTCTGCAGTTCCCCCCTTTTAACCAGAGAATTTTTTTAAAAAAAACAGAATTCCCGTCAATTCAGAAGTTTCAAACATTTGGCAAACGGCGAAAAATCAGGCTAGAAAGTCCAAATGATAGCCGGCCGGAGTCCCGAGGGCTCCGTCACCCACGCCAGCGGGAAGTCTCTGAAGCAATTTGCACATTCCACCCCAAATAAAAAGATTTGCTTTTTATCTTGGCCCACGCCCTATTCTGCGAATTCACGTGTCTGCCTGGGCCCTTGAAAAGCGACCTGGTGCCAGAGGGCTTTTGTCAAGGTCGCGTCACAGAAAGAGAGAAAAAGATTATAAATTCCAGAAAAGTGACTAATTCAGTGGCCAGCAGCCCTTCGGGCACGCTGAGTGAAAGATTATCAAACTGAATCTCTCTCAGGCTCTTTTTTCTTCCTCTTCCTCCTCTCCTTTTTCACCTTCTGCTTTTTCTTCTCTCCAACTCATTTCGAGCCAACCGGGATGGCCTCGGTTTAGACACGGGTTCAAACCCTAAATTCTTCTACCTTCTTCTTAGTGGACAGGATAAAATTCCTGGACAGTTGGAATAATGACGTAGAAAAAAAGATGTGGAGACTCTGGAAAGAGTGCGGAGAAGAGCAACAAACATGATTAGGGGGCTGGAGGCTAAAACATATGAAGAACGGTTGCAGGAACTGAGAATGCTCTAGTTGAGGGGTCGGCAACCTTAAACCCTCAAAGAGCCACAAAGGCCCTAACCGGAAGCCCCCCAGTTCAATACTAGAGCCAACCGGAAGTCCAGTTCCCCCCACCATAGTGTCTCCTCCTTATGCAGCGTCCTTTTTCTTCCACCTATCGTATCTGAAAACCCTATCAATTGTGGAGCTGACTGGTGACAGGGAGCCCAGCAGAGGGATGAAAGAGCCACATGCAGCTCCGGAGCCACAGATTGCTGACCCCTGGTGTAGTTTAATGAAAAGAAGAACCAGGGGTGACATGATAGCAGAGTTCCAATATTCAGGGGTTGCCACAAAGAAGAGGGAGTCAAGCTATTCTCAAAGCACCCGATGGCAAGAGAAGAAGCAACGGGTGGAAACTAAGCAAGGCGAGAAGCAACCTAGAACGAAGAAGGAATTTCCTGACAAGTTAGAACCATTAATCAGTGGAACGACTTGCCTCTAGAAATTGTGGGCCCTCCAACACCGGAGGTTTTTAAGAAGAGATTGGACTAGCATTTGTCTGGAAACTGTATTAAGATTCTCCTCCAAGGTCCCTTCTCTATTCTATTCTATGTTCCGTTCGTTACTGACAGCACACGGTCCTCAGAGAGTAGAAATAACCGTAAATAAGAACCAAGTAAATATATAACTCTCGTTATTCTTTTATTCTGGACAGCTGAAGAGGAAAAAGAGAAAGGAAAACCTCGAACCCTGGATAAGATAGTCCGCTGGATAGTGGAGAAGCAGAGAGAGATGTCTTGGCTTAACCCCCATGCAGCCCCCACTCCCCTTGGTGAGTTGGGGTCCTTATTATGTGACTCTGAGCAACCGACCCCCCCCCATCCCATTTCCACAACCGCAGCCGAAGGGAAAGAAGGAGAAAACGAATCGCTTAAAAGTCGGGGATCAAAGTTTTCCTCCGGTTATGAAATATGGGTGTTTAAAAGCAAACAAGTCCATAACTCGTCGTGGCCTTTTTCCCCTGAGGTTGCGAAAGAGGGTGGGGGGGAGGGTGGGGGGGCAGGGAGGAATAGATAGACCAGAGTCTGCTTTTCGCATTTTCGGTGGCTCAAGAGATTAAGGACGACATTTCAGGAAAAATTTGCATAACTCTTCTTCTTCTTTTTTAAAGTTACTTCGCCAAGCAGGTCAAAGGGGTTTCTTCTTCCTCGTTGTTTAATTTATTTTTTTTTTAATAAACAGAGAGCGCTGCCCCGTTTCCCCAAAAATAAGACATACCCGGATAATAAGCGTGTGCACTAAAATAAACCCCCCCAAAAAAATAAGCCCTCCCCAAAAATATTTAACCGTATGTGCAGCTGGTCCCCACCATTTCTTCTGGTTAAGGTTAGGGAGACAGAGCTGGAAATCAGGTAAGACGGCAAAAGGAGCCCCATCTTGCTCCTCTCGCCCCAAAATAATAAGACCTCCCTGAAAATAAGGCCAAGCGCTTATTTCAGGCTTCAAAAAAATATAAGACAGGAAATACGGTAGAAACTTAAGCTACAACGCACAGGATATCGCTTCCTGGTCAAGAAATAGTATTTATATTTTATTTTTATTCTTAGAAAGGCTTCCTGAAATCAGTTTGTTTTGGCCCGACAATTTTGGACAAATTAAAGCAGCCTATAACCTCTGGAGAATGTTTGTAGAGGGAAAGAAAACACACAAATGACAACGGAGATGAAGGCAGGGGTGAAATTCAGCAGGTTCTGACAGGTTCTGGCGAACTGGTAGCGGAAATTTTGAGTAGTTCGGAGAACAGGCAAATACCACCTCTGGCTGGCCCCAGAGTGGGGTGGGAATGGAAATTTTGCAGTATCCTTCCCCTGGTGTGGGGAGGGAATGGAGATTTTGCAGTATCTTTTCCCTGGAGTGGGGAGGGAATGGAGATTTTGCAATATCCTTCCCCTGGAGTGGGGAGGGAATGGAGATTTTGCAGTATCCTTCCCCTGGAGTGGGGTGGGAATGGAAATTTTGCAGTATCCTTCCCCTGGTGTGGGGAGGGAATGGAGATTTTGTAGTATCTTTTCCCTGGAGTGGGGAGGGAATGGAGATTTTGCAGTATCCTTTCCCTGGAGTGGGGAGGGAATGGAGATTTTGCAGTATCCTTCCCCTGGAGTGGGGAGAGAATGGGGATTTTGCAGTATCCTTCCCCTGGAGTGGGGAGAGAATGGGGATTTTGCAGTATCCTTTCCCTGGAGTGGGGTGGGAATGGAGATTTTGCAGTATCCTTCCCGTGGAGTGGGGAGGGAATGGGGATTTTGCAGGATCCTTCCCCTGGAGTAGGGTTGGAATGGGGATTTTGCAGGATCCTTCCCCTGCCACGCCCACAGAACCAGTAGTAAAAAAAAATGTGGATTTCACCACTGGATGAAGGTGATGAAACAACATAAGATAGAAAATCACTGTCCCAAAACCATTAGTTTATTCTTTTGACCGGAGGGAAGCAAAGCAGAAGATGGGATGAAGGGAAGGTAATATGCTAAATCCATTAATGCTAGTATGATTTGATTGCTTACTACTATCCTATGACTATCACTAAGTGTTGCATCTTAGGATTCTTGACAAATATATTTTATTTTTTCTTTATGTACACTGAGAGCACATGCACCAAAGACAAATTCCTCGTGTGTCCAGTCACGCTTGGCCGATAAAGAATTCAATTCAATTCAGCATGACGAGGTGGCTCAGTGACTATGGCACCAAGATTGTCGATCAGAAAGGTTGGCAGTTCGGTGGTTTGAATCCCTAGTACAAGTCTCCTGCGTGAGCAGCAGGTTGGAATGGATGACCTCCAAGGTCCCTCCCAACTCTCTTAAATATCAAGTCCATTCCATTCCATTCTATTCTATTCCTATTTCTGTTCTACCTTCTCTTATTCTACTCTACTCTACTCTACTCTACTCTACCCTACTCTTCCATTCCATTCTCCTTCTTTCTTTCCTCTTCCTCCATTCTATTCTATTCCTATTTCTATTCTATCTTCTCTTATTCTACTCTACTCTACTCTACTCTACTCTACTCTTCCTTCTTTCTCTATTCTATTCTATTCTATTCTATTCTATTCTATTCTATTCTATTCTATTCTATTCTATTCTATTCTATTCTATTCTATTCTATTCTACTCTTCCATTCCATTCCATTCCATTCCATCTTCTCTTATTCTACTCTACTCTACTCTACTCTACTCTACTCTAGTCTTCCATTCCATTCTCCTCCTTTCTTTCCTCCTCCTCCTCCATTCTATTCTATTCCTATTTCTATTTTACCTTCTCTTATTCCACTCTACTCTTCCATTCCCCTTCTTTCTTTCTTCTTCTTCCTCCTCCTCCTCCATTCCATTCCAATTCCAATCCTATTCTGTTTAAAGAACATATGGTAGAAATCCACTGTCCGAAAACCATTACAGTTTCTTCTTTGACAGGAGAGAAGCAAAGCAGAGGAAAGACGACGGAGTAAAGGATAAACTAAATTCATTATCCCCAAAAGGTGCTTTTTTCAGGAGGCAAATGGATTTTTCTGGGCTTTTTTTTCCCTTCTGAAGTCATTTCACTTCTCATCCAAGAAGCTTCTTCAGCTGTGACAGGATAGTGGGGAATGGAAGGACTCCCCCCACTAAACCAAGGATTTACCTTTAGGCCAAGCGTGCCCTGGATGACTGAGAATCTCTACAGATTAAATTCATTGGTGCTGTTTAAAGAACACAAGGTAGACTATCACTCTTCCAAAGATGTTACGATGTAGTATACTAAACTCATGAAGGCTATTTAAAGCAGGGGTCTTCCACCTTGGCAACTTTACGCCTGGTGGACTTCAACTCCTAGTGGAGTTGAAGTCCACCAGGCGTAAAGTTGCCAAGGTGGGAGATCCCTGCTTTAAAGAACATAAGGTATGCCATAGGTTCGTGATGGCGAACCTATGGCACGGGTGCCACAGGTGTTGCCCAAGCTGAACTCCAGCACATATGCGTGCCCGACCACCTGATTTTTGGCCCTTCTGGGCTCACAGGAAATCAGGAAACAGGCTGTTTCCAGCCTCCAGAGGGCCTTCGGAGGGGATGGGGAAGGCAGTTGTCACCACCCCCCCCAGGCTCCTAGAAAGCCTCTGGAGTCTGGGGAGGGCAAAAAACCCGGGTCTACCGGGCCCACTGGGCCAAAAGCAGGGGGAGCGCGGGGGGGGGCACACATGTGCGAGGAGACAGGGCGCATTGAATTATGGATGTGGGCACACACGCACAGAAGCCCCCCACGCTCCCCCCACTTTTGGCACACAACAGCAAAAGGGTCCCTCAGGAGAATGGCGGCATATAAATCACAAAAATAAATGAATGAATGAATGAATGAATGAATGAATGAATGAATGAATGAATGAAAGAAACCTAGGTCAGAACAGCTGGGGAAACGTAAGGACCTGGTTTTCTATTTTAATGCTTCTACTTTAATGAAAAGACCGATTGGGGGTGACCTGATAGCAGTGTTCCAATAACTGAGGGGCTGCCACAAAGAAGAGGAGAACCAGAAAGACAAAAGAGAAGCAGCAAACGGATGGAAACCCATCAAGGAGAGAAGCAATCTAGAACTAAGAAGAAATTTTCTGACTGTGAGAACAATTGATCAGTGGAGCATCTGGTCTCCAGATCTTGTGGGTACCCCAAAACTGGAGGCTTTAAAAGAAACTGGACAGTCCTTTGTCTGGAATGGAAGAGAGTCTCCTGATTAAGCAGGGGGTTAGACTAGAAGATCTTCAAGGGACCCTTCCAACTCTGTTATTCTCTCACTCAGCTCTTCCAGAATTAGAACCGGAAGAATGACCACATTAGTTAAGTCTGGAAGTTGGAAAGTTGGACACCCGATGGGACAGGCCTTCGGGGCTCTTCAAGAAAGCCGCTGTATCTGGAGGAAAGATGCAAACCATTTCCAAACACCCGAGATTTACTTGGAATTCTGCCATTCCAGAGTTTTGTGCCCAGCTTGGCTTTTTTTTTCTTTTCTTTTTATTTTCCGGGGTAGTGAAATGGGGGTGGGGGATGGAGAGAGAGAGAGAAGAGAGAGAAAGGGGAGAGAGGAGAGAGGAGAGAGAGAGAGAGAGAGCGCTACAGGAAAGGCCAAGAAGGAAGAGAGAAGTTTTGAGAAAGGCGATTCCAAGGTTGCTTGTTTGTGTTTAAAAGTTTGGGAGAGGAAAATAAACCCTGGGTCTCTTCCCACGCTTTGTTGGAAGAAAAGAAAAAAGGCTGATCTCATTTTAAAAGGATTCGGTGCAAATTTTCTTGGGGATGGGAGCATCTTGAGATGATGACAAGGGCACTGTGCTGTCTTGGAAGATTAGAAGATAAGGGGACCAGCAAGAAATAACAGATAATCCATTAAACCACCCACCCACCCACCCCCAGCTTTTAGCCGGTCCCTTTCATGGTTACAGGTAATCCTCGTTCTATGACCCCAATTGAACCCAGTGAGAAATTCATTATGTTGAGTTCTGCCCTGTTTTGCAACCTTTCTCGCCACAGTCATTAAGTGGATCGCCACAGCTGTTCAATTAGCAGCAAAATTGTTAAGTGAATTTGGCTTCCCCATTGACTTTGTTTGCCAGAAAGGGGATTCACAGCAGCCCCCCCCCCCCAGGACTTTGCAACAGTCACAAACGTGAGTCAAGTTGCTAAGTGTCTGAATTTTTATTTTTTAAAATAATATTTATTAAATTTCCAAAGATTAAAATACACTGTACAAACAGAAACATAACACACACACACACACACACACACAAACCACCAAAAAGTATAAACAACCAAAATCAAACCTATCAAAATTTCAATACTAATAACAACTTTTCTGCATCGGTATCTCTAGCCCATTTAACTCCTTTATACAAATTCTGCTTCTAAATATCTGTATCTTAAACTTACATCTTTATTTAAATTATCCGGATTTCTATTTACAATTCGATCTCACAGCAAAAAACATCCCTTAAGTCTTATGTTTACTCTCCAGCCAGGAATACCATTTATTCCATATTAAATAGTACCCGGTGTCCTCCTCCCTTCTCCTTCATTTCCATCGATCATCTGTCCATCTCTGCACATTTGTGTCTGAATTTTGATGACGTGACCGTAACGCAATGGTCGTAAGTGTGAAAAACGATTGTGTCCATATAATGGGACCAAGAAGATGGGTCTTCTCCACAGTGGCTCCCTTCCTGTGGAACATCATCCTTGCTGGACAGCCAAATAAATCACCGGTCACAACCACCCAACTTTCACAGCTAAAATATCTACTTTGTGAAAACCCTTGCACGCCGAAGCCTCCATCACACCTCAACGACAATCAGGAGGTTGTGAGTTCGATCCTAGGTAGAGAGGAAAATGCAGAGTCTCCTGCTTGGGCAGGGGGTTGGACTAGATGACCTCCAAGGTCCCTTCCAACTCTGTTAATCTGTTAAATTTGATATGGCCCTACGACTTCGTCATTTGCTATTTTGCCGGAACTTTTTTTCCCCACTCCAAAATATCTTTTCTGACACACACATACAATATCCTTTTTTTTTAGTGACACCAGCATGTATTTATTTATTTTTTAAACAAGTTTTATTGGTTCCCCCAATCACCCATCCACATCTTCTTTGAACAGAGTATTGGCCATATCTTATCTTATGCAATTTATCAAATTCAAATACATTTTACTCAATTCACATTTTTTGCCACCATTTTTCCCCCTTTTTTTAATCGCATCTCAATATTTCTATGCTTACTTATATAAACATCTTCCTTCGCCCTGAAATTCTAATTTTCCTGCTTATTCGCATTTATTCTCTTTTATTTTTTAACCATTCATTCTTTATCTTAGTATATTTACATATGTTCGGGGTTGCCTTTCTTCCATTTCATCTTTTTTGTTGTACAGCAATCTTTCTTCTCAATCCTACCATCTTCCTCTCTTCATTCCTTCTTTTTCCCTCCTCTCCTACTCCTCTCTACTTCCCCTTCTTTTCTCTTTCTCCTCCTTTCTTCCTCCCTAACACTCTCTCCTACTCTAATTTCCCCTCTCTTCCTTCCTCCCCTCTTTTCCATCCTTCTCTCTTCTCCCCCTCTCTTCCATCTCTCTACTCTACTCTCTACTCCTCTTTCATCTCTCTCTATCACTACATTCATTTCCAATTTAATTATTTTCCCCATTGGACACACACAACAGGAGGACCTAGATTGTGGGGGCAATAAGCTGACTTTGTAGAAACACCGCTTATGGGGGGGCCAAAAGCCCTAAAAAGCAGGTATATACAAAAGAATGAAGGCTATTGATATTAAGTGCATTGTAAGCCGCCCTGAGTCTTCGGAGGAGGGCAGCATATAAATTGAACTAATAAAATAAATAAATAAATAAACATCCAAAGTCCCACCCACCCACCTCATGAGGTGATTATTATTTTCTTGCATAGCCAGCGGGATAAACTGGGGAACACCGGAATAATAATAATAATAATTTTTCCACAGATCCAAAGGGACACATGCTGGGGAGGGGGGGAAAAATCTTTCCGCGTTTCCAACACCTGGTGTTTTATTAAATATAATGGATTCTTCATGCCCAGAGGGGCTGAGAGAAGCAAAAAAATCCAGAAGAGGATTGAGACAACTTACTCACTGAATAAACCTTGAAGAACACATTAAAAAAAAATTTTTTTTTAATAGACAAGGAAGACGATGACTGAGAAATTCATACTTCCTTCACTGGTTTTGTCTCTGTGGCTTAAAAATAACAACTCTACCTGCAAATTCAGTTCCTTTTTTAAAATTAATAAAATCAAATGTAAGCAGTGTTTACAATATACAATTAAGCTGCTTAATCGTTGATTACTATTCCACTTTAAGTTGTCCATGTAACTTGCCTAATAATGTAATTTAATGATAGGGCTGGTAAGAGTTTCAGCTTTCATCTAAATATTGAAGACCATACAGGTAATCCTCAATTTATGACAACTGAGGCCAGAATTTCTGTCAGTAAGCAAGGCGGTCCTTAAGAGAGTCACACCCATTTTTATGACCTTTTCTGCCACAGTGACCTCATCGAACCACTGCAGTCGTTAAGCAAATTACAGTCATTAAGCCAATCCAGTTTCCCAACACTGACTTTGCTTGTCGGAAGTTAAGGTTGCAACTGGCAATCACAAGACCCCGAGACATTGCAAAACTGTCATAACTCCATGCCAGTTGCCAAGCATTCACATTTTGATCATGTGACTGTGGGGATGTAATGTTTATAAGTGTAAGGACTGGTTGTAAATCATTTTCCTCAGAGCCATTCTAACTTCGAACGATTACTAAAGGAATGATTGTAAATGGGAGACTCCCTGTAGGAAGACTCTAAAAAATGCATTTGTTAATTTCTCAGCTTAACCTACCTCGCAGAGCTGTTGTGAGAATAACCAAAAAAGGAAAGATCAGAAGTATGATAGATTTCGTGTTTTTTTTAAATCTTGAGTGCCAGATGGGAATAAAATGCAAGAATAAGCTTGAGAATAAAAAATTAAAAAAAGCATCACAGGTCATAAGGCAAGCCAACAACATAAACAAATGTCATTGCCAGAAATGTACATCTGTTTGGGTTGGTTTGATGAACGGGAAACCATTTCAAATATTTACTTTGAATCGGCTGCTACCCACTTTTAAACCGGATGTTTGATCATTCCAAAAAATAAAAAGTCCCAAAATTCTCCAAGAAAGGTTACCAACAGTCACTCAAGTTCTCATTGTCTCTCGGTTGGATTACTACAATGCCCTCTACATGGGGCTGCCCTTGGGGTGCACCCGGAGGCTCCAGTTAGTCCAGAATGCGGCTGCGCGGGTTGTTACGGGAGCTTCCCGCTACTCCTGGGCAACAGCTCTCCTGCGCGAGCTGCACTGGCTACCGGTGGCCTTCCGGATCCGCTTCAAGGTGCTGGTGCGGACCTATAAAGCCCATCATGGCATGGGCACAAGGTACTTGCAGGACCACCTCCTACCGGCCACCCCACCGCTCTGTGCGGTCTCATAGAGCTGCCCTTCTCCGGATGCCGTCGGCCAGACAATGTTGGCTGGCGGCCCTCAGGATGAGGGCGTTCTCTGTGGCCGCACCGACCATCTGGAATGGGTTGCCCACTGAGCTCCGAACGGCTCCAGATCTCCGCATTTTCCATACTGGTTTGAAGACATAGCTGTTTCGCCAAATTCCATGACCGGTTACGGGGTTTTATAATTGGGGATTTTAAAACTGGACAGTTTTAGTTTTTCTTATTGTCTGTTTTTATTAGGTGAGCCGCCCCGAGTCCCAAGAGAGAAGGACGGCATACAAATTTTAATAATAAATAAATAAATAAACCCAAGTTTTCATCTGTGCTTCCACCATTACCAAATCAAACCAACTTAGCACATCTTCAACTGGCACAAAAGGCCTTTAAAAGAGATTAAAATAGAAGCGCCGGTGTAAACTGGCTCTGAGAATACCACGTAGAGCAGTGATGGCTAACTTTAATGCTAACAATAGCAGTGATGCACGAATCCCCAAAATGCAATGTGCATGCAGCCCCTACAAATGTCCACCCTGGCCCCCTACTCCAATGCATGCACCCCTCCCCCATGCATGCGATGCACCCTCCCCCCATACATGCCCCTTGCCCATACGCTGGCTGGCGGGAGGCACATGCGCATATACGGCAGAGTTGAAACTGGGGTGATGGCTTGCGTGCCCACAGAGAGGATGCTGGGTGCCAGCTGTGGCACGCGTTCCATAGGTTTGCCATCCCGGACATAGAGCCTAAAACACTACAGGTAGCCCTCAATTTACGACCACAATTGAGCCCAAAATTTCCGTTTGCTAAGCAAAACATTTTGTTAAGTGAATGACGCCCCTTTTTACGACTTTTCTGGCCACTTTTGTTAACCGAATCGCTGCCGTTGTTAAGTTTGTGGAGTGAATCTGGCTTCCCCCATTGTCTTGGCTTGTTAGAAGGTCACAAAAGAGGGACACCGCGACCGTCATAAATGTGAGTCAGCTGCCAAGCCTTCAAATTTTGATCACACAACCATGGGGATGGCTCAGCAGATTAAAAGCACTGTGATTAACACCAGCTGTCTGCAATTAGTAAGTTCGAATCTCACCAGGCTCAAGGTTGACTCAGCCTTCCATCCTTTCTAAGGTAGGTAAAATGAGGACCAATTTGTGGGGGCAATAAGCTGACTTTGTATGAAATATACAAAAGTATGAAGGCTATTGCTTAACGCCTTGTAAGCCGCCCTGAGTCTCCGGAGAAGGGCAGCATATAAATCAAATTAAAACAAAAAACAAAAAAGCGTGAAAAATGGTCCCAAATCACCTTTTTTCAGTGCCATTGAAACTTTGAATGGGCATTAACTGTTGTAAATTGAGGACTCTTTGCAAGCCAAGAAATAAAAGCATGAGAATTCAGTCCACGCAAAAATTTGGTCCACCCACCAAACCCCGGTCGTATCTTTGAAACACTATTTTTTCCAGCGATTAATTTATCTCAAACTTAGCAAGTCATTTTTTCGGAACAGCTAATTTTTCCAAGTTTTAAAATTATGACACACACACACACACACAAAATTCTATTTGGTTTCAGAGAGTAGAAAAGAGGCAAGGAGAGGAGTAAACTCTCCTTCTGCGGCTCAAAATTTACCCGAAAAGGCTTTTTTTTTTTTTTTAAGCTGGGTGTCCCTGGTTATAAACCCAGTAGCTGCCAATTGCCAAGTGGCCAAAATTTTGACCAAGAGACTATGGGAATGCTGCGACAGACGTTAACGGACAGAAGTCAAAGACTACCTATGTCTTGCAAAACACGATCAGAAAAAAAAAAAAAAAAAAAGAAAACCCCAAAACTGGGAAAGAACCATTGGGCAAAATTGCTGCTTTTGCACAACGCCATCCTTATTTTTATGCTGATGTGAAATGTTTTTCTGTAGCTTTGGTGATCTGGTGCATAACAAGAAGGGCACTCAGGGAATTTCCCCTTTTTAAAATGTCAGGAATTTAGGACCTGTTAGTTAAAAAGCACAGACGGAAGGGAAGGGCACAAAAAAATAAAAAAAAAGGCACACACACACACAAAAAACCAGTTGCAGGAACTGGGCATGGCTAGTCTACTGAAGAGAAGGACCACGGGAGATATGAGAGCAGTGGTCCAATATTTGAGGAGCTGCCACAGAGAGGAGGTATGGGGTCAAGCTATTTTCCAAATCACCCCAAGGCCAGACAAGGAATAATGGATGGAAATTCAATCAAGGAGAAATTCAACCTGGAAACAAGGAGAAATTTTCTAACAGGGAGAACAATCAACCAATGTTGTTGTGGGAGCTTCATCCCTGGAAGCTTTCAAGAAGAGACCTGGACTGTCATCTGTCAGAAATGGTGTAGAGAATCCTGCACCAGGTACAGGACAGATGCCTACAAGGTCCCCTTCCAAGTTGGCTAATCGATCTATTTAATAAACGTTTTCCATATTTTTTTTCTTGATTAAACTCAAGAAAAGTCTTGGGGGGGGGGATATTAGAACCATTCTTTTAGTGACCATTTGACATTGCAACAACACTGGGAAAAGTGATTTATGACCGGTTTTCACACTTATGACCGTTGCAGCCTTATGCCAGTTGCACTATCCTGGGGTCATGTGATGACCATTGGTGACCTTGCCAGCTTCTGACAAGGAAAGTCAATAGGAGAAGAGAGATTCATTTAACGACATGATTCACTTAACAACGGTGACCCCCCAAAAAGGGGCACAACTCGCTTAACCAATGTCTTTGCTCAACCACAGAAATTCTGGGCTCAATTGTGGCCGTACGTCGAGGACTTATCTCTACTGCAAAATAAAATTACGATCCAGAGATTGAAAAACTGAAAAACCGAAAAACGAGAAAGCTTAAGACAGGAGAAAGAAAATACTTCTAGGAAAGAAACAATAATTTAAATGACTCTTGGAAATTGCTGGGAAGTCCTTTCGCGCCACTTTTTTGGCTGTTCAGCAGCCAAACTAAACACTGACCCAAAAAAACCCCTCTTCCACCCCTTAAATATCTAATGCTGCAAATGAGATTTTTTTCCACAGCTGTAAAATAATTCTCTGAGTTGAATCTCCTGTTTGAAACGCCCATTGTTCTTGATCATATGGACAGTGTGAAAAAACATCTTATTGCAGCCTAAAAGGTGGCTTGTTTTTTAAAAAAAAAAAAAAGAACCAAGGTTGTTTTGTTTATTAAATTAATACCCGTTAAATTAACGCTCATCATTCAGAAGCCGAATGATTTATTTCTTCTGTTTTCCTCTCAAATATCTGGGGGGAAGGCTGGGCTGAGAAGGAGAGACTGGCTCAAAAAAAAAAAATATCTTCTGGCTTAAAAAAAAAAGAAAGAACATGATCAGCCTAAAACTTCATGGCAATTCTATCAATCAGACGACGCAACCTTTCTGTCAAAGAGTGACCCAATGGATGGCAGGGTGGTCAACGGCTACATTAAAGCAGGCAGGAGATGATCAGACGGACATCCTTATTCTAGAATGAATTCAGGATGTAGGCAGAACAAGGAGCAACGGGTGGAAACTAATCAAGGAGAGAAGCAATTTAGAACTAAGGAGGAATTTCCTGACGGTGAGAACAATTCATCAGTGGAACAAGTTGCCACCAGAAGCTGTGGATGCTCCAACACTGCTAACCTTTTCTAAAATGAGTGCCTGCATGTTTTTAAGAAGAGTTTGGATAACCCTTTGTCTGAAATGGTGTAAGGTTTCCTGCCTAAGCAGGGGGTTGGTCTAGAAGACCTCCAGGGTCCCTTCCAACTCTGTTATTCTATTCTATTCTATTCTATTCTATTCTATTCTATTCTATTCTATTCTATTCCATTCCATTCCATTCCATTCCATTCCATTCCATTCCATTCCATTTCCTTCTTTCTCCTCCTATTCTATTCTTCCTTTTCTATTCTATTCCTTTTGCTATTTCTCTCATTCTTTCCCTACTACCTCTTCTTTCCCTCCTTCTCCTTCTATTTATTTATTTCCATTTATAAATTGAGGTTTATCCCACAATTTTGGCCGCTACTGTAGAACCAAGGAGAAACTTCCTGACGGTGAGAACAATTTCATCAGTGGAATGACTTTTCTCCAAAAATTGAGCGGGCTCCATCACTGGAGGCTTTTAAAGGCGAAATTGGACAGCTATTGGTCCAGAATGGTATGGGGGGGGTGGGGTCTCCTGCCTGAGGGTTGGACTAGAAGACCTCCAAGGTGCCTCTTCCAAATCTCTTTACTCTGTTCTGCTGTCATGGCAAATCTTTCAGCCAGCTTGCTGGCAAATTGCCCTCAAGACCAGAAGCCCTATCTCCCAGCAGATCTATCTTTCTTTCTTTCTTTCTTTCTTTCTTTCTTTCTTTCTTTCTTTCTTTCTTTCTTTCTTTCTTTCTTTCTTTCTTTCTTTCTTTCTCTTTCCTTCCTTCCTTCCTTCCTTCCTTCCTTCCTTCCTTCCTTCCTTCCTTCTTTCTTTCCCGGCTTCCTCCACGCATAAGATCCCAGATAAAAAATGGACAGGAGACAGATTTGGGAAGCCCTACCCTTGTTTGTCTTGACTGATAAGCCTGTCCTGTTGGCTTCTGCTCCTTCAGCAAAATGCCTATCGTTCAAAAACGGTGACTCTTGGCCAGGGGAAGAGAGCTGGCTGCCCTGTTCACCTTTTATCTTATCCACCCAGTTCCCAACTATCCAGAGTTTCAGGATGTTTCCCCATTCCACCAACCTCCTCACCCCCCTCCGCCCCTCTTCCACCAAACAGCCTTGAGTAATGCCAAAAACATTTCGGTTGCCAGCAAGAGGAACACACGGAAGGGAAAACAAAAAAACACAAAACAAAAACAAAAAAAACCCCCACACCATCTGGTTAAATCTCCATTTTCATTTGAGAAAGCCACCCAAGGAAACTGGAGTCAAGAAGGAAGGATCTATTGCCCAAGTCGATCCAGAATATAGAACAACAAAGAATCGGAAGAGCTTTAGCCCTTTAGCCGTGACGCTATAGAGGTAGCACACAATGCTCTCTCGGGTGGCAAGCGAGCCATCGTTCAGCTCTGCCATGCTGGCCAGCTGGTCTTCCGGTCTCCGCAGCACATGAACGGGGGAGGCGTGCGGAGGGCCCGTGCATGCACAGGGGGGCGGGGCACGTGGGGGGGTGCATGCACGCGGGGGGCATGTGCATGCAAGGGCAGGGTGCACTGCATTTTAGAGGTTCGGACGGGCCTCCGCGCTTTGGGCACTCATCATTTTAGAAAAGGTTAGCCATCACGGCCCTATAATATCCTGGAGAAATGGCTGTGCAATCTATTTCTGAAAACCTCCGGTCATGGAACACCCACAATTTCTGGTGGCAAGCCGTTCCGCTGATTAATTGTTCTGTCAATAAATTTCTAGGTTGCTTCTCTCCTTGACTAGTTTCCATCTGTTGTTTCTTGTCCTAATCTTCAGCTACTTTGGAAAATAGGTTGATTTCCTGTTCCCTGTGAGAGCCCCTCGTGTTTTGGAAGATTGGTATCATGTCATCCGTAGTCCCTCTCTTCTTTACTAGTGATTGGCCCAAAGTCAGTCGGCTTTCATGCCTAAAATGAGACTAGAACTCACAGTCTCCAGGGAACTGGCCTGGTGTCACCCAGTGCGCTCTCATGTCTAAGGCAGGACTAGAACTCACCGCCTCCTGGTGATCAGCCCAAAGTTATACAGCTGGTTTTCATGCCTAAAATGGGACTAGAACTCACAGTCTCCTGGTGATCAGCCCAAAGTTATACAGCTGGTTTTCATGCCTAAAATGGGACTAGAACTCACAGTCTCCAGGGAACTGGCCCTGTGTCACCCGGTTGGCTCTCATGCCTAAGGCAGGACTAGAACTCACAGTCTCCTGGTGATCAGCCCAAAGTCATACAGCTGATTTTCATGCCTAAAATGGGACCAGAACTCACAGTCTCTAGGGAACTGGCCCGGTGTCACCCAGTTGGCTCTCATGCCTAAGGCAGGACTAGAACTTACCGCCTCCTGGTGATCAGCTCAAAGTCATATAGCTGGTTTTCATGCCTAAAATGGGACTAGAACTCACAGTCTCCAGGGAACTGGCCCTGTGTCACCCGGTTGGCTCTCATGCCTAAGGCAGGACTAGAACTCACAGTCTCCTGGTGATCAGCCCAAAGTCATACAGCTGATTTTCATGCCTAAAATGGGACCAGAACTCACAGTCTCTAGGGAACTGGCCCTGTGTCACCCGGTTGGCTCTCATGCCTAAGGCAGGACTAGAACTCACAGTCTCCTGGTGATCAGCCCAAAGTCATACAGCTGATTTTCATGCCTAAAATGGGACCAGAACTCACAGTCTCTAGGGAACTGGCCCGGTGTCACCTAGTTGGCTCTCATGTCTAAGGCAGGACTAGAACTCACCGCCTCCTGGTGATCAGCTCAAAGTCATACAGCTGATTTTCATGCCTAAAATGGGACCAGAACTCACAGTCTCTAGGGAACTGGCCCGGTGTCACCCAGTTGGCTCTCATGCCTAAGGCAGGACTAGAACTCACAGTCTCCTGGTGATCAGCCCAAAGTCACCCAGCTGGATTTCATGTCTAAGGCAGGATTAGAACTCAGTCTTCTGCTAACTGGCCAAATTCATCCTGGTAGACTTCATGCCTAAAGCGGAACTAGAACTCCCAGTCTCCTGGTTTTCTAGGCCAGCATTAAACACTACACCAAACTTAACTAAAAAAAGTTAAGGGCAAGACATCTTCAAGTATGCTTCTTCTCCTCTATGGAGCACCTGAATTTTGCCGACAATTCCACGTGAAAACATAGAAACAGGATCCCATTAATAGCAATCACTACATAAAGAGAAAAATATATATATCCCTTTTTCTCCACATGAGATTTTTAGAAGTAAGAGTTTTATTATTTAGGGAAGGCTTTTTTGAGCAGGGGTGTGTGTGTGGACCAAATATTTTTTTTTCTATTGCCTTCTTCCACAAGTTAGTTAAACTGATAAATCCTGAAAAGTCACTTTTTAAAAAGGTGCAAGTTTAAAAGAGAAGTGGCTTCAAACAGCGAAAATCCAAAACGTAAGCAAACTTTAAATCTTGTTGCACGGCGCAAGAAAACCTACCCTACAATTTAATTCGCCTTTCGTGTGTGATCCTTTTCTAATTATTCCTCTGCCCACAGCTCTTGCTAAAAAAGAGCTTTAATGAAGTTAACTTCAAAAGTTAATTGAAAAAAAATGTGCTTGATGAATTCTTCCATTCCGGTCCCACTTTGGCACTAATTCCATCCTGTTTTATTTCCACTAACGATTTATTAGGTTGCCAGAATTAGCAATTGTAAGCAGACACGGTTTGCCAGAATTAGCAATTGTAAGCAGACACAGAGGGAGAGAAGAAGAGGGAGGGAGGGAGGGGGAGAGAGAGAGAGAAAGTGAAAAGTTTTCTCAAAAACAGTATCAATGAAAAATTAATACAAAAGTAAGCCAGTGACCCATTTGTTTCAGAAATGAACAAAGAGAGAAGCAATTTGATCTAGTGGTTAAGGCAGCAGGCTAGAAAGTAGGAAACCGTGAGTTCTAGTCCAGCCTTAGCTAGGAAATTCGGCTGGGTGACTTTGGGCCAATCACCAGGAGACGGTGAGTTCTAGTCCAGCCTTAGCTAGGAAATTCGATTGGGTGACTTTGGGCCAATCACCAGGAGACGGTGAGTTTGAGTCCAGCCTTAGCTAGGAAATCCGGCTGGGTGACTTTGGACTAATCACCAGGAGACAGTGAGTTCTAGTACTGCCTTAGTTAGGAAAGCTGGCTGGGTAACTTTGGGCCAATCACCAGGAGATAGTGAGTTCTAGTGCTGCCTTAGCTAGGAAATCCAGCTGGGTGACTTTGGACCAATCACCAGGAGACAGTGAGTTCTAGTACTGCCTTAGTTAGGAAAGCTGGCTGGGTAACTTTGGGCCAATCACCAGGAGATAGTGAGTTCTAGTGCTGCCTTAGCTAGGAAATCCAGCTGGGTGACTTTGGACCAATCACCAGGAGACAGTGAGTTCTAATTCTGCCTTAGTTAGGAAAGTTGGCTGGGTAACTTTGGGCCAATCACCAGGGGACGGTGAGTTCTAGTTCTGCTGCTTGGGTCCTACTGACCCAACATCCTGCTACTTTGCAAGGAAAAGCAAAAATAAAACTAACTTTGCTCGTGCCAGTCTGAGCAAATGAATGCCTTCCCTGTGACCCCAAAGCACAGAAGGATATGAAGAGAATGAGGAAATGGCCTCCTTGTGCCCTATGCACATTTTTATTTACTGCATTTGGAAAAAAAATAACTCTCTTCCTCCATTGATAGCTTGTAACCAAGATAGGAATAACAGAAAACAACCCAAAGAAAGCATCAACAACTCAAAACAGACACAAAAAAGCAAAATAAGCAGGGAAATTGAAACGGATGAAGCACACTAAATAATAAAAACTCCACAGTGGCCTTCCCCAATAAAGATCTTTCAAGGCTGACGGTCTCAGCAAATTAGAATAGAATAACAGAGTTTGAAAGGGACCTTGGAGGTCTTCTAGTCCAACCCCCTGCTTAGGCAGGACACCCTACACCACTTCAGACAAATGGTTATCCAACATCTTCTTAAAAACTTCCAGTGTTGGAGCATTCACAACTTCTGGAGGCAAGTTGTTCCACTGATTAATTGTCCTCACTGTCAGGAAATTCCTCCTTAGTTCTAAGTTGCTTCTCTCCTTGATTAGTTTCCACCCATTGCTTCTTGTCCTGCCTTCAGGGGCTTGGAGAAGAGCTTGACTCCCTCTTCTTTGGGGCAGCCCCGAGATATTGGAAGACTGCTCTCATGTCTCCCTTAGTCCTTCTTTTCATTAAACTAGCCATGCCTACTTATCTGCTTACCTAGGATGCACAAACACATCCCACAGGTAAGATCTACCATCCATCATTAGAAGCCGCCCAATCGCCTCTCATTTACTTCAGCTAGTATTTACTCCGAACGGTCACTAAACCAATGGTTGTAAATCAAGGAGTATCTGTACTATGCAATTAACTGCTGGCCCAAGTCCATGGAAGTTGAAGGGAAAACCGAGTTTCCAGATTCGAAACCTGCAGTTATGACCCATCCATCTTCCTAAATGCTGGAGAGAATATTTGTCACTGAAGAAAGAGGGTATAATAAATTGTGGGTTTGGTTTTCAAAGCTTCCTATTTCTTGTTCGTTTTGGCATAGTCAGCTCAAATCAATCCCAACATCCTCCTTGAGGTCTTAAGACTTCAAATCCCAAAATTCCTAGCGGGCGGGAGGTGGGTATCCCAGAATTCCTAGCGGGCGGGAGGTAGATACCCCAGAATTCCTAGTAAGAGGGAGGTGGGTATCCGAGAATTCCTAGTGGGCGGGAGGTGGATATCCCAGAATTCCTAGCAGCAGGAAGAGGGTATCCCAAAATTCCTAGCTGGCGGGAGGTGGGTATCCCAGAATCCTTAGCGGGCAGGAGGTGGGTATCCAAGAATCCCTAGCGGGCGGGAGATAGATACCCCAGTATTCCTAGCGGGCGGGAGGTGAGTATCCCAGTATTCCTAGTAGACGGGAGGCGAGTATCCCAGATTTCCTAGCAGTGTCAAGAAGGCATCCCAGAATTCCTAGTGGGCAGGAGGTGGGTATCCCAGAATCCCTAGCGGGCAGGAGGTGGGTTTCACACTCGAGAGAAAAAAAATAAGTTGGAAGAGCATCTTTTCCACCCAGACATAAAATATTTTCCAGTGCCACAATGGCAGGAAAAAACAGGAAGGCATTGTGCTTCAAACATAACACCGTGTTGTGGTTATCAACCCACAACCACAACTTATACTCTCCTTAATCTCATTCTTGTATCAAATCTAAATGTGGTTGGTTGAGAATTAAGGGTTTTTTTTTTCCCGAGAGGAAGCTCCTAGAGATGAGCAGTCACTTATCTCCTTCGGATGTTTGAAAACCACCACCTACAATTTTTATAAATATTGACAGAGACAGTCTTAACATCGGAAGGCGGATCTGCAGTTCTTCCAAACAAAACTGCATTAAGGAATTGATTAAGGACAGATTCGAAAATGATCAGCGTGTTCCCTTTTCCTTCTCGGATGAAGGCACCGCTGTAAGTTTGGTGCCTATTTTATTGTAATTATCTATTTTTCCATCTTTCAAAATCAGTTTTGTTACAGCCCTGAGACCAGACACAAACAAAACACTGAATAAAAGAAGTACCACAATGCTTCTATATATCTGTATACGTGTAATAAGAGGAAAAACAACACAGGTACTTCTAAACTTACGACGACACTGAAAAAAGGGACTGTAGGACTGTTTTTCACACTTACGACCATCACAGCATCCTCACGGTCATGTGAGCAGAATTCAGTCACAGGCTGGATGACTTTGGGCCAGTCACCAGGAGACAGTGAGTTCTAGTCCCACTTTAGGCATGAAAGCCAACTGGGTGATTTTGGGCCAGTCACCAGGAGATGGTGAGTTCTAGTCCCACTTTAGGCATGAAAGCCAACTGGGTGATTTTGGGCCAGTCACCAAGAGACGGTGAGTTCTAGTCCCACTTTAGGCATGAAAGCCAACTGGGTGGTTTTGGGCCAGTCACCAGGAGACGGTGAGTTCTAGTCCCACTTTAGGCATGAAAGCCAGCAGGGTGATTTTGAGCCAGTCACCAGGAGACGGTGAGTTCTAGTCCCACTCTAGGCATGAAAGCCAACTGGGTGATTTTGGGCCAATCACCAGGAGACGGTGAGTTCTAGTCCTACCTTAGGCATGAAAGCCAGCTGGGTGATTTTGGGCCAGTCACCAGGAGACGGTGAGTTCTAGTCCCACTTTAGGCATGAAAACCAGCTGGGTGATTTTGGGCCAGTCACCAGGAGACGGTGAGTTCTAGTCCTACCTTAGGCATGAAAGCTAGCTGGGTGATTTTGGGCCAAGTCACCAGGAGACAGTGAATTCTAGTCCCACTTTAGGCATGAAAGCCAGCTGACTTTGGGCTCTCTCAGCCCAACTCATATCATAGGGTTATTCTTGTGGGGGGGGAAAGTGGAAGGAGGTGTGCTAGATATGTTCACCACCTTGAGTATATTTGTAAAAATAATAAAGGAAGGCTATAAATAAAAAGAATTTTAAAAAATTAAAAATTGATAGTTTGGCTGACCACCACAGGCTCATCCTCTGCAAAATTCAAAACCTTCTGGATCAAAGCTGCTTCCACCCCTTTTCTCCGTCCAGCCTGGCCTGAGATACTCTGGACTACAAAACCCTATAATCCACAGCCGCAGCTCAGGTTGACTGACAGCTGGCAGTTAAAACATCTGACGCTTAACAAAGCTTAAACATTGAGAGCTCCATCAAGACGAGGAAATATAACCTCATCCAAAAAGATCCGTGCATTGTGGATAATCCATTACATCCTGCATCCAGAAATGTTTTACAGTTTTAAAATAGCCGAGGGGAGGATTATTAGTGCCTTGGTTCTCAATTTTTTTTGGCACATTTAACCGAGAAATTTTGCGTTCTGCTGTTTCTTCGAAAGCGAACAGAAAGAGTAAAAGCTAAATGGCGCAGGGTTTTTATTCAGCCTGCAAAGAGCAGATGGTTAAACTGGGAATTTTTTTTCCCCAAGGGCAGAAGGCTGTGGAAGAAGAAGAATCTTGGATTCAAGCGTGCCAAAATGACCACAGCTCTAGAATGCATCTCAGGTTGCTTTAAAAGAGAGAGAGAGGAGAGAGAGAGAGAGATACAGAGAGAAAGAGGTGGGGGAGTAAGGGAAAGAAACAGAAAGAGAGGGAGAGAAAGACAGACAGAGAGGAAAAGAGAAAGAAAGAGAAGGAAGGAAGGAAGGAAGGAAGGAAGGAAGGAAGGAAGGAAGGAAGGAAGGAAGGAAGGAAAGCAGAGAGAGACAGAGGGAGAGAGAGAGGGAGAAAAACAGAGAGGGAGGAAGAGACAGGGACAGGAAAAAAGGAAGGAAGGAAGGAAGGAAAAGCAGAGAGAGACAGAGGGAGAGAGAGAGGGAGAAAAACAGAGAGAGGGAGGAAAAGACAGGGAGAGGGAAGGAAGGAAGGAAGGAAGGAAAGCAGAGAGAGAGAGGGAGAGAGAGAGGGAGAAAGACAGAGAGAAGGAGGAAGAGACAGGGGCAGGGAAAAAAGGAAGGAAGGAAGGAAGGAAGGAATGAAAGCAAAGAGAGAGACAGAGGGAGAGAGGGAGAAAGACAGAGAGAGGGAGGAAAAGACAGGGACAAGGAAAAAAGGAAGGAAGGAAGGAAGGAAGGAAGGAAGGAAGGAAGGAAGGAAGGAAGGAAGGAAGGAAAGAAAAGCAGAGAGAGACAGAGGGAGAGAGGGAGAAAGACAGAGAGAGGGAGGAAGAGACAGGGACAGGGAAAAAAGGAAGGAAGGAAGGAAGGAAGGAAGGAAGGAAGGAAAGCAGAGAGAGACAGAGGGAGAGAGAGAGGGAGAAAAACAGAGAGAGGGAGGAAGAGACAGGGACAGGGAAAAAAGGAAGGAAGGAAGGAAGGAAGGAAGGAAGGAAGGAAGGAAGAAAGAAAGAAAGAAAGAAAGAAAGAAAGAAAGAAAGAAAGAAAGAAAGGCAGAGGGAGAGAGATGGGGAGAGAGAGGAAAGGGGAGAGAGAGAGAAAGACAGAGAGAGGGAGGGAGAGAGAAAGAGACAGGGAAAGAGAAGAAAGAGGGAGAAAGAGCAAAAGAAAAGAAAGGAAGGAAGGAAGGAAGAAAGAAAGGAGGGAGGAGGGAGGGAGAAGCAGAGAGGGAGAAAGAGACAGAGGGAGGGAGAGAGAGAGAGGAAGGAAGAGAGACAGGGAGGGAGAAAGGAAGGAAGGAAGGAAGGAAGGAAGGAAGGAAGAAAGAAAAAAGAAAGAAAGAAAGAAAGAAAGAAAGAAAGAAAGAAAGAAAGAAAGAAAGAAAGGGCACAACCCTTCTCTCCTCTTTTCCCTATTACAGTGACCCCTTGAGTTGGCCCAAAGTTGGCTTTCAAGGCCTAAGGGTAGCCCAGAACCCAGAGCCTCCCGGTTCCTTGTTCAGCACCTTCCTCAAACTGGGTCTCATCCCCCTAACCAAAGACATGTTAAAAAGACAGTCGGCTTTGCTAGCAGAACTATTCCTTATCCAGGAGAGGGAATTCACCCATGCAATTTCCCTGAGAAAGCCACTCAGATGACAGAAGATGGGGGGGGGGGCAGTTCTCCAAGGGAATTGGATAATTATACAGAACCTTCAAGGGGGTTAAGTCGCTTGTTTCCTGAAAAAGTGAACTTTCAATGTGGGTGGCTGAGGCGAGTCATTCCCTTCCTGCAAAGGCAACTGTGGGTTGGAGAACAGGAACATTCGGAAATCAGAAAAGGGAAGCAACGGAGTCAAAAAATAAATAAATAAATAAATAAAAACCGCATTTCAAATGCACCGGGATAGAACCGAGAAACGTTCAACCCCCAAATCGCCCATCTTTGAATTCAGTTTGACAGGCAATTCCCAGCTGCATCAAACCAGGTTTGTTCTAGGCGTGAGGCTAAACGTGGCATTAACTCACTGGACTGACAGGGAGTACAAAGCCGTCGGTCATAGTTTAAGTGGCTGGCTGGAGGGGGAAGGAGTGGCAGAACCTGGGAGTGGCGGAGTCAAAAGAGGGATTAGCCTAGAATCCCTATGTAGTCAGAAGTGAACCTCCCTTGATATCTAACTCCTAGTACAGGGGTCTGCAACCTTCAGCACTCAAAGAGCAATTTGGACCTGTTTCCCACAGAAAAGAAAACACCGGGAGTCACAAAACCTGGGTGGGCATGGCCAACTCGATGTCACTCATTTCCACCAGTCACATGACACCCCCCTAGCCACGCCTACCCAGCGGGTCATTAGGGCAGAGAACCAGTTGTTAAAAAACACCGGGAACCACAAAACTCTTCTGACATATCTCTCTCCCCTCCCTCCCCCCCTCTCTCTGTATCTCTCTATGCCTCTCTCTCTCCCCCCCTCGCTTTGTATCTCTCTGCCTCTGCCCTGGCCACTTCTCCATCCCCCACCACTGCCATTACCTTCTCAGGCCAGGTGAGGAGTGACTGGGAGGGGAGGGCCAGCCAGTGGTGGGATCGCCTGACAGAGCCACAGCAGAGGGCCCAAAGAGCCCCATGCAGCTCCAGAGCCGCTGGTTGCTGACCCCTGTCGTAGTACAATGACGGCGAACCTTTTCGGCACCGAGTGCTGAAGAGCGAGCACTTCGCTCACAAGGGCTCGTCAGGGCCGTGACTAGGAAGAGGAGCTGCCCAATGGGCATGCACGGGCCGGATAATGTACTTCCAGTTTCTGTCGTGCGCATGGGCACCGGACAGCAAGTCTTCCGGTTAATGCTGCGCATGCGCAGATCAGCTGCCGGCGCGCATACTCCCGCCGGAAAACGGAAGACTAGCTCTTCCGGTTTCCAGCATTACCGCATGCACCAAGGCCAACTAATCGTGTGTGCGTGCATGCCAGAAACCCGGAAGAGGAACAGGCAATGCCAGCGTGCCAGGCGACATGGCTCTGCATGCCGCTTTGGGCCCCGGTGCTATAGGTTCGCCATCACAATGCTAATAGGTGCTAACGATTAGTTGAGAAGATTCCTGTGCGTAGGCAGGAGTAGCACTTTTCGCTAAGCATCGAAAATCGCTGAATAGAAGCGATTCTGAATAGCAATAGAGACAGACAGAGGAAGGCAACTACCCTGTTTCTTCGAAAATAAGACCCAACTGGAAAATAAGGCCTAGCATGATTTTTCAGGATGCTCATAATATAAGCCCTACCCCCCTAAAATAAGATCCAGTTAAGATCGTCAGCCAGATGGACACATCCGGTACTGTATTTCCACAAAAATAAGACCTATTGCGTCTTTCGGAGCAAAAATTAATATAAGACCGGGTCTTATTTTGGGGGAAACACAATAGTAGGTAGAACATTTTTATTGGGTCTGCTCCAGAACAGGTGTTCTATGGACTTCCCAAAATGTAGGAACTGAGATAGGGAAGCCAAACAACCAACTGCAAACTCTTAGAATAAGCGGGTCCCAACGCAAGTAGACATTGTCCACCTTTCTACTTGTTCCAACTCAACCAGGTTACAAAGAAGCCCAAATGGCACTTTACCTACCCTATGACATTTGCTTGATGACCTTGAGGTATGCATGATCTCACGCCTCTGCGTAGCCTTCATGCATGCATGCAATAGTGTTGGAAGAGAAGAGACCACGAAAAATGCTCTTTGAAAAGCCAGTTCGGGAAAAGGTTGCACAGTTGGCCAATGAAAGGGGTGGAGTCTGCCACCGAAATATTTGACCTTTAGTATCTCACACCTGAGAGGGACGCGGTGGCTCAGGGGCTAAGACGCTGAGCTTGTCGATCAGAAGGTCGGCCGCTCAGCAGTTCGAATCCCTAGTGCCATGTAACGGGGTGAGCTCCCGTGACTTGTCCCAGCTTCTGCCAACCTAGCAGTTCGAAAGCAGGTAAAAAATGCAAGTAGAAAAACAGGGACCATCTTTGGTGGGAAGGGAACAGCATTCCGTGCGCCTTTGGCGTTGAGTCATGCGGGCCACAGGACAGAGACGTCTTCGGACAGCTCTTTGGCTTTGAAACGGAGATGAGCACCGCCTCCTAGAGTCGGGAATGACTAGCACATATGTGCGAGAGGAACCTTTACCTATACCTTTTATCACACCTGAATCCAGGCAATGTCTTGAACATGGAAGAGCTACAGTCGAGGAACGGCCATCTCCAAATCAAACCACCCCAGCCTGAACTGTAGACCAGACTCAGTGCCCCTTTCCAAAATGGCAACCAAATTCTCAGAAGACAACACTTCCAAACATTTGCGAGGCGGAGAAGAAATGAAACCTCACTTTTTGAGGTTATGCTACGGCTTTTCAGGAAAAGGGCTAGTAGAAGCAGTTCCTTGCCAGCACATGTCTGATCTCCAGCCAACTGAAACTCCTTCATTGGGCTGCACGACCTCCAAGGCCCCTTTCAGTTCTGGCGTTCTAGGAATCTGAAACTCTTTTTAGATCCTACTCCTAAAGGCCTAGCTTGGAATTCTGGGAGATGCAATCTCAACACGAAGCCTGGCCAGAGAATTCTGGGAGATGTAGTCCCAACAACCGAGATGGTATTCAGCTGGTTCATTCCAGTTCGGACCGAACCGGTAACGGAGATCACCGGTGAGCCTGCCCACTCATCCCAGCTGTATGCCGTCCTATTTAGGCATGGTTTTGAGGACGGGCACATGCGCAGGAGGAGGCCTGTAAGCAGGTCGCACGTGTGGAAGGCTGGGCATATTCGTGCGCATGCAAAGCGAGTGTGCGAGCGGCGAACACATAGCAACAAAATGTGAAACCCACTGCTGCCCAACACCACACCTGTCTCAGTGGGAAGGCTTCATTTTCTGCCTCTTCCGAATCAATTTCGTGGACACTAGTGAAACTGACCAAGGGAAAGATAAGCCTAGTCAATGTCACAAGTTTTGGCCTCCTTTAAAAAAAAAAAAAAATTGAAGCACTACCCTGTATTTACAGCAGTTCTCTGGAAAGGAGGAAGAAAACACAGATGGTCACATTCCATTTGATTTTCTTTGACCTCGTCTGCTTCGCCAGAGAAAGGATGGGTGGGGACAGAGAGCCAGAGAAGGAAGGGAAGAGTCTTTAAACTGGAGGAACAAGCCGCACTTACTAACACTGATCGGAGATAATGCTTTCATCAAGGAGAAGATCAGCCTAGAACAGGGATTTGCAACCTTAAACACTCAAAGAACCATTTGGACCCGTTTCCCACAGAAAAGAAAACACCGGGAGCCACAAAACCCTTCCCGTGCCTGACTATTTCCTGAGCGGCCACAAAACTAGCCTAGGTAGTTGAATTAAGCGTTGTTTTCTTCTGAAACTTTTCTTTTCTTGCATTTATCCATGGTTGGCCTACCGGGGGTTGAAAAGCTCAATAAATTGTATGCCGGTGGGTGTCGCACATTGGCGGTTGTGACGCATATTTTGAGTGACAGGGAGCTGCAGCAGAGGGATGAAAGAGCCACATGCAGCTCCAGAGACGCAGGTTGCCGACCCCTGGCTTAGAACTAGGGATAAATTTCTGGCCGTGGGAACAATTAATCAGTGGAACAGTTTGCTTTCAGAAGTTATGGCTGCTCCACCATTCGAGTTTTTCCAAGACGAGACTGGACAACCACTTGTCTGGAATGGTATAGGGCCATAATGGCGAACCTGTGACACGCAAAGCCGTCTCTATGGGCACGAGACCCGTCACCGAGCTCAGCTCCACCGGACATGTGTACGCGCCTCCCGCCGGCCAGCTGATTTTTGCGTCTTTGTCCCGGGTGGTTTGGCGAACTGGTAGCGGCAGCAGTGCGAGGCTCCACGCACCCGCCCGGATGTCATTACTTCCTGGTTGTAACCAGGAAGTAACCTTTTTTGAGCCTTGCGCATACACAGAAGGCTTTGCGCATACGCAGAGGGTCCAAAATCACAAGTGACACACCACTTCCGAACCAGTAGGGAAGGTAAGTAGATTTCACCCCTGGTTAGTACCCATCCCACAATAGCTGCTTCACAGATTCCTGCTCAATGAAGCCATGGCCCCAGGCCATGTGAACCCATCCTCCACAGCACTGGACTTCCTCAAGAGAGCAAACATTGCGTAGTTCTTTGCCTGGGGGTACTCACCGCCTCCCAGGTTAGCAGAAAACGGCACAGCACAACAAGGTTCTCATCACAATAGCCTGTAGGTGTGAGTGTGTGGAAAAATGACCCTCTCACTGGCTGTAATCAAATATTACCGGTCTCTCGAGTTTTTGTCCTTCTAAGCCTTGAGGCCATCTCTGTTCGCTGGTTGGTGGACACCAAGGGTGCCCCTGTGGTGACGGACGCTGGCAGAAATAACCAACTTTGCTTCTGAAGATACGCAACGGTCATCGCTCAGTGGGCTGTTGTACAAACCACACGACATTGACGCCCGTCACAGAGTGAGGCAAATCTTAATGGAAAGTAGCGACCCCTGGATAAATCCACGAAAAGTTTCCGAAGAAAACAGAACGTTTAATTCAAGTACATATGCTAGTTTTGCGGCCGCTCAAGAAACAGTCAGGCACGGGAAGGGTTTTGTGGCTCCCGGTGTTTTCTTTTCTGTGGGAAACGGGTCCAACTGGCTCTTTGGAGTGTTTAAGGTTGCAGACCCCTGTGCTAAGTGAATTGCTGCCATTGTTCAGTTAACTCGGTTGTAACGTGAATCTGGCTTCCCCCTTGTCTAGAGGGTCGCAAAAGGGGATACCCCCCCCCCGCAACACTGCAACCGTCATAAATAGGAGTCGGAGGCCAAGCGTCTGAATTTTGATCGACGTGACCGTGGGGATGCTGCAACGGTCGTTAAGTGTGGGAAAATGTTGCTTTTTTGCCAGTGCTCATGTAACGTCGGTCACTAATCGATCGGCTGTTAAGTCAAGGACAAGGTATATGGGAAGAGGAAAATAGGGAACGGCAAAGCTCAACACCGAACCTGGTAGATGTGAAAGCAAATGAAGGAAAGAAGGCAGGTAAGGATCGGAGAGGGATGAGGACAGTGGTGGAATTCAATTTTTTTTTTTACTACCGGTTCTGTGGGCGTGGCTTGGTGGGCATGGCAGGAAAGAATACTGCAAAATCCCCCTTCCCACCCCACTCTTGGGGAAGGATACTGCAAAATCTCCATTCCCACTCCACTCCAGGGGAAGGATGTTGCAAAATCTCCATTCCCTCCCCACTCCTGGGGAAGGATACTGCAAAATCTCCATTCCCACCCCACTCCAGGGGAAGCATACTGCAAAATGCCCATTTCCACCCCATTTCTGGGGAAGGATACTGCAAAATCTCCATTCCCATCCCACGCCAGGGGAAGGATGTTGCAGAATCTCCATTCCCACCCCACTCCTGGGGGAAGGATACTGCAAAATCCCCTTTCCCACCTCACTCCTGGGGCCAGTCAGAGGTGGTATTTGCCGGTTCTCTGAACTACTCAGAATTTCCGCTACCAGTTCGTCAGAACCTGTCAGAACCTGCTGGATTTCACCCCTGGATGAGGGACAAACTGGTACAGGAGCTTAGCCGAGTGGTAATGAAGGAGTAGGAGAAATATCTAACTCACGAGAACCACGCTTGGACAGCTGCAAAAAGGGAACCACTGTAAGACAGGTTGGATGAGGCAAGAGTCAAAAACCACGGGCTTCTCACGAGTTGATGCTGGAAGGGAAACTCGGTCAACGAATAGTTGCGCACTACGCACCCAAGGGACGCTTCCTCACCCAGGATCCCCTGGTTTGAAGGAACTAGGGTCAGCAAAGCAGGTTAGGAAAGGGTTTCTTCTACCCAAGGATCATAAATGACAAGGAACGGGGGACAAATGGTGGTCTGGCCTGATGCAAACATTTTGCAAGCGACGGTTCCTCAAAGGAGCATTTCCCATAAGTGGGTTTGCAGTAGAGACACAGTAATGCTCCCAGCTTAAAAGGTAAAGGTTCCCCTCGCACACCTGTGCTAGTCGTTCCCGACTCTAGGGGGTGGTGCTCATCTCTGTTTCAAAGCCGAAGAGCCAGCGCTGTCCGAAGACGTCTCCGTGGTCATGTGACCGGCATGACTCAATGCCAAAGGCGCACCGAACGCTGTTCCTTTCCCACCAAAGGGGGTCTCTATTTTTCTACTTGCATTTTTTTACGTGCTTTCGAACTGCTAGGTTGGCAGAAGCTGGGACAAGTCATGGGACCTCACCCCGTTACGTGGCACCAGGGATTCGAACCGCCGAACTTTCGATCGACAAGCTCAGCGTCTTAGCCACCGAGCCACCACTTCCCCAGCTTAAGTCTACACAATTCCCTCAACACTGTCAAACTATTCACTAAGTCTGCACTACTATTAATCTTCTCATCCTTCCTATCACCCATCTCTTCCCACTTAAGACTGTATGACTGTAACTTGTTGCTTGTATCCTTACAATTTATATTGTTTCCTAGTATGATCTGATTGCTTATTTGTACCCTATGACTATCATTAAGTGTTGTACCTTATGATTTTTGACGAATGTATCTTGTCTTTTTATGTATACTGAGAGCGTATGCACTAAAGACAAATTCCTTGTGTGTCCAATAAAGAATTCTATTCTATTCCATTCTCCTTCCTTCCTTCCTTCCTCCTCCTCCTGTATTCTATTCTTCTCCTTCTTTCTCCTCCTCCTCCTATTCTATTCTTCCTCCACCTCTTCTATTCTATTCCTTTTGCTATTTCTCTCATTCTTCTCCTACTACCTCTTTCTTTCCCTCCTTCTCCTTCTCCTCCTTCTCTTCTCTGATCCTTGGACATCATGGCTTGGAATAGTTTGGAAGACAGGAGTGTATCTGCTTCACGTCTGCTTAGGAAGAAGGAAGACTACGATTCGGTGACAGATGGGTGCAGCAGGCAGGACTGGAGAGAAGAAGATTGCACGCCTAGGTGTGCAAATATCTATGGAGATTCTCAGTCAACCAGATCATGGTTGTCCCAAAGATGCTATTTTTAAGAGCAACTAGACTTTCGTTATTCTTTGGAAAGCTTTTGCTTCTCATCCACGAAGCTTCTTCAGCTCGGACTGGATGGTGGGGAAGGGAAGGATGTATACTCCCTTGATACTTTATATTTCAAGGATATAAATCCTTCCCTTCCCCACTGCTCAGTCAGAGCTGGAGAAGCTTCTGGGATGAGATAACCACGAGAACCTGGAGGACTGAGAATCTCCATGGGACATTTTCACACCTAGCTTTCTGTAGGACCATGATTCTCTCCAAGGCCAGTAGAAGACAAGGGAAGGTTAATGCAGCTGTGCAGAGGATGAGGAAGACACCAAAAAAATAACTTCCCCACTGAAATTAGTGTTTTAAGTTCTCAGTCGGAATGAGGAACCTGAAAGTACCGGATTCCGATTCCCATCACTCTTGACCACAGACCACGTTAGTTACCTATAAAGATGGGCTTTGAAGCCCAGCGAGTCTCATTCCTATAATCTATAGACTTCTGTGCTTGTCGCCTTCAATTAAAACCAAAACGTACATCATGGGACTGTAGAAACATTTTTGAAAGTGCCTCAAATCTGCCAACTTGATCCAATAACTTGATCTGCTTGGAGTTGCACAAACTGTAAAAATTTTAAATACGGTTTTTAAGGGTTTTTTTTTTTAACTTATTTGGTTATTTTGTGATTTGCATTATTGTTATTATAAGCCACCTTGAGTCCTTTGGGACAATGGTAAATAAATCGTAAAAATAAATAAATAAATAAATAAACTTAAAAATACGTGTCCGAGACTTGTGCAACTGAAATTTCAAGGATCTTCACACCAGTTGTGTTTGCAAAATTCTAGCCACGATAGCAAAGTAATGGTGAGGCCGGCAGAAAATTGGAAGTCCTTCCCTTTCTCACCGCTTTTTCATCTTCTTGTGGTCATTCGGTTTCTCTCTTTAGACCAAAAAAAATATTTCTGAAAGGCTGACCTGACGGCCCATGGAAATAATTGTCTATTACTTCCTACTTCCAGGGACGTGATGTATTTTGACTCAAACAAGACACTTCCTTTGGTCTTTATTTTATTTATTTGCTAAGCTTAGTTCTCCCTACCTCGCGGGGGGAACTTCTCTAAGCAGCCCACAATACTAAAAAGGAAGAAATGACAAGAGTGTAAACAGAATTCAAATAATAGAAGGAAGTAAATAATGAAAAAGAACGCCTCGATAAAGGAGAATATTGGTAGCTCAGGGTTGAAATGAGGTGCTCTCTAGCTTGGTGGTTTTCTTCCAAATGTTTCATAACCGAACTAGGTAACATTATCAGTTCTAGAAGGTAGGAGAGGTTGCAGAGAGGAGGAGGAGGGGGAAGGGGAAGGGGAGGACTCCCATACATAGACACTCACTCACTCACTCACTCACTCAATCTTTATCATGGTCACAGAGCAGCGTTAAAGATCCTAGATCAGGGGTGTCCAAACTTGGCAACTTTAAGACTGATGGATTTCAACTCCCAGAATTCCTCAGCCAGCAGGCTGAGGAATTCTGGGAATTGAAGTCCACCAGTCTTAAAGTTGCCAAGTTTGGAGACCCCTGTCCTAGATGTTCTCTGAGCTTAGTTGTTTTCGTGGAGACATTTCATTAACCAAACCAGGTAACTTCATCAGTGCTAGAAGGTAATGGGGTTGTGGAGAGGAGAACTAGCAGAAGGATTCTGGGGTCCTTGGTCAATCAATCCATCCATCCATCCATCCATTTTTATTACAGCCACAGACCAGCATTGGGGTCTTTGGTGCTCTCTCAGCTTGTGTAGACGTTTCATTACCCAAACTAGTAACATCATCAGTACTGGGGAGAATGCCTCCACATGATAATAAAAGATCTTCCTTGCGTTTGGAAAAAATAAAAATAAAATAAAATTTAAGATTGCTCCAACCGAGACCAAACCACGGTCAAATCAAACCATCATCCCCTCTTGGATAAACCCAGAAGCTGGGTGAATCAGTCATGTAACACCTTCCACCGACAGGTTTCTAAACGCAACTCAACGCTCCTGGCCTTAGGAACAGCTGACTCCCAAGTGCTCGGCTGGACATTGCTTATTAGCAAAATGAGAAACTTGATCTACTGAAAGAAAACACTACACGGAGAGGAGATATCTGGACTGCCATTTGCAGCCAACGAGCCTTCCTTCCCTTCCCTTTCCTTCCCTTCCTTTCCTTCCATGAAGATTTCAAAAAAAATAAAAATCACCTACCAATTCTCTAATTCTCGCCGAGATCATTTTTTCTGGTAGCGCCGCTCTTAAAAAAACTCTTTGCCTTTTCGTTGCTATCTATTGATATCGGATTTCCCACTTTTCAGACCGAAGGGTGCGGTGCGCTTCGCATGCCGCTTTACAAAACCACCCCAAACTTTGTCAAATGCGCGGCACTTTCTCTGGAGGAATTGCACACCGAGGCACCGCTAATCCTTGCACGCTGAAAAAAAAGGATGTTTTGAGGTCTCTCGTGAACGAAAATACCTAGTCGTTTGCAAGGTTGCGCGGGTTAGCAAATTCCTGGGGGAAAGGAATTGGGAAGCTGCTTAAAATCCCCAAACAGAAGCAACCCGGTGAAAAAGCATGACAATATTTCTTCTATTACGAGCATCGCCTTCATCGTAGTAACCCCCTAGGTACGGTTGCACGGGGAAATCTCTGCATTCGAAGAAAGCACCCACACTCCCTTTTAAAATAATTGCACAAGTGGCTTCAAATTGGCCTTCGTTCCTGCAACACGCTTAACCCAATCGTGGTTTATTCCATAAGCCCTGTTGCAGGTTTACGCAGCTTTATCTGGGACAATGAGCTAAGAGCTGAGCTCATACTGTAGTCAGACTAAAAATGCCGTACAGAGGCTGGGAGGGAATTTATAAACTTTACTCAGTGTTGCCTCCAAGGAAGGAAAGATGGTGCGCATTGGACAACTGCTCCAGCCCCTATGACATCAAGTATTGCTAGATAAAAGGAGGATAAAAAATGGGCCCCAGTATCCAACATCACTCTGTAGGCCAGAGATGGCCAGCTACAGTAGTTTGATTATGATTAAGGCACCAGGAAAACTAGAAAACAGAAGACTGTGAGTTCAAGTCCCAATTCAGCTACGAAAGGCTGCTAGGTGACCTTGGATCTGGGAGTTCTAGTTCCCACCTTAGGCATGTGACTCATCTCTGAGTGACTTTGGGCCAATCTCCAGGAGTGTGGAAGTTCTAGTCCTACCTTAAGATATGAAAGCCAGCTGGGTGACTTTGGCCAATCACCAGGAGTGTGGGAGTTCTAGTCCCACTTTAGGCATGAAAGCCAGCTGGATGACTTTGGGCCAATCATTAGGAGACTGTGAGTTCTAGTCCTACCTTAAGATATGAAAGCCAGCTGGATGACTTTGGGCCAGTCACCAGGAGTGTGGGAGTTCTAGTCCCACCCCACGCATGAAAGCCAGCTGCATGGCTTTGGGTCAGCCTTTCCTTCTCAGCCTAACCCACCTCACAGGATTGTTGTTGTGGGGAAATTAGGAAGAAGAAAGCGTGCTGGATATGTTCACCGGCTCGAGTTACTTGTAAAAATTAAATAAAGGCAGGATACAAATCAATCCATCAAATTAAAAAAAAAAAAACTCATGGTACAGATGACTGTGGATTTCATGGAAACCCCTTTCAAAATTGAACGGAACGTTAGCAATGGCTCCCATACTTTTAAAAACAAGTTCAACATTGGTTTGAATCCATGCTGTTTCCCAATATTCTAATTTTGCCACCTTTCCAAGGTCCAACTTTCAACCCCTTTACGGACCGACTATCCAGCCATCGCCCCCCCCTCCCCTCCCCTCCCCGTTTTCTACTCCGCTTCCAGCATTTTCCCAGAGGGATGTTCAGTTTTATAGCCAAACTTGGTATCACCCTACCGGCTTCAGCCTGGTTAGTTAGCGTTTGGGTTTTGTTTTTTTTTTGCCAAGCACAACCAGGCAGACAGGGGTCTGGTGACAGTGGAATAAAAACCATTCCTCGCTGCCCAGCCCTTCCCCCCACACTCCTCCAGACCCCACTGAGCCGAGGCTCATAATGGCTGAATGGCAAATGTGATTCACTTGTGCCTCTCCGGGAGCTTCTCGCCCGCCCGCCCCAAAACCCTTTCGCAAGGCGACATCTGCTGCGGGAGTTGTTCAAGCTAAGCCTTCTTGTAGGAGGCACAAGGATTTTCTGCTTGGGGCAACCCCCCCCCCCATCCCCAAAAGGCTGTTAGGAAAGAGGAGGAGGGAGGGGAGAAGGAAGAAGAGGCAATGGTAGAAGTGGTTACAGAGGAGGAGGAAAAGGGGGAAGAAGAGGAGGAGATTAGAAGCGGTGGCGGTAGGAGAGAAGGAAAAGAAAAAAGGAAGGTCATCAGGGAAGTAGTGGAAGAAGAGAATGAGGAAAAGGAGAAATAGTAGCGCTGGAGAAGGGGGATGGAGAGAAAGGAGAAGAAAGAGGAAAAAGGAGAAGGGTGTGATGGTGGAAGAGAAGATGAGCCAGAAGGAGAAAGGGAAGTAGTAATGCTAGAGGAAGAGGAATAAGGAAGGGAAAACCCTCAAAGGACTGTTTTGAAGGAGGGAAGAGAGAAGAGAAGAGAAGAGAAGAGAAGAGAAGAGAAGAGAAGAGAAGAGAAGAGAAGAGGAGAGGAGAGGAAGAAGAAGACACAATAGTAGTGGTGATGGTAATGGAGAAACAGAGGAGGAGGAAGAGAAAAATTAGCAATGGTGGTGAGGAGGAGAAGGAAAAGGGGAAAGAGAAGGAAAATGAGGAGGAGGAAGAGAAGTGGTGGTGGTAGAAGAGAAGGAAAAGATGAAAAGTCATAGCGGTGATAGTGGAAGAAAGGAACGAGAAAAGGAAGTAGTGGTGAAGGAGAAGGGAGAGGAGGAAAGACAGGGGGAGAAAGAAGAAGAAGGGGAAGATATGATAGTGGAAGCGAAGGAGAATGAAGAGGAAGAGAAGTGATGGTGCCAAAAGGGAAGGGAAAGAAAAAAAAAGTCATAGCAGTAATAGTGGGAGAAAAGAATGAGGAAAAGGGAGAAATACTGATGGCAAAGGAGAAAGAGAAGGAGGAGAGAGGAGAAAGAAGAAGGGGTGATGGTGGAAGAGAAGGAGAACCAGGAGGAGAAGTAGTGAGGATGGAGGAGGAGGAGGAGGAGGAGAAGGAATAAGGAAGAGAAACCTCACAGTGAGTAGGGCAAGAGGTTTTCCAAACTCCAAAATCACAAGCTATTTTTCTGGAAGAGGAAGAGTAGGAAACGAAAACGAAGGAAGAAACAGCGGTGGGGAAAAAAAGAGGAGAGGTGGTCGTGGTGGTGATAGAAGAAGGAAAAGGAAAGGGAAGTAGTAGTAGTAATGGAAGAGAAGAACGAGGAGAAAGAAGCGACGGAAAAGAAGAAGGTAAAAGAGAAGAAGGAGAAAGAGGTGGCGATAAAGGAAGACCACAAAGAAAGGTACGAAGCGATGGTGGTGCTTCCAAAACTCCAGATCCAACTTTTCTCTACCTTCAAAAGACATCCCACCACCAAGAAGGGAAAGACATCTAGGCGTCCCACCACTCACCTCACTGCCGAGATGTTCTCCACGCCATTTTCTCATCCACCCTTGGAAGAGAATCCCCCCTCAAAAAAAAACCAACACAGAGCAGGGAAGTCAACTCCAGAGGGTGGAAGTCAACCACCCAACTGTAAGCTCCAGAAATCCAAGAATGCCTCAACACACACACGGTCGGACAACTCGCGACACCATCAGGTCCACCCGGCCAGCATCGTCCCGAATGTGGGCTTCAGGAATGAAGGCCACCAAACTACTGCTACTCCTTCTTCTCCTCCTTGGGAAGACACACCCACCTCAATCTAGTTAAAACACTGTTTACAACACACATACATACCGCCCGGTTTTCCAACAAGCCCTTTGAAGATATTCAAAATCTTTCAGCCAGTCCACTCCCCCCCCCACACTTACCAAGAAAAAAAAAAAATAAGAAATTCAATTAAAAAAAAAATAAGAAAACTCCCAGGGTATTAAGCAAGCCGATTCCATGTTGCCAGTTTTTAAAACCAAACAAACAAACAAATGAAAAATACCAAGGGTGCCAATGTCTCCACAGTTGGGAGGCACATTTTGGAGAAAGCTGGAGAAATTTTATTCCACTGGATGCTTAACCTTGTTAAATCAGATATAACGTGGTCGTCCGTCCGTCTCCCCCCAATACAAAGACAACTTTTTCTGAATACCTGGTTGACACAGGAATGTTGGTGTGCTGGGAAAGTTCTCTTTCCAACTTTATTATTTTTTTTAAAGAAACAGGTCCATCATTTAAGAAGTCAAACCTGCAAACACCGACTTGGAAGGTCCTCCTTAAGCAAACCAGGAACACCATTAGAACCCACCAACCACCTAAAAAAAATAGTGGCAAACTTTATTCTCTATAAATTCTCTTTATTTCTTTAGAAAGCTTTAGCTGCAAGATTGATTCCGGCTAACAAGCCCCTGTTATTTTTTCCTTAAAGGAACAGAGAAAAGGAAGAAAATCTGGAACTTTTTAAAGCCCACTTTAAAAGACGACAATGTTACTTTTATAACTGCTTTTTTGGTTATCCTGGTTTGTACCAGTCCCAAAGCGGGATTGTAAATCCTAGCTCATAAGCCAACATGGTTTGTCTAACCCCTGTGGGGTGTATGTGCATTAGTCAGCACTGCAATTAATTACTTCCAGCAGGATTGGCAATACAAGTAATTGACAACTGTTGAGAAGAAGCCAAGTTCTTTCATTTATGGGCAACTGACGCTACCCAAGACAGAAATAATGCACAAACATTCAAGACCCATATATTATCTCTTTTTATAAAACTGCAGAGATTCTTTCCACTTTTTAAACACCTCTCCTTAATACTGTATCAGCTATGCCAAATAGCCAAAAACATTCTAATAAATTAGCATTGAACCATCAGGATGATGCAATTTGCTTCGCTTTCTGTCTTCCTTCTTTTTTTCCTCCCCGCGAAAACCCACAAGAAAAATCTATATACATGCAGGAAATTTTTAACCAGCTTTTTTTTTATTAGCTCGAAGTATCTATATATCCCGCCTTTCAAACGACAAGCTGACAAAACTTGAGATTTTGTTGTTAATTTTCGGATAGTCCCCTTTCTCTTTACCAAAGACATTTTTTGGGGGGAGAAACTGAAAGAAAATAGGCAGAGAATGACTTGTTTTTTTTTTAAATGGAAAGTTACAAACTCTTCGGAGAAGGCGATTGGTAAACCTACTAACAAAACCAGAAAAGTGCCAGCTGGTAAAACAGATAAAGGGAGAAAAAAATCTTGCTACAAGATGGTGAGCTGCCATTTCTGGTATCCTCAAGTTTGGAAAGTAGTTTGAAAAGTTAGGAAAAAACCCAACTTTCCCCCTATTTTTCGAAACGAAATCAAAGTCACAGAATTCAACATCTCCAAACTTTTCAAGTTTTCTCTTGCAAAATATTCTCCGATTAGCTAGAGACCTCCAAAGGCACGTTTTTTTCTCATTTTAAAAAAAAAAGACATGTTCTCTCTCTCTCTTTTTAAATGGCCCTTCCTTAAAGGTGACATGGAAAAAACACACACACATACAGACAAACTCAACCATCCGAAAACCAATATGGTCTGTCTGTTTTTCCAATGCAAACCTTGAATTAAAAAGATATCTTTATTTTTTTTTTTTAAAAAAAAAAATCACACTTCCCTGATTTGGAGTGAGATTTCCTGTTTAGAAAAGCTAAATGAGAAATAATACATCGGATGGTTTAAGAAATATGAACATGCAGCTATAAATAACCAGACAATCAATCGTCTTATTTTGAAGACCCTCTCCGCAGTCCGGTCTCTCCCCATAGGGTTTTTCCTCGCCCATTTTGGGAGAAGGGGGCTAGCAAGCACACACACACCCAAGGCAAAACAGCTGCAGGCTTGAGACCCACGCTCACAAAAATACCCCCTAGGTTTGAATCTAGGAGAAATAAGCTCCCCCAGATCTTTAAGCAGAAGAGAAGAGAGAGAGAGAAGGAAGACGCCATGTGGCAAAGGTCAAACTCAGGGAGGGAATGCAGGGGGTCCCCGGTCAAGAAGGGAGGGGGGGGAGAAGGGAAAGGTCGTGGGGACCTTCAGCTTTCAAGCCCACCGGGGACGAAATGAAACACCCACCCACCCACCCCACAAGGGAATGAAGCAGCCAACCTTCCCTCTTGATATTTCCTATCCAAAGGTGGGCAACTTTAATACGTCCATCTGTCTGTCCTTCCTTCCTTCCAGCCACAAACCCACCCACCCACCCACTCACTAAAACCCCACAGCTGTTTTCTTCCACCACCACCCCCCTCCTCAAACACGGGCCTGCAAATACACCCACCCACACCCCCTTTGCAAAAAGACCCGACTTCATCTCGCAACTACCTGGCCAAGCAGGAACCCCAACCGGGGGTTGGTGGGTGGGTGGGTGAATGAATGGGTGGGTGGGTGAGTGGGTGGGGAGTTCCTTCCCAAGGGAGGGGGGAGGGTGCTCCTCTCTCCTTCCCCTCCCTTCCCCTCCCTTGGCCGAAGCAGACCCCCCTCCCACCCACCCCCACCCCCCAACCAGGACAGCTGCGGTTTGCTTTGCTAATGGGTCGCACGCCCCTTCCCCACCTCCTCCTCCTGCTCCCGGGAGGCCCGGCGGAGCCCCACAAGGGCAGCGCAGCAGCGCAAAAAGAAACCCACCCACCCACAAAAAAACACGCGCAGGCACGCGCAATACACCCACCCACCCACACAAAAGAGGGCAAGCAGGCAGGCAATTTTCCCATTCATTCATTCACTCACTCACTCACTCACTCGCGCGCGCGCAAGCTAAAGTTTTTCTTCAAGTCCGTCCTGGGGACGCGCGTGGGACGCGGGCCACGGGACGGACCACCCTTGGATTTTAATTCTTGCCTAGGCGGATTCTTGCACCCCCCTCCCCATTCATCAATTTTTATTAAAAAAAAAAACAACCCCAATTGTTCTAGAGAGGAGGAGGAAGGAAGGAAGGATGCCCCATAGCCGGAGCATTGGATTGCAAAAGCAAACGCGCAAATTTGCAAGCGGTCCCCTCCGCCCCGGGATATTGGGGCGTGGGGGGGGGGGGGAGTTGGTGGATGAGTGGGGGTGGTAGTAGTAGTAGTAGTGGCAGCTGCGAGTCCTTTGTGTGTTGCGCTCCAGCGGGCAAAGGAGTGGGAGGGAGGGGGGAAGAAAAGCAGCAGTCCACCCCGCGCAGGACTCGCACCCAGCGTCCTTGCCCTGCCTTGTGCCACGCAGCTCGGTCCGTCTCTCTTTTTGCAAGAACCCGCGTGCATGCACGCATGCATGGTCCAATTCCCACGTCCACATCTCCCCCCCCCCCCGCACTTCCCACGCGCGTGCACACGTTACACACACCCCCGCGCGCGCGCGCGCGCAGCCTGGCTGGAAAGGAAAGAGAGACCCCCCCCCCAATTGCCACCCACCCACCCACCCACCCCAATAAATCCCAGTCCCAATTGCGCTGCTTACCTTTGCAAAGGCATCGCTTCGGTGCAAAGGCTGGGCTCTCTCGGGCGGGCCCCCCCCCCAGCCGGCTTGCGCGGGCCCCCCCCGGCCCCCCGGCCCCCCCAAAAGCCGGTTTCACCGCCGCGCGTCTCCCATCTCACCACCTTCCTCCCAGCGCCATCTTGCAAGCTTGTGACGTCGGGAAGCCGCGCTCACCCCTGACCCATATTTGAATAGAAGCCAACGGGGGTGGGTGGGGGGGGGAGAAAAAGGGGAGGGGGAGAAGAAGGGGAAGGGAGGGAGGAGGAGGAGGAGGGAGGAAGGAGGGAGGGGCACCCCAGCCAACCAGCTAGCTTTCTTGCAAGGATTTCCCCCCCCCCCTCTTCCAAAGCCAAGGATCGGGTCCTTTTTTTTTCTTCTTTTTTGCACTGGAGGATTTGGGGCGGGGGGCTTCGGCTCGGCTTGGCTTTTTTTTTTTGCATGCATGCAAGCGAGCGGTGGGGTCGAGGGCTGCAGCCGCCGGCTTGGCAACCCCCGAGTCGAAGGGTGTGGGGGGGGCATGCTTTGGCGGGCGCGTGCACGCCCCATTTAACCACCCGCTCCGTTCACACGCGCGGGACATACACGCGGGGCTGGCTTGCTGGGCTCCGACCACGCCTCCCCCTCCCCAACCCGGCAGATCTTGCTTGCCGGGCGTGCAAAGAAAAAAAGAAAAAAAGGAGAGGAGGGGTGGGGGGGGCGAAGAGAGAGTGGGGGTGTGTGAAAGGGAAAGGGGATGCGCGGCGGGGGGGGGGGTGGAGGCGTTAATTGGAGGGCTTCTGATGGGGTTTCTCTCTGTGTGTCCCTCTTTCTCTCTCTTTCTTTCTTTCTTTCTTTCTTTCTCTCTGTCCCTCTCTTTCTCTGTCCCTCTCTTTCTCCTCTCTGTCCCTCCGTCTCTCTCTCTCCTCTCTCTCTCTTGCTTTCTCTCTGTCCTCCCCTTTCTCCTTCTCTTTTTCTGTTCTCTATTCTCTCTCCTCTCTCTTGCTTTCTCTCTGCCCCCCCTCTTTCTCCTCTCTCTCTCCTTCTCTTTTTCTGTTCTCTACTCTCTCTCCTCTCTCTCTTGCTTTCTCTCTGCCCCCCCTCTTTCTCCTCTCTCTCTCCTTCTCTCTCTCCCTCTCTCTGTCCCCCCGCTCGTTCTCTCTCTGTCCCACCTCTCTTTCTCTCTCCTCTCTCTCTCTTCCTTTCTCTCCTTCTCTGTCTCGTTCTCTTTCTCTCTCTGTCACCCCCTTTCTTTCTCTGTCTCTTTCTCTCTGTCCCTACTCTCTTTCTTTCTCTCTCTTTCTCTGTCCCACCTCTCTTTCTCTCTTTCGTTCTCCCTCTTTCTTTCTTTCTTTTTCTCCTTCTCTGTCTCGTTCTCTCTCTATCACCCTCCTTTCTTTCTCTCTCTGTCTCTCTCTCTTTCTCCCCCCCCCCACCCCGTGGCTGCGCTCCCCCTTCCCGGGGGGGGGGCGGTTGTTGAAAGAGGGACACAGGCGCTTGGTCACCTGCGCCAGAATTGCGCCGGCTGGCGGAACAGTGCGCGTTTCCTTTGGCTTCGCTGGCTTGGCCGCTTGCGGAACCGGACGGGCATCTGGCTAGGCGTGGGTGGGTGAGTGGAGAACTGTTTGGGGGTGGTGACTGCTAGAGAAGTGGGGAGGGGGGGGGAAACGAGACAGCTCAGGATGCCGCGCAGGGAACAGAATTCTGCGCGATCCGGAACTCCTCGGGAGTAAGAGGCGTGGTGAAAGGGTTTTACTCTCGGCTTGCAGCCTTTACAACGAAGTGGATGATGTTGGTAAACCCAATATCAAAAGAAAGGAAAAAAGAGAAGGAAGGAAGGAAGGAAGGAAAGAAAGAGAAAGGAAGGAAGGAAGGAAAGAAGGAAGGAAGGAAAGAGAAAGGAAGAAAGAAAGAAAAAGAAAGAAAGAAAGAAAGAAAGAAAGAAAGAAAGAAAGAAAGAAAGAAAGAAAGAAAGAAAGAAAGAAAGAAAAGCAGAAGTTGATATCCCACAGATGAGGGGCACTCCAGTTCCCATCACACCCGGCCGGCCATTCGGACTCCAGCTCCCATTACACCCCCCACCCACCCCCCCAGTCTGGGGACTCTGTGGTTTGTCACCCAAGCTTTCCTCAACACCCCCCACCCAAAACTGCATCTAAAGACAGGGGAAGACCATCTGGGTCTAACCTTGAACTTTCCCCACGGTTCTAGATCCTTGGGAAGGAACTCTTAAATTCTACAGACAGGATGTGTCTGAGCCAAGCAGGGAGACCACATCTGGTGACCCTCTCCTCTCCAAACTTTGGCCCAGAGTTGTTAGTTCGGAGAAAGATCTCAGCCGCTTAACATCTGCTTTGTTTTGGAATAGCTTTTAGGTTGTTAAGCAATCCTAAGAATCTTAAGCACAGCTTTGGAAGGAAACTTGGGAAATGAGGTCAGTTCTGTCTGGGTGTCGTGTCCCCTTCCCCCAAACCCAGTTCCTGCCAAATGGATTTTGAGAGGGAAAAGATTTGGGCTGGTGGGGGCAGGGGGCAGGGGGCTGCCAAATTCCAGAGGATACTTTTGTGGTTCCAGCAACTTTCCTCAACTTGATGCCCTCCAGATGTGATGCCTGGCTGGCTGGCTGGTTACCTCTGCCAGGACTGACTGGCTGACTGGGGAATTCTGGTCTTGATGATGGTTGTTGGATCACATCTGGAGAAGAAAGAGCCAGCATATGTGTGTGTGAATCTTCATTCACAGCAAAAAAAATAAAAATAAAAAATTGCAGGATCCACTTCCAAGGTGGAACAGGATGACAAATTCAAAATATCTTGAAAGGGAGTGTTGGCTGGCTGGTTGGTTAGCAAACTAACCAGGATGATCAGCCAGGAAGGTGTTATTTTAAGGTAACAGAGGGTTTATTTATTTATTTTCCAAAAGGTTTTTTTTTTTTAGAAACACAAACATTTGAATGACAAACATCAGTCACTCCTTCCATGTGACATCTTGGTGTTGCCTCCAAAAATTCTTATTTTTGTTGTTTCTTCTGTCTTTATTCTCGCCCAGTCCATTACAACAGTTCATTGCTAAAACAATATTCTAATTGTAGCACTTTTTATACATAACTATGAATTAAGAGCCTTGGTGGCGCAGCAGACTAAAGTGCTGTTCACTAGCACCAGCTGCCTGCAATTACTGCAGGTTCGAATCTCACCAGGCTCAAGGTTGACTCAGCCTTCCATCCTTCCGAGGTAGGTAAAATGAGGACCCGGATTGTGGGGGCAATAAGCTGACTTTGTATAAAAAAGAACACCGTTTGGGGGGGGGGGCGAAAGCCCTACTAAGCAGGTATATACAAAAGTATGAAGGCTATTGCTTAACGCATTGTAAGCCGCCCTGAGTCTCCGGAGAAGGGCGCCATATAAATTGAACCAATAAATAAATAAATAAATTTAGTTATTTGTATCTCTTTTCTAACCAATGGTAAAACTGATTCCATGTCAGCAACCTGCGGCTCCAGAGCTGCATGCGGCTCCTTGGACCCTCTGCTGTGGTGATCCCACCACTGGCTGGCCCTCCCCTCCCAGTCACTCCTCGCCTGGCCTGAGAAGGTAAGGGCGATGGCGGGGGATGAGAGAAGCAGCCAGGGCAGAGAAAGAGAGATACAGAGAGAGGGGGAGAGAGAGAGATGTCAAAAGGATTTTGTGGTTCCCGGTTTTTTTTAACAACTGGTTCTCTGCCCTAATGACCGCTGGGTAGGCGTGGCTAGGGGGGGTCATGTGACTGGTGGAAGTGAGTGACATTAAATTGGCCATGCCCACCCAGGTTTTGTGGCTCCCGATGTTTTCTTTTCTGTGGGAAACAGGTCCAAATGGCTCTTTGAGGATTTAAGGTTGCAGATCCCTGTCTTAAAATATTCTGACTCTTCTCTTTCTTTAATCATCAAAGTCAGTCTATTCATTTCTGCACAGTCTAGAATTTTTTTAAAAATTACTTCTCCTTCCAAAGGAGGAATAATTTTCTCTGTTTTCCAATGTTGTGCATAAACAATCCTTGCAGCTGTTATCACATGTATGATCAAATAAATATTTTCTTTACTAATTTTTTCGGGGTGGATACCCAGTAGGAACAGTTCTGGTTTAAATTCAATACGTTGCTGTATCATTTCTTCCAGCCATATCTTAATTTTATTCCAATAGATTTTAGCTTCGGAACATGTCCACCACATACAGGTAATATTACCTGGTAACTGGTGACATTTCCAACATTTGGCTAATTTGGCTAATTTAGCTTTAAACACTTTTGCCAGTTTCTCAGGCGGAGAGGGTTTATTTCTGATGGCTTGTTTTGCCAAAGCTTTTCAGGTGTGGTGTTCTTTTTTTTTAAAAAAAGTGGGGGGGCAAGATTGCTGACATTAGGAAAACAGATCATCATCACAAGTGTTTAGAATTGTGGTGTCCTTGGTGCTCTTGGAGTTTGGTTATATTTCTTACAGACGTTTCATTACCAAATTAGGTAACGTCATCAATGTAGTAAGGAGTGGGCTTTACTCTTATTTTATTCTCTAGTAGCCTCCCGTGTTGGTGGAAGTTCGATTACTTAGGAAGATTTTTTTTTCTTCGCATCATTTGCTTCCTTCCTTCCTATTATTCTTTTCTTCCTTACTAGTATCTATCTCTTCCCACTTATGACTATAATCTATCTCTTCCCACTTATGACTATCTTTCAATTATATTGTTTTTGTTTCCTAACACGATGTGATAGCTTATTAGTAACCTTGACGATCACTAAGTGTTGTATCTTTTTATTCTTGATGAACATATTTTATTCTACTTATGTACACTGAGAGAATATGCACCTAAGACAAATTCCTTCTGTGTCCAATCACACTTGGCCAATAAAGAATTCTATTCCATTCCATTCCATATTTTCTATTCTATTCTGTTCTGTTCTGTTCTGTTCTGTTCTGTCTGTTCTGTTCTGTTCTGTTCTGTTCTATTCTTATTCTATTCTATTCTATTCATGTTCCGTTCCGTTCCGTTCCGTTCCGTTCGTTCCATTCCATTCCATTCCATTCCATTCCATTCCATTCCATTCTCACTCTTCACAAATCCTTTCAGGTCCAGCCCTATTTATTTATTAAATTTGTATAGCCAACCCTCTCAGCCAATCTTGCAAAATTTAAATAGCCTTGGAAACAAAAAAACGAATCCAGAAAAACAAACATACCCACTACCAGTAATCACACATCACAGAGAGAGAGAGAGAGAGAGAAACGAAGCTTTTTTCCACGAAAGATTCCTTCCCTCTGGCCTCAAGCCTTCCCAGGTTATAACTGTAAAGTTTGGAGTGCTTTTTTGTAAAAACAGAAAAGACAAGAAAAATATTTTGTGTTTATGGTGTGTTATTTAAGACTAAAGATAAAGGTTGCCCTTGCACACATGTGCTAGTCGTTCCCAACTCTAGGGGGCAGTGCTCATCTCTGTTTCAAAGCTGAAGAGCCAGCGCCGTCCAAAGACGTTTCCGTGATCATGTGGCCAGCATGACTCAACGCCAAAGGTGGACGGAACGCTGTTCCCTTCCCATCAAAGGGGATCCCTATTTTTCTACTTGCATTTTTTTATGTATTTTCGAACTGCTAGGTTGGCAGAAGCTGGGACAAGTCACGGGAGCTCACCCCGTTACGCAGCGCTAGGGATTCGAACTGCTGAACTGCCGACTTTCTGATCGACAAGCTCAGCCTCTTAGCCACTGAGCAGGTAATAAAACTAGGAGAGTTTCTAAGAGCCAAAGATTCGCTCAGGTCTTATCTTGTCAGGAACATTACTTTGACTGTTCACTTACTGTGGCTCCCAATTTTTTTTTGACCCAGATGTCTTCTATTCTAACTCCCCCCCCCCCCAAAAAAAAGGATTGTCCAGGCAAATAAAGATAAGAGATGGACCAATAATCTGTTGTGAGAGATTTGACCTTTAGCTTTTTTTGCAACATACATAAACAGAAGAACCAGGAGTTAGAAGGCAAACATCCTCCATGAAGCCCGCAGAAATTCCTAGGAATGCCACCTCTCGAGTTCTCCACCGATCTTCTGGAAAACATGGAATTAAAATTGTATTTATTTCCTTTTTTAAAAAAAAAAATGTATATGAACCCCCTTCTCGCTATCCAATGACTCTGGCCAGCTTACAAAGCTGTAAATAGTCAAAAACAAGAATTCAAAGATGAAGAATATTAAACTAGAGGTGTCCAAATTTGGCCAGTGTAAAACTTGGGAACTTCAATTCCCAGAATTCCAGCACCACGGCTGGGGAATTCTGGGAGTTGAAGTCAACACGTCTTAAGAGTTGTCAACTTTGAGAAATGCTGCTTTAGAGAGGAAAGGGTGTTGTTCAATTCATGGACTCCTCCTAGCAAACAATTCAAAGATTCAACACATTAAAATGGGTTGGCCTTTAAGACTTGGGAACTTCAATTCCCAGAATTCTTGGCAGCTGTAAGACTTGGAAACTTCAATTCCCAGAATTCCACAGCCCTGGCTGGCTGGAATTCTGGGAGTTGAAGTCCACATGTCTCAGAGTTGCCCATTTTGTGAAATGCTGCTGTCCAATCCGTTGACTTCTTGCAAATTTGCAAAGTTGACTAGGCTCATTATCTCAAACCGCTTGCCACAGCTGATGTTGGCTGGGAATTTGGGCTGGATTCTCCCCGAAGAGAAGAGGATGCAAAACAATTCTAACCACCAAAGACAGAGCTTAATGAACTAAATTAGCTGGATTAATAAGCGTTTAGCACGCTGCTTTAAGCAGTTGACGATCTCAAGAACTCCGCTCTCCGCTGGGGGGGGAGACTCCTGCTATCAAAATGCTTTACGCAGCTTGTGGCCTAATGCACCTCTTCCTACTTCCTTCAAAAAAAACGTTGAGACTCTCGAATGGGTTCCCAGCCGATGTGCTTGCACCCTGGGAGTGCGAGATGATATTCCTGGGGGTGCAAAAATGTAGGTTTAGAAGTTTCGAAATGATTGTGTATACGCATAATTGTATGCATATAATTATTTATTTTTGTAAGGGATGCGCAAATATATCGGAAACTTTCTAAAGGTCCGGGGTATTAGAAAAAGGTTGGGACCCTCTGCTGTAGAAAGAGCGCAGAGAAGAGAAACGAAGATGATTAGGAGACTGGAGGATAAAACATACGAAAAATGGTTGCAGGAACTGGGAATGTCTGGTTTAATGAAAAGAAGGACCAGGGGAGACATGATAGCAGCCTTCCAATACTTGAGGGGCTGCCACAAAGAAGAGGGAGTCAAGCTATTCTCCAAAGCAGCTGAAGAAGCAGCAATGGATGGAAATTACCCTCTTTCCCCAAAAATAAGATCCAACAGGCAAATAAGCTCTAGCATGATTTTTCAGGATGCTCATAAATAAGCCCCCGTTAAGATCGTCAGCAGATGGAGGCGTTTAGCACTGTATTTTCCCCCAAAATAAGACCTAACTGGACAATAAGCCATAATGCTTATTTTATTTTCTTTTGGAGCAAAAATTAATATAAGAGCCAGTTTTATTTTGGGGAAAACATGGTAATCAAGGAGAGAAGCAACCTAGAACTAAGGAGACATTTCCTGACAGTGAGAACAATTAATCAGTGGAATAACTTGCCTCCAGAAGTTGTGAATGCTCCAACACTGGAAGTTTTTAAGAAGATGTTGGATAACCATTTTGTCAGAAGTGGTGTAGGGTTTCCTGCCTAAGCAGGGGGTTGGACTAGAAGACCTCCAAGGTCCCTTCCAACTCTGTTATTCTAGAAATCCTCCATGTTTGGTTTATTGCTTGGCCAGCCCAACACTTATTTTCCTCTTGCTTTCACCCACCTTCGTGGAAACAAGCATCCCCGAAACTTGATCACCTTCTAAAGATGATTTATTGGCAACAAGAGCTGCCAACGGGCCTTGATAGAAATTTCATTTTGAGAACATCACTCTGGAATTGCTGGCTGGGGCAGTTTTCTCGCCTTAAGGAAAGAGAAGAAAATGGGATTAATTCCAAAAAAAAAAAAAAAAAAGGCTGTAAGGGGGAAATACAGATAGATGTGAGTTTACGAATGCACGTGTGGGGGCTGGGCTAATTAAACCCCCGAAGGGTTGCAGGAAGCATGCAGAGATTCCTATGGTCCTCACAAAGAAGGAACTGCACAGGGATTAATTCTCTGCCTTGGAAAAAAAAATAACGTGTGAATTCTGTGACATCCAACTCAGTTGAGGGAATGGGTGGTAATAGCAATAGCCCTTATATTTATATACCACTTCACATGCTTTCCAGGCCTCTCCAAGAGGTTTACAGAGTCAGCCTCTTGCCTTCCAAAAACTCGGTCCTCAGTTTATTTGCCTCGGAAGGATGGAAAGGTTGAGTCAATCTTGAGTAGATCAGGATCGAACTGCTGACAGTGGGCAAAATTAGCCTGCAATACTGTATTCTAACCACTGCAGCATCAAGAAAGGGAGGGGGGGAGGGAAGGAAGGAAGGAAGGAAGGAAGAGCAATAGCAATAACTACACTGAAAAAAAGTGACTGATGATCATTTTTCGCACTTACGGCCATTGCTTCATTCCCACAGTCCGGTCATCAAAATTCAGGCACTTGGCAACTGACTCATATTTATGACGGTCGCAGAGTCCCAGGGTATGTGACCCACCTGAGGTCACATAGCCCTAAACCATCATTCATGATTAGAAGGGATAAATGCAGTGGTGAAAAAACAATTTTTTTTACTACCGGTTCTGTGGGCATGGCTTGGTGGGCATGTTGTGGCTTAGTGAGCGTGGCAGGGGAAGGATATTGCAAAATCTCCATTCCCACCCCACTCTGGAGCCAGCCACTGGTGGTATTTGCCGGTTCTCCGAACTACTCAAAATTTCCGCTACCGGTTCTCTAGAACCTGTCAGAGCCTGCTGGATTTCAAGAGTCGATAGTCTGAATTTGGAAAGAGAGAAAGAAAGTGGTCTGTGAAATATAATCTTGAAAGTTCTCCACGAAATATAATCTTTCCCACATGAACTCTGTGAACTCCAAAGCGGAATCAAAAAATCTCATTCATCACTTCCTAATTTTGCAACCTGCATCTAAAATTTATGAGGAATCAAAAAAAAAAAAAAAAAAAAACCCAAAACCCCCCACACACTTCCTTTTTTCGAGAGGAGAAACATACAATTTTTGGAAGGATATTCCTGTGACCTACAGCTGCTGGGTTGAGTCATTGCGATTTCAGAGAATTTGCGCTCTCACATGATGGGGTGAAAAAGAAATCGAGACAAAAACCTTAAATTTAGTTTTCCTTCACCCGTTCCCCCCCCCCACATTACATTCTTGCTTTACTGTCAATATTTATACCATTTACTGTAATGGTAGTTTAATATTCTGACGATGTCAGCAGATGGCTGGCGAAAGCTTAGTAGAATAAAATTTTTTAAATTATTCTAAAATTTTAAGTTCCGGAGCTCGCGGAATGTCTGCTTCTTTCTTTACTTGTGTGTGTGTGTGTGTGTGTGTGTGTGTGTGTAAAGGATACATTCATAAATCATAAAAATAGCACAAGGAAAGAAACAGAACTCTTCGAGCAAATGACTCAGAAAACACCCGAAGGACCAGATTGTAAACTGTGAGTAATTAAGAATCAATCACACAATTGTATAAATGATGCTAAAGATAACGAGTAGCGGGGGATGGCATTGCCTAAAGGTAGAATCTAGTATTAATGAATGGGAAGGAAGCTGACCTGTTCTTAAGAGAATCCTATGCAGATAGTCCCTGATTTACAACTATTTCATTTAGTGACCGTTGAAAGTTGGCACCGAAAAAAAATGTTGAGACTCTTAGAAAGAGTGCAGAGAAGAGCAGCGAGGATGATTAGGGGACCAGAGGCTAAAACATATGAAGAACGGTTGCAGGAACTGGGTAGGTCTAGTTTAATGAAAAGAAGGACTAGGGGAGACATGATAGCCGTCTTCCAATATCTCAGGGGCTGCCCCAAAGAAGAGGGAGTCAAGCTATTCTCCAAAGCCCCTGAAGGCAGGACAAGAAGCAACGGGTGGAAACTTATCAAGGAGAGAAGCAACCTAGAACTATGGAGACATTTCCTGACAGGGAGAACAGTTAATCGGTGGAACAACTGGCCTCCAGAAGTTGTGAATGCTCCAACACTGGAAGTTTATAAGAAGAAAGTGGACAAGCATTTGTCTGGAATAGTATAAAGTTTCCTGCTTCAGCAGGGGCTGGATTAGAAGACCTCCAAGGTCCCTTCCAACTCTGTTATTCTGTTATTAAGTGACTCTACGTCCTGTTGCCCCTGCTTGCAAAACGGTTGAGGTCAAATCAAGAAATAAAAGGATGTGCTTTAAAAAAAAACTGTTCTGCTTAGCTTCTTACTGATCCCTGTCTTTCAAGGTCAGATTCTCATCTGCTGAATGGCTGAACCAGCACCCCTCTCCCTCTCCCTCTCCCCTCAACCTCTTTCTCTTTCTTACTCTTTCTCTCTCTCTCTCTCTCTCATTCTTACCCCCCTCTCTCTCCCCCCTGCTCTTTTTTTCTCTCTTTCTCTCTCTCATTCTTTGTTTCTTCCCCTCTCTCTCTTTCTCCCCCTCTGTCTCTTTCTTTTTCTCTCCCCTTTCTTTCTTTCTTTTTTCTCTTTCTCCCCCGCTTCTCCCCTTTTCTTTTTCCCTTTCTTTTTCTCTCTCCCACTCTTTCCCCCTTTTTTCTCTCTTTCTCTGTTCCCCTTTTTCTCTCTTTCTCTCCCTCTTTGTCTTTCTTTTTCTCACTCTCCCTTTTTTTCTTTTTTTTCTTTTTTCTCTCTCCATTTCTCCCCCTTTTTCTCTTTCCCTCTTTCTTTCTCTCTCCCCCCTTTTCTTTTTCTCTCGCTTCCCCATTTTCTCTCTTTCTCCCCCATTTCTCCCCCTTTGTCTCTTTTTCTCCCTTTCTCCCTTTCTTTCTTCTCTCTCTTTCTCCGTTTCTTCCCCCCTCTTTTTCACTTTCTCCCTCTTTCTCCTTCTCTCACCCTTTTCCCCCTTTCTTTTTTCTCTCCCCCCTTTTTCTTTCTCTCTTTCTCTCGGTTCCCCTTTTTCTCTCTCTCTTTCTCCCCCCTATTTCTCTTTCTCTCTCTTTTTTCTCCCCCCTCTTTTTCTCTTTCTCCCTTTCTCTCTCTTCCCCCTTTTCTCTCTCTCTTCCCCTTTCTCTCTTTTTCTCTCCTCCCCCCCCCCCCACCAGCCTAACACTGATGCCATCATCCCCGCCTCTGAGCAATGAGGAAATCACATGCTACTCCTTGGGCAAGGTTGCTAAGAGGGTTGCTATCGCCCTCCACGGTTATAAATTGCCGTTGCCCTTCTGGTCTTGGTCAGAGCCCCCTCCCCTGAAACAACAATAACCTCCAAGCTGGCATAGCAGCGTAGGGAGAAGTGGCGAGGGGAGGGAAGAGGCCAACGATGCTCCCAACCTCATGGCTTGATATAGCCAGAGAGATCTTTTGGGAACCAATCAACTTCCTGTAAGGCCAAAGGGAAAAAACAAGTTATTTTTCAGAATTCAAGCAACTTTTTTTTTTTAAAAAAAGACAAGTTCCCAGTCTTCTCAGTATTTAAAGGTTGGGAGGGGGAGAGAGAGAAAACAGCAAAAAAACAAAACAAAAAACCCTACAGGATGAATATTTTTCTTGCATTTTGGAAGTTTCTATCAACCCCGTTTTCCTGAAACAAGCATGTTCTTTTAAAGGTTTGCAGCTGTGCTTTCCTAGACTTCCCAACTGGAGAATCGGGAGCCTTTTGAGCTATTCAGTGTTTGAGCATAGCAACCCAGCTGTTCGATGATTGACAGGCTACAATGTCAGAGTTCTTTGATTAAACCCCAGATCTTGCTAGCCAGAGACCAGTTGCTCCTCCACACATGCCCAATATATATGCCTTAATTGACCTTCAAGCAATGTGTTTGCTCCAGTGGTTAAATCCAAACTTTTTTTTTACTACTGGTTCTGTGGGCGTGGCTTGGTGGGCGTGGTGTGGCTTGGTGGGCGTGGCTTGATGGGCATGGAAGGGGAAGGATACTGCAAAATCCCCATTCCCTCCCACTCCTGGAGAAGGATACTGCAAAATCCCCATTCCCTCCCCATTCCTGGAGAAGGATATTGCAAAATCCCCATTCCCTCCCCACTCCTGGAGAAGGATATTGCAAAATCCCCATTCCCTCCCCACTCCTGGAGAAGGATATTGCAAAATCCCCATTCCCTCCCCACTCCTGGGGAAAGATATTGCAAAATCGCCATTCCCTCCCCACTCCTGGGGAAAGATATTGCAAAATCCCCATTCCCTCCCCATTCCTGGGGGAAGGATATTGCAAAATCTCCATTCCCATCCCATTCTGGGGCCAGCCAGAGATGGTATTTGCCGGTTCTCCGAACTACTCAAAATTTCCGCTACCGGTTCTCCAAAACCTGTCAGAACCTGCTGGATTTCACCCAGAATTCCTTCTCCAGCAATACTGGGAGTTCTGGGAGTTGAAGTCCATGCGCCTTGAAGTTGCCAAGTTTGGAGACCCTCTGGATTAGCCCATTGAAGAGAAGGATTATTGGGGAGACACTATAACTGCCTTCCAATATTTGAGGGGCTTATCACAGAGAAGAGTCCAAAGCACCAGAGGGCAAGAGAAGTAGTAACAGGTGGAAGATCATTAAAAGATAGATCTTCCTGTCCCTGTCCAGGAAAGACATTAAAATCACACCGGCTGCTGAGTCACTGCAATTGTGTTGAAAATTTGCTCTGGCCTGAACTTACATCCACTTTCTGTGTGTGTGTGTGTGTGTGTGTGTGTGTAGGGGTGTGTGTGTGTGTGTAAGGGGGCGGTTTGCTCTGCATTCCGAATCCCAGCCCTCCATTTCCTTCAGAGCATGGATGGGTGCAAGGTCTTCTTAGCGTTAAAGGATGCATTAGAGATACTGCTCAACTTATGACCATAATGGAGCCTGGAATTATGGTGGTTAAGCCGTTGCGGTTGTTAAATGGGTCACCGATGGAACCGGGTTTAATTTTACAACCTTTTTTTTTGCAGTGGTCATGAAATGAATCCATGTTTATCCAATGAGTGGGTTTTTGTTTTTTGTTTTGCCAGAAACTGGAAATAAACACTTGGAAACTCCTCATCTCCATAAAGCCCCATCGCCTTCGAACCCTGATGATGTTACTGAGTTGGGTACTGCAACGTCTTCAAGAAAATAACCAAATGCAGACAGCACTAAGGAGCCTACAATCCTCCTCCTCCTCCTCTTCCTCCTCCACACAGCCCCATCCCTTTCTAGCCCTGATGATGTTACTTAGATGGGTACTGCAACGTCTTCAAGAAAATAACCAAGCTCAGGCACCAAGGACCCCCCACAATCCTCCTGCTCCTCCTCTCCACAAGCCCCATCCCTTTATGGCCCTGATGATGTTACCCAGTTGGGTTATGAAACGTTTGCCAGAAAGCCACCTTCCCAAGGAGCACCACAGTTCAACCCCAGCGACAAATATTCTCTTCCCTCGGAGCCCTGCTTCCCTTCGAAGGAAGCGGCCACCCCAGTAGGACAGCGAAAGGAGTGAAACTAACCCTTGGGGTCCTTTGCCTCCCCTCCCTCACTTCCCTAGAGCTTCCTCCAGCTCCTTCATTCATTAAACGGAAAGGAAAACCCTGCTCGGAATAAGACATCATTCACACCCTAGCCTGCCTTTTTTTCCCTTGATCTTTTGGCCCGAGCTTGTTCAAGGAAGACTTAAAGGAAAAACAGAAATTAACAACTCGTGGCCGCCCGGTGCCAACATTCAAAAGAGGCCCTAATTTAATTTTAATTAGGACCAGCTTCTGCTTCCTTGGCTAATGAAACAAGCCTCATTAGGAAATATAATTGAGGTCCCCCCAGAGGGAAAGAAAGCTTGCAGATCTCCCTGTTTAGACCCCAGGCATTCTGGCCGATCAAATTGCAATAGCCCAAAGCAATGTCATCATTAATATATAAGTGGGGGAAGAGGAGGAGGAGGAGGAGGAGGAAGAAAAGAGAGAGAGAGAGAGAGAGAGAGAGAGAGAGAGAGAGAGAGAGAGAATGCTGACCAGCAAATTATATACTGATATTTTTCCTTTGCCAAGAAGCTTCTGTCTCCTTCAGCCCTCGCCACGCTCTTTCATATGGAAGCTCGCATCCTCCTGATTACACCTGGCAATTAACTCTCATTTATCTTGTGTTTAAAGGCTGAATCGAAAAAGGGAAGGGAAATGATTCGTGTAAATAATCCACTCTACAATAAAAAGGTCATTTCCCCCCTCTCTGCGGTTGCATTTATTTCAAGGATAATTTGACCGGTCTGGGTGTTTTTTATTTTGTTTTTGTTTAAAGGGGAAGGATAAAAAGGTAAAAGGTAAAGGTTCCCCTCGCTCATATGTGCTAGTCGTTCCCGACTCTAGGGGGCGATGCTCATTTCCGTTTCAAAGCCGAAGAGCCAGCACTGTCCGAAGACGTCTCCGTGGTCATGTGGCCGGCATGACTCAACGCCAAAGGCGCATGGAACACTGTTCCCTTCCCACCAAAGGGGGTCCCTATTTTTCTACTTGCATTTTTTACCTGCTTTCAAACTGCTAGATTGGCAGAAGCTGGGACAAGTCATGGGAGCTCACTCCGTTATGCGGCACTAGGAATTCGAACCACTGAACTGCTGACCTTTTGATCCACAAGCTCAGCATCTTAGCTACTGAGCCACCGCATCCCTCGTGGCTGGCATGACTCAACGCCAGAGGCGCACAGAACACTGTTCCCTTCCCACCAAAGTGGGTCCCTATTTTTCTACTTGCATTTTTTACGTGCTTTCGAACTGCTAGGTTGGCAGAAGCTGGGACAAGTCACGGGAGCTCACCCCGTTACCCGGCGCTGGGGATTCAAACCGCTGAACTGCCAACCTTTCGATCGGCAAGCTCAGCGTCTTAGCCACTGAGGATAGAGTTTGTCTATTCAGAGTTGAAAAAGGACACTCCGTTACTGAGCGATGATCTCAGTAATGCAGTGGTTTTTTGTGTTCTGATAAAGGAGAAAGTTTGTAGCTCGGGGTTGACGTGAGGGGGTCCTTAGTGTGCTCTGAGTTTGGCGGATTTTCTTGCAGGGGTTTCATTACCTAACTAGATAATATCAGCGAATAGCGGTAGGTTTCACATTTTGTTACCACCGGTTCGCTGTGCACACACATGCTCGCTTTGCACACGCTTTGCACGCGCACACGCACGCCTTCCGCACATTGCCCGACTTTCCACGCATGAGTGCCTTCCACGCATGGAGTGCCTTCCACGCATGCGCCCAGACTCAAAAACGTTGTTGTGACCCAGGCCCAAGTAGTTAGTATTAAATGCAAGCAGTTCGAAAACAAACAGACTTTATTAGAAAGCTGAGAATTAAGTCATTCTCAGCTTAGTCCAAACTAAATGAAAGCAAATTCTTCAAAACACCATTCCTCAGTTTATCGCCGACCTTGGGATAATTATGCAAACTGCCAAAGGCTTTTCTTGGCAAAAGTTCAGAAGCAGAAGACGCCGACCAGAGATAAGTGCAGCAAGACAAGAACTAGTCCTTCTCTTCCTCAAACTAGACATACCCAGTTCCAGCAACCGTCCTTCATACATTTTAGCCTCCAGTCCAGAGGTGGGTTTCAGCAGATTCTGACCAGTTCTGGAGAACCGGTAGCAGAAATTTTGAGTAGCTGGGAGAACCAGTAATAAAAATTCTAACTTGTCCCACCCCCATCTATTCTCTTCCTCCAGAATCCCACCTGATGGGGAGGAAATGGGGATTTTGAATTATCCTTCCCCTGGAGTGGGGTGGGAATGGAGATTTTTTTTAAAAATTTGATTTATATGCCGCCCTTCTCCGGAGACTCAGGGCGGCTTACAATATGTTAAGCAATCGCCTTCATACTTTTGTATATTTATACAAAGTCATTACAGTATCCTATCCAAAGGCTCCACAGTTCTCCTCCTCCTCCTCCTCCCCTTTCTTCTTCTTCTTTTTCTTCTCCTCCTTCTCCTTCTCCTTCTCCTTCTTCTTCTACTCTTCCTCCTTCCCCTCCTCCTCCTCCTCCTCCTTCTTCTTCTCCTCCTCCTCCTCTTCTCCTTCTCCTTCTTCTTCTCCTTCTCCTTCTACTCTTCCTCCTTCCCCTCCTCCTCCTCCTCCTCCTTCTTCTTCTTCTTCTCCTCCTCCTCCTCTTCTCCTTCTCCTTCTTCTTCTCCTTCTCCTCCTTCTTCTTTTCCTCTTCCTCCTCCTCCCCTTTCTTCTTCTTCTTCTTCTTCTTCTCCTCCTCCTCCTCGTCTTGTCCTTCTCCTTCTTCTTCTCCTTCTCCTCCTTCTTCTTTTCCTCTTCCTCCTCCTCCCCCCTTTCTTCTTCTTCTTCTTCTTCTTCTTCTTCTTCTTCTTCTTCTTCTCCTCCTCCTCCTCCTCCTCCTCCTCCTTTTCTTCTTCTTCTCCTCCTCCTCCTCCACCTCCTCTTCCTCCTCCTTCTCCTCCTTCTCCTCCTCCTCCTCCTCCTCCTCTTCTCCTTCTTTTCTTTCTTCTTCTCCTTCTCCTCCTTCTTCTTTTCCTCTTCCTCTTCCTCCTCCTCCTCCCCTTTCTTCTTCTTCTCCTCCTCCTCCTCCTCCTCCTCCTTCTCCCCCTCCCACCTTCCCAAATCTCCCTGCTTAAAACCTTATCCTGACGAAGACCATGTGTTGGATATTAATTACATGTCCGGGCCTCATGAAAGTCATTGAAATTTAATGAGAGCAGAGGAAAGCCCACCAAACCAATGGCATACATTACAGGTTGCCATGGAGACCCCCGCTGCCAAGCCTGACCCACATGGAAGGAGACCGGGGTCAAAAGGGCAGCGAGAACAAAAGCCGTGCCCACAACTGCGCCAAACGATGCAGACCTGAATCTGCTGGCTTTCCCAGATCGGGTTTCTCCCCCCAAGAGCCCAAGGAGGGTTTTCAGTGGCCATCATCATCGTGTTAATCATAGTTTCAATGGGGCAGCTTTGACCATCTTGGACCAAGCCAAGTCCCAAAACACCAGGGGGTTTCTAGACGCCTGGCACTCCGACAAGCTAGCCATCCACAGACACATAGACATCAACAATATCTACCTATCGTGCAAAAGAGGCAATCGAGAAACCGAAAAGGGGAACCAAAAGACCAAAAACACCTCCCTTCCAGCAATCAGGACGGGTAGATTAACGCTGAGATTAACATCAGACCAACAATCGAGAAGTGAACAAGACCCTAATCAAGGAACTGCCAAACAAGCCAACAGTAAACGGCCCAAGGCAACAATCTTAAAATCTCCTCCTCCAATACTAACAGAGCAAGTCACTAGAATAGAAACTGAGAGCAACAACCCCACTCCCTTCTAGCACTGATAATATTACCTAGTTGGGTAGTAAAATGTCTGTAAGAAAATAACCAGGCTCAGCGCACAGAGATCCCCATAGCCCTTCCTTCCTTCTTTCCTTCTTCCCTCCCTCCTTCCTTCCTCCCTTCCTCCCTCCCTCCCTCCTTCCTTCCTTCCTTCTTCCCTCCCTCCTTCCTTCCTCCCTTCCTCCCTCCCTCCCTCCCTCCTTCCTTCCTCCCTCTCTCCCTCCCTCCTTCCTTCTTCCCTCCCTCCCTCCTTCCTTCCTTTCTCCCTCTCTCCCTCCCCCCTTCCTCCCTCCCTCCTTCCTTCCTCCCTTTCTCCCTCTCTCCTTCCTTCCTTCCTTCCTTCTTCCTTCCCTCCCTCCCTCCTCCCTTCCTTTCTCCCTCTCCTTCCTTCCTTCCTTCTTCCCACCCTCCCTCCTTCCTGCCTCCTTCCTTTCTTCCTTTCTCCCTCTCTCCCTCCTTCCTTCCTCCCTCCCTCCCTCTTTCCTTCCTCCCTTTCTCCCTCTCTCCTTCCTTCCTTCCTTCTTCCTCCCTCCTTCCTGCCTCCTTCCTTTCTTCCTTTCTCCCTCTCTCCTTCCTTCCTCCCTCCCTCCTTCCTTCCTTCCTTTCTCCCTCTCTCCTTCCTTCCTTCCTTCCTTCCTTCTTCCCTCCCTCCCTCCTTCCTGCCTCTTTCCTTTCTTCCTTTCTCCCTCTCTCCCTCCTTCCTCCCTCCCTCCCTCCCTCCCTCCCTCCCTTTCTCCCTCTCTCCCTCTCTCCCTCTTCCCTTCCTTCCTTCCTTCCTTCCTTCCTTCCTTCCTTCCTTCCTGGAGTTCAATCCTGACCAGCTCAAGGATGACGTAGATTTCCATCCTTCCGAGATCGGTAAAATGAGGACCAAAATTATTGAGGGCAATAGGTTGACTCCGTAAGCCACTTAGAGAGGGCTGTAAAGCATTGTGAAGCAGTATACAAGTCTAAGTGCTATTGCTATTGCTCTTCCTTCCTTCCTTCCTTCCTTCCTTCCTTCCTTCCTTCCTTCCTTCCTTCCTGCGCAGCTTCTGCGTACGCGAGCATGTGCACCGGCCCCATTGCAAACCAGTAGTAAAGAGAAGTAGAACCCACCCCTGACAAGCACGCGAGCATATGCAAAGGGTGCACCCTCATGTTCCCTTTTCGGCACCATCATTGCTCTATCGTAACTGTCAAATCTTGCCAGCTAAGAGCCTCTTGCAGCTTTGCATTTCCACCTCCCCTTTTCCATCAGCGGTGCATTTGTTGCAAGAGCTGGCTGCAGAGAGTGAAAACCGCCCCCCTTTGCACCGTCAGTGATGCGCTGAGCAAACCTTGGGCTTGCATTATTAACACTTTGCCCCGTTGCCCTTCTGCCAAGTCTGCTTAGCATGCAGTCCCGGGTGCCCTGTTGCTATAGCAATCCATCCGAGTCCTCATCGGACTGCGGGGAACAAGATCAAAAATATTTTACTGTCATCGAGGAAGGGGAAGGCTTGGTCTGCACGGGACTGTTGTGCTTGCTGTGCTATCCCTTGGCATTATGTCTGAACGCAACTTTTTTGGGGGCAGAGAGGATTTCAGGCAGAGAGGATTTAGAATAGAGCAATCACCCCTGGTTGGAAGGCAGGATGATATTGTGAAGGAAAGGAGGGAGGGAGGGAGGGAGGAAGGTGAGAGAGTGGGAAGGAAGGAAGGGAAGGAGAAAGGAAAGGAAGGAAGGAAGGAAGGAAGGAAGGAGGAAGGTGAGAGGGTGGGAAGGAAGGAAAGGAGGAGAAAGGGAAGGTGGGAGGGAAGAAGGAAGGAAGGAGGAAGGAAGGTGAGGGGTGAGAAGGAAGGAAAGGAGAAAGGGAAGGGAGGGAGGGAGGGAGGAAGGAAGGTGAGAGGGTGGGAAGGAAAGAAAGAATGGAGAAAGGGAGGGAGGGAAGGAAGGTGAAGGGAGGGAGGGAGGGAGGAAGAAGGAAGGAAGGTGAGAGGGTGGGAAGGAAGGAAAGGAGAAAGGGAAGGAAGGAAGGGAGGGAGGGAGGGAGGGAGGAAGGTGAAGGAAGGAGGAAGGGAGGGAGGGAGGAAGGAAGGAAGGAAGGAAGGTGAGAGTGGGAAGGAAAGAAAGAAGGAAAGAAGGAGAAAGGTGAGAGGGAGGGAGAGGGAGAGGAAAAAGGGAACAAAGGGAGGGGAGGAAGGGAGGAAGAAAGAGAATGAAGGAGAGAGAAGGAAAGCAAAACAAATGAGTATCAAAAGAAAGGAAGGCCGATAACAAAAAGAGAAAAAATAAAAGGATGAGAGACAACTAATGATATTCTCAATTCAGCACAGACTATTTATGAACCTCCTTCCAACAACTTCTTCCCTTCCTTTCTCAGATCTTCATGAAACTCTCCTGAGCAGCACACAAAAGACTTCCCCAGGTCTCCTGCTGCCCACTGAAACTCAACAACTTCTTCTTCTTCTTCTTCTTCTTCTTCTTCTTCTTCTTCTTCTTCTTCTTCTTCTTCTTCTTCTTCTTCTTCTTCTTCTTCTTCTTCTTCTTCTTTCTCCTCCTCCTTCTCCTCCTCCTCCTCCTCCTCCTTCTTCAATATGAGAAGAATTCTCCTTTCTGTTGTCTATTATAAAACCTTCTCCCTTATTTCTTCTTCTTCTCCTCCTCCTCCTCCTCCTCCTCCTTCAATGAGAAGAATTCTCCTTTCCCCTTTCTGTTGTCTATTATAAAACCTTCTCCCTTATTTCTTCTTCTTCTCCTCCTCCTCTTCTTCCTCCTCCTCCTCTCCTCCTCCTCTTCCTCCTCCTCCAATATGAGAAGAATTCTCTTCCCCTTTCTGTTGTCTATTATAAAACCTTCTCCCTTATTATTTTTTCCTCCTCCTCCTCCTCCTCTTCTTCTTCTTCTTCTCCTCCTCCTCCTCCTCCTCCTCCTTCTTTTCTCCTCCTCCTCCTCCTTCAATATGAGAAGAATTCTCCTTTCCCCTTTCTGTTGTCTATTATAAAACCTTCTCCCTTATTATTTCTTCTTCTTCTTCTTCTTCTTCTTCTTCTTCTTCTTCTTCTTCTTCTTCTTCTTCTTCTTCTTCTTCTTCTTCTTCTTCTTCTTCTTCTTCTTCTTCTTCTCCTCCTCCTCCTCCTCCTCCTCCTCCTCCAATATGAGAAGAATTCTCTTCCCCTTTCTGTTGTCTATTATAAAACCTTCTCCCTTATTATTTTTTCCCCTCCTCCTCCTCCTCCTCCTCCTCCTCCTCCTCCTCCTCCTCCTTCTAGGTACGTTCTGGCAACCGAGGGTATGATTGATTTACCCTGGTGGGCTTTGAAGAGTGGTGGGCTTTCTCATCAGCCTTGGCCAAACTGCATGTGCCCAGCCTTCTGCACATATGATTTGCTCGCACGCCAGTGGTGGGTTTCAACCGGTGTTACCACTGGTTCGCTTCATGCACATGCTTTGCTCCACGCAAGCACAGTGTCTTACAGAATAGCTGAGATGCAAGAATCCGCTCTGCTGCGCCTTTCAGCTGGGCTAAAAACAATTGAATATAAGGTATGTATGACGCCGGGGTGGGCAGGAGGGCCAAGCTAACCGTCAGAGAGAACTGGTTCGCTCTCAATTCACTATTGCCGCTACCAGTTCGTCCGAACCGGACCGAACTGGTAGAAACCCACCACTGTTGCACACACGCCTTCCACGCATGTGCCCAGCCTCAAAAACGTGGCTAAATAGGACAGCATTACATCCAGGCAGGGGGACGGGGGTGGGCCTACCCACAGTCGCCGCTACGGGTTTGCCCGAACTTGTCCGAACCGGTTGAATATCCCCTCTGCTTTGAACGGTCCCTAAATGAACTGTTGTAAGTCGAGCATCAACCTGTATTGGGAAAACTGCTCTCATGTCACCCCCTGGTTCTTTTCTTCCTCAAGGACAATCTTAAAGTTGCCAAGTTGCTGAGCAAACGTCTCACTGGAGGCTGTTGAGCTCAAACCTAACTCTTTTTTTTTAGCATCCAGCACCTGGTGGGTTAAGAAATCTCCGAGCCTTTTAAAAATCTCCTGGGGGTTTTCTGGGCCAGTCACGTGCCCGCCGAGAGAGCGGAGTACCGTGTTGTTACTTGTTCTCTGACCCCAGGCATGTAAACACAACCGCATTTTGGCAAGATGTTGAATATCCCTGATTATGTCAACATTCTGGGCTGCTTGCCAGCCGGGGAGACCCTTGGCTTTATGCTTCGTTTGGCAAGGGTCCCAGGTCTCCTGACACGAGGTGGCGGGCAAAAAGCAGTAAACTAACAGCAGGGGAATAATAAAAGGGAGCCGGAGAGACACGGGAGTTAGTCTAACTAACCCCTGCGCCTTTCGAGAAATAGAATAGAATAGAATAGAATAGAATAGAATAGAATAGAATAGAATAGAATAGAATAGAATAGAATAGAATAGAATAGAAGAGAGTGGAGTGGAGTGGAGTGGAGTGGGAATGGAGTGGAGTGGAGTGGAGTGGAGTGGAATGGAATGGAATGGAACAGAAGGGAAGGAAAGGGAAGGGAAGGGAAGGGGAGATGAAGAGAGAGAGGAGAGGAGAGGAGAGGAGAGGAGAGGAGAGGAGGGGAGGGGAGGGGAGGGGAAGGGAAGGGAAGGGAAGGGAAGGGAAGGGAAGGGAAGGGAAGGGAAGGGAAGAGAAGAGAAGAGAAGAGAAGAGAAGAGAAGAGAAGAGAAGAGAAGAGAAGAGAAGAGAAGATTACAGAGTGGAAGGGGAGAGGAGAGGAAAGAAGCAGAGGAGAGGAGAAGAGAAGAGAAGGGAGAGGAGAGGAAGGAAAGGAAGAGGAGAGGAGAGGGGAGGGGAGGGGAGGGGAGGGGAGGGGAGGGGAGGGGAGGAGAGGAGAGGAGAGGAGAGGAGAGAAGAGAAGAGAAGAGAAGAGAAGAGAAGAGAAGAGAAGAGAAGAGAAGAGAAGAGAAGAGAAGAGAAGAGAAGAAGAGAATTCTTTTTTGGCCAAGCGTGATTGGACACACAAGGAATTTGTCTCTGTTGCAAAGAGCAGCTACTACCAATAGCTATTTCATTGCTGTAAAGAGGACCCTAAAGACTGGGTGTGTGTTCTCCTTCTTATTCCCTAGAGGTGTAGCCAGCATTAGTATTATATCCCCCTATCAGTCCAGCAGGTCTGGACAAACTCCAAGACACCCCATTATTAGAAAGAAAGAGGAAGAGAGGGAGGGAGGGATGGAGAGAGGGAAAGGGAGGAAGGAAGGAAGGAAGGCCTTCTAAAGCAGAATTCTGCCAATTTATGACTGATAGGAGATTATTGCAATAGAAGAGAATGCTGGCAATTTCCCAGTCGATTTATATTTATTTTAAATCACATTATGTTTTTTATTAGAACAGATCCCTCAATAATGGCAGAGGGGCTGAATCAAAAGGCCATCCAGAGAACATTCCTGCCTTAAAAAATTTTTTGCAGCAAGAAAGGGCCAGGTCTCCGTTTCATCGCGCCTTCCTTTTTTTTTACCGCGTTCGTACACGAACACGCAGCCCACGTTGTCCCTCGGCCGTCGCTTCATCCAAACCAGAAACTCTGCTTGTTATAGTTATGCTTGAAATAATGCAGAATTTGTTGTGTTTCCCCCCTCCCACTCCCCGGAATTCACTATGGCAACTATTAATTGAATGGTTCCCTCCGTTGGATTCCCAATAGGCACAAGTCATCTTTGACCCCAAGAATGATGGTTAGACATCATTATTTCCTGGTTTGCTTTGCAAATGTCTGCGACTTACTCCCAAATTGCTCCAGGTAGCTTACAAAAAAAACAACAACAACCCTGTCTGGCTTAGTTAGAGAAGGGCATACTTTTCCTTAGGGAATTCATCATTTCTATTACAGTATATGCGTTTTCCCTTCCCATTCTGCCCCAAAACACCCAGTGTTGGGTTTCACATTTTGTTATCACCGGTTCGCCGCATGCTCGTTTCGTGTGCCTTCTGTGTATGCGTTTTGCTCATGTTTGTGCCTCCCACACATGCACCAGGACTCAAAAACATGCCTAAATAGGACAGCAGTGACAGGTGGGCGGGTCCACAATTTCTGTTACCGATTCGCACGAACCGATCCGAACCGGCTGAATACCAGCTCTGGAAATACCTCTGATGCCTTTCTCTTTCCAACTTTTTAAAAAATTTTATTTATTTATTTATTTATTTGTTTAGATTTGTATACCGCCCTTCTCCTTGCGGACTCAGGGCGGTGAACAGCCAAATAAAATAGTACACAAAAGTTAAACAATTTCTTTAAAAAAGCATATAACTTTGGCTAAAAATTAAAACCATTAACCATTAAATATTTAAAATACCCAACCCTATAATACAGATCTTAAAAATTCAGCGGGGTCAGGCTAGACCAGCAAGCTGAAAGAGATGAGTTTTCAGGGCCCGACGAAAAGTCCGGAGGTCAGCAATTGTTCTCAGTTTTGGAGGAAGATCGTTCCAGAGGGTAGGGGCTGCCACAGAGAAGGCCCTCCCCCTGGGGGTCGCCAGCCGGCATTGTCTGGCTGACGGCACCCTGAGGAGGCCCTCTCTGTGGGAACGCACCGGCCGGTGGGAGGCTATTGGCGGCAGAAGGCGGTCCCGTAAGTACCCTGGTCCTAAGCCATGGAGCGCTTTAAAGGTGGTCACCAAAAAATTTAAAAAAAAATTTAATTTATATGGCGCCCTTCTCCGGAGACTCAAGGCGGCTTACAATGCGTTAAGCAATAGCCTTCATACTTTTGTATATACCTGCTTAGTAGGGCTTTTTCGACCCCCCTAAGCGGTGTTCTTTTTTATACAAAGTCAGCTTCTTGCCCCCACAATCTCAGTCCTCATTTTACCTACCTTGAAAGGATGGAAGGCTGAGTCAACCTTGAGCCTGGTGAGATTCGAACTTGCAGTAATTGCAGGCAGCTGGTGTCACTTAACACTACTTTAAGCTGCTGCGCCACCAATAAATATCAATAGTATTTATTGAATTTTGAAACATTAAAATACACAATACAAAAAATAGAAAAAAGCAAAAAAAAAACCTATTAACACACAGCGAAAACAAACAGATAAAAACCAAACACATCGAAGTTTAAACACTAATAACAAGATTTTCTACATTGGTTTCTCTCTCTCCTAATTAACTTCCTTACACAAATTCTACTTCTATCTATCACTATCTCAATTTACATCCTTATCTGGGTTATACTAACTTCTATTCAAAATCTGGTTTCGTGGCAAAATATGGCTTATGTTTTAGATTTACTCTCTTTCCAATTCTTGAGAGCATAGATAGAAGATGGTTTAACTTGCTCAGTCTCGAACGAGGACATTAGACAGCGCCAAGAATTAAGCAAAATAATAATAGGGGAAGCAGAGAAGAGGAGGAGAGGAGGGAATAAGAAGGTAGGAAGGATAAAAGAAGGGAAGGAGAGGAAAAGAAAGAGAAGAAAGATTGCTATAAAACAAAAAAGATGAAACAGAAGAAAAGCATGTTTAAATATACTAGGATAAAGAACAAATTATTAAAAATTAAAGGGGAATATATATGATTAAAAGTGGAGAAAATAGAATTTGAGGGCGAAAGAAGATACTGTTCATATAAGCAAGAATAGAAACATTAAGATTTGATTAAAAAATATGGAAAAAGAACACTGGCAGAAATTGTAACTGGCAGAAAGTAAAATATATTTGGACATGACGAGTTGTATATGATACGATATGATATGGTCAATACTCTGTTTCATAAAATATGTGGGGGGGGGTATTAGGGGGAAAAATGAATAAAACTTGATTCAAAATAAAATAAAATAAAATAAAATAATAATAATAAATAGAATTGGGATTAAATACAGGTAGTCCTCGGTTTACGACTTATGAGCCCAACATTTCTGTGGCTAAATTTGATGTTTGTTCACTGAGCTTTGCCCCATTTTGCTTCTTTTCTTGCCACACTTTGTTGAGCAGCGGTGGGATGCTGTAACCGGTTCGGTGAGTGTGTGCATGTGCTTAAAGCGCTGGAGCACAGCGCTGAAAATGGAGCATTTAGAAGCTCAGCTACCTTCCAAGTCAGCAATGGTAAGTAGAACAGAGAGGGGGGAGGGGAAATCAGCTGTACCGCATGGTTTGAGAATAGCTACCAAGCAGGAAACAAAGGGCAGGATAGAGCTGGAGCGGGTGGGCGGGGCCAACAGATTGTCGGCGCCAGCAGTTCGCCCGAATCAGTACGAACCGGCTGAATACTACCTCTGTTGTTTTAATTGAATCAATGCAGTTGGTAAGTTACTCACCCGGTTGTAAAGTGAATCCGGCTTCCCCACTGACTTTGCTTATGAGAAGGACACAAAAAGGGGATCAGGTGATCTTGGGACACTCTGGAACCATCATAAAATATGAGCCAGTTTGCCAAAATTTGGATCACAGGACCACGGGGATGCTGCAACGGTCGTAAGTGTGGAAAACGTCAGTTTTTTTCAGGGCCGTTGTAACTTGGAACGGTCGCTAAATGAACAGTCGTAAGTCTGTAAATTTTATTAAGAGAGAGCTTCGTCACAGGGTTAAGGCACCAGGCTAGAAACTGGGAGATCGTGAATTCTAGGCACAAAAAATCAGCTGGGTGACTTTGGGCCGATTATCAGGAGACTGGGAGTTCTAGTCCTGATTTAAGGCATGTAACTCAGGGGTGAAATGCTCCCGGTTCAGACCGATTCAGCCGAACTGGTAGCAATGGGCGATGATTCAGAGTACCAGGAGTAATGGAGGCCAGCCACCCGCCCGGTCGTGGTTACTGTTTTTTACCCTCTGCGTCTGCACAGAAGGATTTGCACATGCGCAGAGGGTCCAAGTGATGCGTGGGGCATGCACTTCCGAATCGGTTGGGAAGTTAAGTAGATTTCACCCCTGATGTAACCTGACTGGGTGATCACACTACAACTGTTATAAGTAGATGACTTTCCAGGGAGCTTCCGAGAGGCAAAAATCAAAACCAGATTCGTTTAACAACCACGTCTCGTTTAACAACTGCAGTGATTTGCTTACCAACCATGGCGAAAAGATCATAGAATCCACTGCTTAACAATGACCTTGCTTAGCGATGGAAATTCCAGTGCCGATTGCGGTCATAAATCGAGGACTCCCTGAAGACTGATGAACCTGGATAACTGGAGACTTTAAGAGTTACTTTTATGCAGTGGTGAAATCCAGTTTTTACTACTGGTTCTGTGGGTGTGGCTTGGTGGGCGTGACTTGGGCGTGGCAGGGGAAGGATACTGCAAAATCTCCATTCCCATCCCACTCCTGGAGGAAAGATATTGCAAAATCTCCATTCCCACCCCACTCCTGGGGGAAGGATACTGCAAAATCTCCATTCCCACCCACTCTGGGACCAGCCAGAGGTGGTATCTGCCGGTTCTCTGAATTACTCAAAATTTCCGCTACCAGTTCGCCAGAATCTGTCAGAACCTGCTGGATTTCATCCTTGCTTTTATCCCTTGGAACTACCCAAAATCTTTGACTTCTGCAACTGGGCCAGAAGGGCTGCCTCGATGCCCTTTTGAGATTTCCAAGCAAGGGCTTCAGAAAAAGACGGAGAGACGTAGAGACAGGAAGGAAGTCCTCCCAACGATGACAACGAAGTGCGGTTTATACCCGGACTTGATTGATGCAACGGGAATCCTTTGGAACAAACTCATGAGAGATTCACATGGAATGTGCCTTTGCACGCACCCGACTTCTTCTCTGCTGTCTGCTCTGAGCGATTCTGCGTGGGAAGCTCACGGAGCAGATAATCGCATATTTCAACCCCTCCTTCTGAAGGTAAACACCAACGGGAGAACGAAGGAGAAGGTGCTGATGGCAGAATATGACATTGCGTGCGGAGGCCGAGATGTGCTTTTTTGCAAATATGCAGACGGCTCCGTCTGGGAGGCAGAGAAAGGACAAGCACGTGGGTAATCCTTGACTTCCCACCGTTCGTGGAGCCGTGGTGGCACAGTGGTTAGAATGCGGAATTGCAGGCTAATTCTGCTCACTGCCAGGAGTTCGATCCTGACCGGCTCAAGGTTAACTCAGCCAAAGTCTCAACAGGTTTTTTTTGTTTTGTTTTTGTTTTGATGATGCGGTGAGCACAACTGGTTTCAGACAGTTTTCCAGGCGTGGCCTTGCTTAAGTGCCGTTGTAACTTCGGTCACTAAATCAACTGTTGTAAATCGAGGATTACTCGTCTCCCATATTAGGGAGTTCAAGGCAGTAGTAACATTCAAATTTTTTGGCTACCGGTTCTGGGCGTGGCAGGCATGGTGTGGTGTGGTAGGTGTGGCTTGGTGGACATGGCAGGGGAAGGATACTGGAAAATCCCCATCCCCACCCTGCTCCGGGGGAAGAATACTGGAAAATCCCCATTCCCTCCCCACTCCTGGGGAGTGGATATTGCAAAATTCCCATTCCCTCCTCACTCCCGGGGGAAGGATACTGCAAAATCTCCATTCCCTCCCCACTCCTGGGGGAAGGATACTGCAAAATCTCCATTCCCAAACCACTCCTGGGGGAAGGATATTGTAAGATCTCCATTCCCACCCCACTCTCTGGCCAGCCAGAGCTGGTATTTGCCGGTTCTCCGAACTGCTCAAAATTTCCTCTACCGGTTCTCCAGAACCTGTCAGAATCTGCCCTGTGTTCAAGGGGGTTTCTCAGCGCAGGATAATCCCTTCTTGGTCCAATCCCCCTCCGTGCTTCCTGTTTGTTTTTCCTTCCTCCTGCCAGCTGCCTGTCTGCAGAAGCATCCTTTCGGCTGAATTATTTACGATCCTCCTCACCCCTCCAGGAGCTGGCAAGAGAAACCCACCTGAGACCTTTCCCTGGGAGAATGAGGAGGAGAGGAAGCGGAGGAGTGGATGTTTAATTAATCGCAACCTCTCTCTCCCCCACTCCTCCAAATACCCCCCCCCCCCACCTCCAGCCCTTACTGCTGCCTCTCGGCCAAATAAACCGCTTCCAGCAAAACCTTTTGGGAGGACCAATCTTAGTCACCATCACCATGGTATCTACTCAAGACAACTGTCTTAATGAATTTTTCCCTCCTTTTCCCTCCCTGGTTCGTCCTCTGCAAAGGATGCGCTGATCCACGTGATGTTCACCGCTGGGAAATGCAATTTTCTCTCTCTCTCTCTCTCTCTCTCTCTGTTTCTCCTGGCATATAATTATCCCAGGGATGGATGCCATTAGACCGTCAAAAGACTTGGTCAGTTCCCTCGTTCAATCGTGCCAGCTCTTGCCCGGATTGGGGTGTTTTAATTTATTTTTGGGGGGGAAAGCTTTCCAAACAGGGCTTCTTCTTATTTTCTGTTTTTGTTTCCCCTTGGCTTTCCTTTCCTCCTCCTTCCACCCCTCCTAAGCCAGCTAATGAAATTAACAAGTGCAGGGCGCATCACTGGAGCGATGGATAGCTTCTCCGGGCGCTGCTTACACGTCCCAAGGTGTTCCTAATTAATGGAAGCTTTTAACGAAAAAAACAAAAAAACTCTCACAGATTAAGAGGCTGTGCTGCGCTCAACCGCAAAATCCGATTTTCCTTCCCTTTCATGGCCAATGAGTGCTGGACATCACACATTACACAGTCCCTGGCACAAATGCTCCATCAGTGTGCCATCCTGGAGATACAGTAGTCCTCGATTTACAACCATTTGTTTAGTGACTGTTTCAAGTCACAGTGGCTCTTTCCTTATTTCTTTTCTCTTTCCCTTTCCTTTCCTTTCCTTTCTCTATTTCCTTTCTCTATCCCCTCCTCGTCTGTTCCCTCTCCTCTCCTCAGCATCCCTTAGGAGGTGCTTCCCATGCCCCTTTTCTTTCTGTGGGCTGAGATGTCTCTTATCAAATCCCTGCTTTGGTTGGGGCTCTTTCTCCTGCTGTCTCTCAAGGATATTCCCATCGACCATTCCCACCGACCATTCCACACCAGATGGAAGATTGACAAGTGGCACCATGCTGACGTCTCTGTGGCCATGTGGCTGGCATGACTCAATGCCAAAGGCACAGGGAATGCTGTTCCTTTCCCACCACAGGTGGTCTCTATTTTTCTACTTGCATTTTTTACATGCTTTCGAACTGCTAGGTTGGCAGAAGCTGGGACAAGTCACGGGAGCGCACCCCGTTACTCAGCACTAGGGATTCGAACCGCTGAACTGCCAACTTTTCGATCAGCAAGCTCAGCATCTTAGACACTGAGCCACCACATCTGAACCCTCCCCCCCCCAAACCTACAGCCAATTTGCCATTCAGACCAGCAGACCAAACCCAAACCAGGAGCCCTCTCCCTCTCCTCCAAACCGCTTCGTCCAACTGGAAACCGAGCATTTCCACCACTCAAACTAGGCACAGAGACGATTTGTCACGTTAAGCCAGCTCAGCATCTGGGTCTGGGGTGTGTGTATGTGTGTGGGGGGGGGGGGGGAGAACAGAGGGGAGGGGGGGAGAAAGAGGGAAATGCCTCGAGCCCTTGAAGCTGTTTCCAATCCCTTCTAATTTCCCAAGTTAAAGCAGAGCCAAGTTGTGTCTCGTTCCGAAGCTTCAACTTCTCCCACCCCTCCTCATAAATCTCTCTCCCCCCCTCCCCAATCCTCCCCCTCCCACACCCCTCAGGCTTTAGTCCTGGCATGCTCGAACGTATGTCTGGAATCATTACAGCAAAAGCCAGAAGCAAGTTCATCCAAAGTTCTCCAAAAGCGGATCGGGTGGCCTTGTGCAATCAAGATGGACAAGAATTTCATGGTCGCGGTTGAGTCAAAACGGGTGGGTGGATGGGTGCTCCCTCCTGGGATGGGGAGAAGACGAGGCTCTCATCTCCCCCATCCCTCCTCAGCTGCTCCTAGATTGCCCTGTTTGGGGAAATCTACTAGATTTCTCTTTCCTCAGCTGCTTTTAGCCCCAGAAGGATGGTCTAGGGACCAAAAACTCGGGATCTGCCCCGTTTGCATTCTGATCTGCGGAAAAAGAGACATCTTTATTTTATTGATTTAGTTTGTCAAATGTACAAGAAAACAGGTATAAGTATAAACGTGGACCTGAACACAGGAAAGGAGTACGAATAAATGGGGACAGTAGGACAGGGATTTATTTATTTATTGTTTATTTATTGGTTTGATTTATATGCCGCCCTTCTCCGGAGACTCAGGGCAGTTTACAATGCGTTAAGCAATAGCCTTCATACTTTTGTATATACCTGCTTAGTAGGGCTTTCGACCCTCCGCAAGCGGTGTTCTTTTTTATACAAAGTCAGCTTATTGCTCCCACAATCCGGGTCCTCATTTTACCTACCTCAGAAGGATGGAAGGTTGAGTCAACCTTGAGCCTGGTGAGATTTGAACTTGCAGTAATTGCAGGCAGCTGGCAGCTAAGTGCTACTTAACAGCACTTTAGTCCGCTGCTCCACCAAGGCTTGTTAATAGGCACATTGGTGCGCTTATGCACGCCTCCTTACAGACCTCTTAGGAATGGGGTGAGGTCCACGGTAGACAGTTTAAGGTTAAAGTTTTGGGGGTTTGAGCTGTAATAACAGAGTCAGGTAGTGAGTTCCAGGCATTGACCACTCTGTTGCTGAAGTCGTATTTTCTGCAACCGAGTTTGGAGCGGTTTACCTTGAGTTTGTATCTACTGTTTGCTCGTGTATTGTTGTGGTTGAAGCTGAAGTAGTCATTGACAGGTAGGACATTGTAGCAGATGATTTTATATACTACACTTAGATCAGACCGAAGTCGGCGTAGTTCTAAGTTGTCTAAGCCCAAAATCTGAAGCCTAGTGGCATAAGGGATTTTATTGTGGGCAGAGGATGGAGGACTCTTCTCGTGAAATACCTCTGGACTCGCTCGATTGTATTAACGTCCGATATGCAGTGTGGATTCCAGGCAGACGAGCTGTATTCGAGAATTGGTCTGGCAAAGGTTTTGTATGCCCTAGTTTGCGATACAATGTTACCGGAGAAGCAGCTTCGCAAAATGAGGTTAACAACTCTTAATGCCTTTTTGGCAATGCTGTTACAGTGAGTTCTGGGACTTAGATGGTTTGAAATCATTTTGACATTGCGTTTGGGGAGAATGAAGTCACAGCTCTGCAGAAGGGATGGAGGGACCTCTCCCAACACTCTTAGCTGACATGGTTTAGGATGACAGAGGATGGACCTTGTAGTCCAGCAGCCTCCAGACTGTGAGGTCCTTAGTGCTCTCTGAGCTTGGCGGTTTTCTTGCAGTAGTTTCATGACCCATCTAGGTAACATCATCAGTGCTAGAAGGGAGTGAGGTTTGTGAAGAGGAGGAAGGGGAAAGGAGGAGGAAGAGAAGGAGGAGGACCACGGGGTCCTTGATGCTCTTGTGATCTTAGCTGTTTTCTTGCAGATGTGTCATAACTCAACTGGAGTTGAGCTGTGAGTTGTGCTGGAAATGAGTGTGGTTTGTGGAATGGAGGTGATGGTGGAAGAGGACATTTCATTACCTGCTTAGGTAACACCATCAGTGCTAGAAGGGAATGGAGTTTGCAAACATCTGCAAGGAAACAGCACCAAGCTCAAAGAGCACCAAGGATCCCATATTTCAACCCTGAACTACAAACATTCTGTTCTATTGAAACTCCAAATTCATTAAGCAACCAATTTCTCCACTAAAGACCATCGTTAGGGCAGGTTTAACCCATCTGCAAGCAACGCCGTTGGCTTTCAAGGGGGGAAACATCTATTGTCATATCCTGGCCCCACATACAATCCGCCAAGAAGTTCAAATGATCTGTTCTGAATTTCCTTGTGTGATCTGCAGGATCGTGTGGGAAAAGGGAGTTGAGGAAATCACTCCCAAATTTCTTCCAAAGGGTAAGAAACCCAACGACAGGTTTAAAATTCGAGGAGGACTATTTTGGTGGGACTTCACAGCTATGTCCTGCCCTGTAGGAACCGTCTGGCAATGGAACCGGTTCCTTCAGAAAGTGGCGGACTCTACTAGAAATGCTAAAACATAAGCTGGAGGTCCGTCTGTCCAGGATGTTGTAGACATGGATAGCTGCAGTCAGCAAGGGCTGGACTAGATGGTCTGTGAGGAACCTACACACCCTTTCCTTCTCCAATTCCATCTTCTGAGTGAACCTCTCAAACAAGGTTCACTCAGAAGATGTTAATTCTCAAACAAGGTTCTCTCAGAAGATGCTAAGTCTCAAATGAAGTTCACCTTCACTGGAAACGCTAAAACATAAGCTGGAAGTCCATCTGCCCGACATGTTGTAGACGTGGATAGTTAACCTCAGCAAAGGCTGGACTAGATGGTCTCTGAGGAACCTTCCCACCCTTTCCTTCTCCAATTTCCACGCTTGATGCCTCAAACCATTCAGGAAAAGGCTAGACAAAAAAGATTAGGAATGAAGCAACACCGGATGCAAGGAAGTGAGATGCTCCCATCACATTTAACTCATGTTTGGGCACATTTTGTAGGGTTTTCATTCACTTATCCTGCCTAGGGCTCTTAAGCTGCAAAGGGGGCCTCTCCGTGGCCTCTCCTTCTCTCCCCCCCCATTTTTTCTCTCTCTTTCTTCCAAGGATCCCGTTGCCAAATGACTCTGGGCAAACCACCCACTCCTCCGAGTCGGCTTCATCCACTTAAAAACATTCGTTCGTGGTAGGATCAAAAGGCCGGATTGATGGCGAGAACAGAACCGGGCCAGGAGCGAGAAAGAGAATTCGGAGAGGACGGATGCAAAAGTGTTTTTGGCAGGCGTTTGAAAGGGGAGAAGGGAAGCGGTGGAGGGGGGGTGGAATCAATTGGGAAATGCTGGCGGTGGGTTGCGCGGTCGCATTTCCCTCCCCCCCTTTGGAAAACATTTTGGAGCACGTTGCAAAGGGACATAGGCCAATCGGGGCGGAAACCAAAGAGAGATCCGAGCTAGAACGAAGGAGAGATCCCTTGACCGTGAGAACAATGAATCAGCGGAACGGCTTGCCTCCAGAAGTTGTAGGGCTGTGATGGTGAACTTAAGTGGCACGTGGAGCCATATCTGTGGGCACATGAGAGTTGCCTTAGCTCAGCTCCAGCATGCATGCGTACAGCTGATTTTTGGGCCTTTGGGGCCCACCGGAAATCGGGAAACGGGCCGTTTCTGGCCTCCAGGGGAATGGGGAAGACCATTTTCGCCCTCCCCAGGCTCCTAGAAAGCCTCTGGAGTCTGAGGAGGGCAAAAAACAGGCCTACCGTGCCCACCGGGCCATCGCATGCCAAAAACGGGGGTCGCGTGTGCATGTATGGGGGGCGGGGCACATTGGATTATGGGTGGGGGCACGCGCGCGCTCGACTTAGCCATCACTGTTGTGGGTGCTCTATCGCCGGAGGTTTTCAAGAAAAGATTAGACGCCCATTTGTCCAGAATGGAATAGGGGCAGTGATGACGAACCTTTTCGGCACCGAGTGCTGAAAAGGGAGTGTGCGCATGTCTGGGCCGCAACCCGAAAGAGGAGCTGGCCAGGGTGCATGTGCGGGCCTGAAAATGAACTTCCGGTTTCAGCTACTGAGTTTCCGGTTTCAGCCAGCTATTCTTCTGGGTCTCTGGCACGCACGCGCACACGACGATCGTCTGGCCGGCGCGCATGCTCACGCAGGAAAATGGAAGACCAGCTCTTCCAGTTTCCAGCATTGCCGCGTGCAAAACGGCCAGCCGATCGTCGCGGGCAGATGCGCGCCGGAAACCCGGAAGAGGAACAGGGGATGCCGCACGTGCCAGGCGACATGGCTCCCTGTGGCACTTCGGGCATGCGTGCCATAGGTTCGCCATCCCGGGTATAGGGCCTCTTGCTGGAGCAGGGGGTTGGATTAGATGACCCCCAAGGTCATTTTTTTTTTCCCAAGAGGCAACTGGACGTTCTTGTTTTTTCTTTTGAAGAGGTTTCGCTTCTCATCCACGAAGCTTCAACAGCTCTGACAGAAGATGGTGGGGGAATGGAAGGATTTATACGCCTTGCAGGCAACTGGTCCTTTGCATCCTTTGAGCGAGTCGTTGAGGCCACTCGGGAGGTTTATTTATTCTGTCAACTGAGTGGTGCAAATGGTTGTGGAACTCTTTCTTGTGGCTGCTTAGCTCCAGCAAATACTTCCTGTTGGGGCCCTAAGGAGCCCGGACTGGCAGGTGAGGAGGGAGGCGCGAGTAGGGGCCGGCGAGGCACCCCTCAACGCGAGTGACATCCATTTGGCCACACCCACCCAGTCACATGACCACCTAGTCATGCCCATCCAACCGGTCATGAGGCAGATCGTATTAGTTTGTCCGCGGGATTTAAAATTATGAATTTAGCGGTCCCGGAGGTCCGAAAGGTTGGTTTAGAAGACCCCTTCCAATCCCGATGCTATATTGGGAGTTTGGCGATCTGCTTCTAACCCCTTCGTGTGTGGGGCTAGGGCGTGCCTATTTGGCTTTGTTTAACAGACTGGCTGATTTTTATGGTTTTATGATGTTATGGGTTTACTTTGGATTTTTTATGGCCGTCAAGAGTCATTTTGAAGTTGGCAGCGTACAAAACGTGTACTAAATAAAACCAGGCAGCCAGGGGTGAGAAGGATCCATGCACAATGAATGACGGTCCTAAGCCACCACACCAGAAGCTCCGATCAACTATGGGATTTCCTGAGGGTTGCTAGAGGATCCAATTGTGTGGTCATCCCAATTGAAGCTTTTCCTTTAATTGAAAAACACTAAAGCCAAAAATCATCATCATCATCATCATACTACAAGTGATAAAGAAATGCTAGGAGAATTAGATGCGCCTTTACTGATTTTTCTAAAACATCACCAGTCTTGAGTGGTGAAAGGATAAGGTCCTTTCACGTTAAGTAGATCTTAAGACAGCAAAGTGGTGGTGGGGGATCTCCCAAAGATCTGGAGCAGTGGTGAAATCCATTTTTTTTTACTACCGGTTACTTGGTGGGAATGGCAGGGGAAGGATACTGCAAAACCTCCATTCCCACCCCACTCCAGGAGAAGAATACTGCAAAACCTCCATTCTCACTCCACTCGGGGGCCAGCCAGAGGTGGTATTTGTCAGTCCTCCGAACTACTCGTAATTTCCACTACCGGTTCTCCGAACTGCTCAAAATTTCTGCTACCGGTTCTCCAAAACCTGTCAGAACCTGCTGGATTTCACCCCTGATCTGGAGGCTAAAACGTATGAAGAACAGTTGCAGGAATTGGGTATGTCCAGTTGAATGAAGAGAAGGACTAGGGGAGGCGTGATAGCAGTGTTCGGATATCTCAGGGGCTGCCCCAAAGAAGAGGGAGTCAAGCTCTTCTCCAAAGCACCCGAGGGCAGGACAAGAAGCAACGGGTGGAAACTAACCAAGGAGAGAAGCAACTTAGAACTAAGGAGAAATTTCCTAACAGCGAGGACAATTAATGGGTGGAACGGCTTGGTCTCCAGAAGCTGTGGGTGCTCCATCACTGGAAGCTTTTAAGAAGAAAGTGGACAGACCACCAGCCACTGGTCTTCACCCAACATTGGGTGAAGACCTCCAAGGTCCCTACCAACTCTGTTATTCTCTTACCTCTTCTGAGGATCTGAACCTCTCAAGAGGCTTGTAAGAGGCGAAGGAGTTCCTTGCCCAGACAAGCCCAAAGACTCAACACCAACTGTAAAACGGAACAAAAGACAACCCCGATGGGCTTCGTTGTTTGCGGGGCAGCCTGGGTTTTGGTACCCATTGCAACATCTGGATACTTCTAGGAGATTCCTCTGTGCGCCCAAGGAGTTCAGCTGTCTTTGGAGGGCTGCGTCTAATGGCCTAAGGAAAGAATGGTCACCTTTCATCAGGCCAAGGACCGCATCAGCCACATACCGAAAGGAGGTGTGGTCAAGGACAAGAACAATCAGTGGGACAACTTGCCTCCAGGAGTTGTGAATGCTCCAAACACTGGAAATTTTTAAGATGATGTTGGATCATCATTTCTTTGAAGTGGTGTAGGGTTTCCTGTTTGGACAGGGGGTTGGACTAGAAGACCTCCAAGGTCCCTTCCAACTCCTATTCTATTCTATTCTATTCTATTCTATTCTATTCTATTCTATTCTGTTCTGTTCTGTTCTGTTCTGTTCTGTTCTGTTCTGTTCTGTTCTGTTCTGTTCTGTTCTGTTCTTCTGTTCTGTTCTGTTCCGTTCCATTCTCCTTCTTTCTTTCTCTATTCTATTCTGTTCTGTTCTGTTCTGTTCTGTTCTGTTCTCTTCTGTTCTGTTCTGCTCTGCTCTGCTCTGCTCTACTCTACACTTCTCTACTCCTATTCCATATTCTATTCTGTTCTATTAACTGGGTTTTATTGCTGGGTTGCTTCTGACTAATAAGTTTCTTTAGTCGGCTCCATAGATTTTCAATTGGGTGAAGGTCTGGGCTATTCCCAGGCCATTCCAGCAGTGGAATAGGATTATCTTGAAACAATCCCCCCCCCCAAAAGTAGTGTTATTAGCCATCAAACCTCAAAAATATACTTTCCCCAAAAGGTTTCCACAATTTTGGCCACTACTGTATATGTGCCTGAAATAGATCACTTCACTAACGTTGCTGTTACCTGGAATTCCTGAAGGAATGGCAGCATGTCAACCAACCAGTCCAACCCTCCCTCTCTCCCTCCCTCCAACCCAACCCAACCCAACCCAACCCAACCCAACCCAACCCAACCCAACCCAACCCTCCATCCATCCATCCATCCAACCAACCAACCCAACCCACTTACCTAACAGCACGACAAAATTTCATAGCTACAAAATAAATTGATTCACCGTTTTGGGGTCCCCCCATTTCAACAGTAATTTTGGAGCCACCGAAGGGATGTTGGCAAGCTGTAGATTTTGAACCCCATCCTTAAGGCCTGGAGAACCATGGCTAGCTAGAACTAATCCGATGTGTTGGAAGACATTTAGCCTTCCTACAACTGATTCTCGGACAGTGGAAGTTTTATACTTCAAGTCTCAAACAAGGTTCTCTCAGAAGATGCTAAGTCTCACCTTGACTGGAAGTGCTAAAACATAAGCTGGAGGTCCATCTGTCCAAGACATTGTTAGATGTGGATAGCTGCATGGACTAAATGGTCTCTGAGGAACGTTCCCACCCTCTCCTTCTCCAGTTCCATCTTCTGAGTGAACCTCTCAAACAAGATTCTCTCAGAAAATGCTAAGTTTCAAACAAGGTTCATTCAGAAGACGCTAAGTCTCAAACAAAGTTAACCTTCACTGGAAGCACTAAAACATAAGCTGGAGGCCCATCTGTGTGGGATGTTGTAGACATAGATAGCTGCATCAAGGGCTGGACTAGATGGCCTCTGAGGAACCTTCTCATCCTTTCTTTCTCCAATTTCATGCTTGATGCCTTGAACCGTTCAGGAGAAAGCTAGACGAAAGATTAGGAATGAAGCAACACCGGATGCAAGGAAGTGAGATGCTCCCATCACGTGAACTCATCTTCAGGAACGTTTTGTGGCATTTTCATTCGCTCATCTGGCCTGCTTGCAGAGTTTAATGTTGAATCCTTACCTTCCGTTTGTTGCACACTGTCCTCTGCTGGCTACTCCGGGTCACAGCATTGTAACTGACTCAGTGAAGACTTCAGGAGAACTAGCTTGGACTTTCAAGGACATTTTGTTTGATGGTAATAAAGGTTTTCTTCTCAGCTCATGAGAAAAAGGGCTGTGGTGGTGCAGTGGTTAGAGCGTGGTACTGCAGGCTAATTCTGCTGACTGCCTGCAATTTGGCAGTTCGAATCTGATTAGGCTCAAGGTTGACTCAGCCTTCCTTCCTTCCGAGATGGGTAAAATGAGGACCCAGATTGTTGGAGGCAAGAGGCTGACTCTATAAATCGTTTAGAGAAGGCTGGAAAGCACTGTGAAACTGTATATAAGTGCTATTGCTATTACCCTTCCTTCCTTCCTTCCTTCCTTCCTTCCTTCCTTCCTTCCTTCCTTCCGGTTGTCTCAGCCTTCCATCTTTCGAGGTGGGTAAAATGAGGATCCAAATCGTTGGGGGGCAAGAGGCTGACTCTGTAAACCGCTTAGAGAGGGCTGTAAAAGCACTATGAAGCAGTATATAAGTCTAAGTGCTATTGCTATTCCTTCCTTCCTTCCATCTATCCATCGATCTATCCATCCATCATGTACAATAGTTAGAATACAGTATTGCAAACTACCTCTGCCCACAGGCAGGAGTTCGATCTTGACGGGCTCCAGGTTGACTCAGCCCTCCATCCTTCCGAGGTCGGTAAAATGAGGACCCAGATAGTTGGGGGCAAGATCCAAATAAAAAATCCAAAATAAAGCTGCCTTCTTCCTTTGGTCTTCTAGGCAGCCTTCCTGAAACGACAACCAGTAGGAAACAACTGAACAAAATAACACGACTTCAAAACACCAGATCCAGTCCTGATCATTTCTTATCCTTCAGAGGAACAAGAATCAACAACCAACTCAACTTTCCCCCATATATTTGCTGCTGGAGGAAAGGACAGCAAGGAAGAACTGAATGCCTCTTGCTATTATCTTATCTTAAAACCTCCCTGCCCTTTGAGCTGCATATCCCTAATACGATCAGCGCTGACTGGGACATACCGTAGAAAATGCAAAAATTTTCTTGTTTGTTCCTCTGCTGGAGCTCTTTGGTGTATTTTGAATAGAGTAGAATAACAAGAGTTGGAAGGGACCTTGGAGGTCTTCTAGTCCAACCTCCTGTTTAGGCAGGAAACGCTACACCACTTCAGACAAATGGTGATCCAATCTCTTCTTAAAAACTTCCAGTGTTGGAGCATTCACAACTTCTGGAGGCAAGTTATTCCACTGATTGTTTTAGCTGTCAGGAAATTTCTCCTTAGTTCTAAGTTGCTTCTCTCCTTGAGATCATCTCCTTGATGAGTTTCCACCCATTGCTTCTTGTCCTGCCCTCTGATGCTTTGGAGAAGAGCTTGACTCCCTCTTCTTTGGGGCAGCCCTTGAGATATTGGAACACTGCTATCATGTCTCCCCTGGTCCTTCTTTTCATTAAACTAGACATACCCAGTTCCTGCAACCGTTCTTCATATGTTTTATCCTCCAGTCCCCTCATCATCTTGGTTCCTCTTCTCTGCAGTCTTTCTAGAAAATAACAGCCACTTTATGGCTTTCCATTTCTTTGGACCGGATTCCCGCAGGTTGCTTTGCTGGGAAGGTGGGTGCAAATTGTAGCCCTGGCGTGTTGATTCTTGAAAACAACCGTGTCTTTTCCCAGGATCCCAGGACAGTGGCAGGAGGCTTTCAGAGAAAAGAGGCGGTTGTTTTAAAGAGTTGTGTGGGAATGCACCTCTTAATTGAAGTGCCTTTCTGGAATCAAATCAGAAAGACGAGACAGCTGAATCACACGCCCTCTTACAGAGGAATAAATGAAGCTGTAGGAAAATCCAACAAGGATGTGCAAAATTCTTGCCAGCATTGGGAAGGAATTAGAAGATAGATAGATAGATAGATAGATAGATAGATAGATAGATAGATAGATAGATAGATAGATAGATAGATAGATTTTAATCGAATGACTGCCGGACTTGAAAATTGGAGCTTTGAATTAAAAGGCTGAAGGGAGAAAGGAATTTTGAAACTTTTTGAAACTTTTGACTCCGAAAATACACACAAGCTCTTCTCCCATTGTCAAATGCCCTTTAGCTGTGATAGGACTTCCTCATTCCCTTTGCCCAATGGTGGAATTCAATTTTTTTTACTACCGGCTTGGTGGGAGTGGTGTGGCTTGGTGGGCGTGGCAGGGGAAGGATCCTGCAAAATCCCCATTCCCTCCCCACTCCAGGGGGAAGGATACTGTAAAATCTCCATTCCCTCATTCCAGGGGAAGAATACTGTAAAATCTCCATTCCCTCCTCATTCCAGGGGAAGGATACTGTAAAATCGCCATTCCCTCCTCATTCCAGGGGAAGGATACTGCAAAATCCCCATTTCCTCCCCACTCCAGGGGGAAGGATATTGCAAAATCTCCATTCCCACCCCGCTCCAGAGGAAGGATACTGCAAAATCTCCATTTCCTCCCCACTCCAGGGGGAAAGATACTGCAAAATCTCCATTCCCACCCCACTCCAGAGGAAGGATACTGCAAAATCTCCATTCCCTCCCCACTCCTGGGAGGAGGATATTGCAAAATCCCCATTCCCATCCTACTCTGGGGCCAACCAGAGGTGGTATTTGCCGGTTCTCCGAACTACTCACAATTTCCGATACCGGTTCTCCAGAACCTGTCAGAACCTGCTGGATTTCACCCCTGTCCCTGAGCATCTTAAGATCTTGGCACCAGATTTTCTTGATACAGGTCAACCTTGATCCTTTCAAGGGTCAGGATGGGGCTAAATTTCCCAAAGTGAGCAGAGCTACCAGAAAGAGAATCTCTTTTTATCTAAACAATTCTGGATCGAATCCAATTTATTCAAGATCACGATCTGCTGGATATTTTAAATTCCACTGATTGTATTGTAAATTTGTTACGGCCGCCAGAGTTACCTCCGGATCAAAACTGGGTGATAAATCTAACGGGAAAATTTCCCAATCATTTATTGTCTTTAGGAAAACTTTTTTTAGCCATTCAGTGAAGCTTTGCATTTCTCTATAGGAATTCTCTTTCTGGGAAAGTTTAGTAAAATGCCGCCCGGTTATTGGCTCCGCCTTCAACCTGCCAATTTTGCATCTAGCTCCTCCCATATGCCATTATTTTACATAAATTTCAATTTAGTAAATGATTGCATCCTGGTGGGAAAAGATCCACTTGCCGGCTTCTGGAAATCACCAGAATAAAATCGAGCGTCTGATTAAAACTATATTATCTCCCTTACAGAATTTATTGGTGAAAATTAGAGACGCCTATCAATAATCTATAATAATCAATAATAAGTTTTCCCCAAGGTTCATAGGGATGATGAGTTTTACGAGTTTAAAAAAATCTGGTGCAGAAAATATCCTAAAACTTTTATTCTGTTTTTTTTTTGTTTTTTTTTTAACGATTAAATATAACCTCTCCTCAGTAGAGCATCTCTCTTTAAAACCATACAAAAGGGTGGGAGGGCAGGTGGGGAGCGGGATACATTCGTCTCGAAAATGCAAAATACTGACCATGGAGCGAGGAGATTTACAGTGCAAAAACACAAGCGATTCCACACCGACAAGTGCAAAATGATTATCATTACAACTTCTACAGCATTAACGGCCAAAACCACCGTTTCTTCCACCGCTCTGAGCTGTAATTCTAGAGCGCCTTGTTTGCATCCGATTCTCTAGAACCGTGATGGCGAACCGGAAGCCCATATTGATGGGCACGCGAGTATTGCCCTAGCTTAGCTCCAGCTCGCATGTGCACACTGGCCAGCTGATTTTCGGGCCTTCTGGGCCCACCGGAAGTCAGCAAATGGGCTGTTTCCGGCCTCTGGAGGGCTTCCGGGCGGATGGGGAAGGCTGTTTTTGCCCTCCCCAGGCTCCTAGAAAGCCCCTGGAGCCTGGGGAGGGTGAAAAACGGGCCTATCAGGCTCATCGTGCCATCACATGCCAAAAGCGGGGGGACCATGGGGGGAATCACATGGGTTTGTGTGGGGGGGAAGGATGCATAGAATTATGGGGGCAGGGTGCATAGAATGATGGGTGTGGGCATGCACATGTGCGACCACCCTGCACTCCCCCCGCGATGACAAAAAGATTAGCCATCACTTCTCTAGAACAACTGCGTCAAAAGATTCCGGCTTTGAGAGACAAGCCAAAGGGAGCCCCCCTCCCCGTTCCCCCCCGCCTATCCCTGACATCTGCCGAAGGTTTCAAATTTGCCCGTCTTCACAAGTCCCACAGGATTTTTACGAGATTACGAACGGCGGCTAATTTCTAGATCACGGAGACGCCACGTTGAGGATCCCAGCAAAGACGAAAGGCACGAGCTAAGATGTTGGTTGGTTGGTTGGTGCGGTATCCGCTACCAAGGGGGACACCCAGGCTGGCATGCAAACGCGGGCGTGCACAGGGCTTGCTTCGAAGGGCAGGAGACAGCGATCTCAGAAATTCACCTTTCGAGCTCAAGGAGGGAGGGGAAGCGATCGTGGTGCTTCTCCTCCCCCGTTTTAGTAAGGAATATCGTTTTGGTAGTACTGGATCATATCATAGGTCTTGCTCCTAAAGAAAGAGAAGAGGGAAAGAGGGGAAAAAATTAGGCATTTTCCAGAGATGTGCTGTATTTTTCAGAGTATAAGACGCACTTTAGTTTTTGGGGAGGAAAATAAGAAAAAAGCTGATTGGCGGGTGGTTCGGCCTCCCAAAATACCCCTGCTCAGCTGTTCCCAGAGGTGAATTTTAGCAACAGGTTCCTTGGTTGTGAGCTCTGTGCCTTGCTTTTTTTTTTTTTTTGTTTTGCTTTTTTTCCTGTCTCTGAAAGTTTTGAAACTCTGTTTCAGAAAAAAAACTTTTCTGTTTCTGCCTCTGAAAGCCTTTGAAACAGAGCTTCAGAAAAAAAAGCTCTGTGTCGGAGGCAGAGATGGGGCCAGGGTCATCTGGGAGCGATGGGTGGACTCCAGATGGGTGGACAGCAGAGAGGCAGAGGAACAGGAGGAGCCTGTTCCTAGTGCACGCATACGAAGAGCTGCCAGAAGGCAAGAGCAGCTAAAGCAAAAAGGACGACTCGGGAGTAAGGCCGGGAGATGATTGCCACCTCCCAGAAGCTTAAAAGAGTAGCAACGGCTCTTAGTAGGAAAGCAACGTTTTTATATTTGTTCTTGTCAGCGTCTCTTGCTTCTTTTGCCAGGAAAAGCCTTTGGCAGGATGCCAAAATAGACAAAGGTTGGTGATAAGGCCGAAGGACTGTTTATGAAGAATTTGTTTTGGATTTAATTTGGACTAAGCTGAGAATGAAGTAATTCTCAGCTGTTCTAATAAAATATATTTGTTTAGGATTGGTTGTGTCTGGTAATAACTACTTGGGCCTTAGGTCACAACAGGTGTGGAAAACCTGGAAGCTTTCAGATTCGGGTTTTCCCAGATCTGCTAATAGGACACCTCTAATAAAATGGAACTTTGAGGAACTTCAAACCTCGGAGTCTTCTTTTGTTTGGGTGTGTGTGTGTGTTACCAGGAATCCTGACATTAACTCGAATCTCCCTTAAAAAATTCAACCAACTCCCCGAGCTCTGGGGTGCTTGTGCGGGGTCCTGAGCCCCGAATGTCGACCTTGAAACCGGATGGTGTGAAGACTCAGGGAAGATGGAGATGACAGAAGGTACAATTCTCCCTGTCATCTCGTTGTTGTTGCTGGACCACAAATGGGGCAGCAGAGATGAAGTAGAATTACCTGTTGCTGAGGAAGCAATTCTGAATGACCTTCATGATGAAGTTGGCAGCTTCTCGCTCCGTCATGTTGGGGTTGAACCTGTTCCTGTTTGAGAGAACAGGAGGAGGAGAAGGACGTCAAAAGACCGTTCTGCAGAAGTCTTGACTTCGGCACATTTTCTCACAAGCATGCGGTTCCTGATATTTTTTTGCAAAGACCGTTAAATTGGCAGGGTATGACTTGAGAATCTAGAGCCGCAAAGCCCTGTTCTCACCAGCTTATAATTCTTAATACAATTATGTGGGTGTTTTTCCTCAACCTTACAAACTTCTAAGATGTCTGGACTTTAACTCCCAGAGTTGCCCAGCCGGCATGGCACCGGGCTAGAAAACGGGAGACTGTGAATTCTAGTCCTGCCTTAGGCATGAAAGCAGGTTGGGTGATTTTGGGCCAATCATCAGGGGTCAATGAGTTCTAGCCCAGCCTTAGGGATGAAAATCAACTGGGTGATTTTGGACCTGTCACCAGGAGAGGGTGAGTTGTAGTCCTGCCTTAGGCGTGAAAGCGAGCTGGGTGACTTTGGGCCAATCACCAGGAGATGGTGAGTTCTAGTTTTGCCTTAGGCACGAAAGCAGGTTGGGTGACTTTGGATCAATCACTAGGAGATGGTGAGTTCTAGTTCTGCCTAAGGTACAAAAGCAGGTTGGGTGACTTTGGGCCAATCATTAGGAGACAGTGAGTTCTAGTCCTACCTTAGACATGAAAGCCAACTGGGTGACTTTGGGCCAATCACCAGGAGACCGTGAGTTCTAGACCTGCCTTAGGCATAAAAGCTATTTGCAACCAGTCCCTTTCTCCTTTCCTAGGAAGGCAGCCCTGAAAATTGCCAAAACAGGACTTCTCCAGGTAGTTCCAAGGAGTCAAGACTGATTCAAAGGTACCATGAATAAATCAAAACTGGACCATACCTTCCACAGGGCCGTCAAGGGATGCATATACCCTCCTCTACAGGCTCTCATTTCTCTCTTCCAAGTTTCGGGTTAAGTTCCATCCACCCCTCCAGGCCATGGGGCTCAACACCAGCAGCCTCCCCCTCCTTTAAGCCAATCAAGCCCTTGCTTAGCTTAAATAAGACCCACCCATCGTTCCTGCTCTCAGCCAATCGGCGCAGCCCACTTACTTCAAGAGTTTGATGGTCTGTCCCCGAAAACAGGGCAGTCCTGTGTCTAACATCAAAGTAACCAAAGAAACCACGGCGTCCATATAAGGTCTGCAAGGGGAGAAAGAGAAGGGAAGGCATGGTTGGCCTCATCCTCCGGCAGGAAGAAGTTTATTTCTTTAGGATGGGACGAGACCACGATAGAAGAGGAGTAAATGTATATACACACAATCCACATCATTTATTTATTTATTGGTTCAATTTATATGCCGCCCTTCTCCGGAGACTTAGAGCGGCTTACAATGCGTTAAGCAATAGCCTTCATACTTTTGTATATACCTGCTTAGTAGGACTTTCAGCCCCCCCCAAGTGGTGTTCTTTTTTATACAAAGTCAGCTTATTGCCCCCACAATCCGGGTCCTCATTTTACCTACTGCGGAAGGATGGAAGGCTGAGTCAACCTTCAGCCTGGTGAGATACGAACTCCCAGTAATTGCCGGCAGCTGGTGTTATTTAACAGCACTTTAATCTGCTGCGCCACCAAAGCTCCTTATTTTGTACAGTAGTGGCCAAATTGTGAAAATTGTGAAAACCCTCACGCATGCGCCATGCCCATTTTTGGCTCCCAAGTTGATGCAGGGGGAGGCCTTCCAGGCCTGAAATGGGGGGCCGTGGGAAGGGGGTGAAAACAGCACCCCGCGCCCATTTTTGGCTTCCAGGTTGATGCAGGAGAACTTCCACCAACCTGGCGGACATGTGTGAACCCCCAAAATGCAATGCGAGCGCCCCTCCCGTGCACACATGCGTGCGTACGTCCCCGTATGTGCCCCACCTCCGGCATAGGCACGGCAGAGACCCGAAGATCAGCTGGCCGGTGGGAGGTGGGCTGGGGTGACAGCTGGCATGCCTGCAAAGAAGGCTCTACGTGCCACCTGTGGCATGCGTTGCCATAGGTTCGCCATCACGGATATAGATGAAGGTAGAGATAAAGTTGAGGAATTGGACATTTTTTGAATACCGTATTTTTCAGAGTATAAGACGCACCTTTTCCCACCCTAAAAGGGGGTGAACATTTAGGTGCGTCTTATACACCAAACGTAGCCCCGCCCACCCACTGCCCCCCCCGGCCTCTGCCTCCCAGCAGTTTCTCTTGCAAGCAAGCAGCAAGAAAAAACAGCTCCTTTCAGCTTCAGCGCATCCTAATTAGCACAAGTTGATTGGATCATCCTCCCGACTCTCAGCTGTTTTGCTCTCAGCTGTTTTGCGTGGGCCTCCTCTGCTTGCTGGAAGGAGATAAATTGCTGGAGCAGATTTTTTTTCCCCCTTGTGCTAATCAAGCTATGCTGAAAACGAAACTGAAAGTAAAGCAGGCGGTTTGCTGTTTGCTGCAAGGAGGCAAAATTGCTCAGAGGCAGAGGCTGATTTCTTTTTCTTCTTTTCCTCACCAAAAAAGGTAGGTGCGTCTTATAGTCTGGTGCATCTTATGCTCCAAAAAATATGGTATGTATGTTTGAACAATACAATGAGGATTATTTAAATTTGAAAAATGTGGTAGAGATTACTAATATTGTTAGTATACAGAATATAAATGTATAATTTTTAAAAAATAATTATAAAATATATTACCCACCCACCCCCAAAATAGAAGAAAAAAGGAACCCAAGCAGAAGTCTCCTCACCTGACAGCCAGGTAGCCCCTGACGCACATCTCCATGAACCACCTGAAAGGCGTGGCCTCCATCTTGCCACCCATGATCATGACCATCTCATCCGTCAGCTTGATGTCCGGCTCCCAACCCAGGTTTCCACCGGGAGAACTTTCGAACATGAATCCAAAATCTGCCAAGAAGGAGGAAGACGTTGACCTGTGTACTCTCTAGATAAGGAGTCTGCAACCTTAAACACTCAAAGAGCCATTTGGACCCGTTTCCCACAGAAAAGAAAACACCGGGAGCCACAAAACCCTTCCCGTGCCTGACTATTTCTTGAGCGGCCACAAAACTAGCCTAGGTAGTTGAATGAAGCGTTCTGTTTTCTTCTGAAACTTTTCTTTTCTTGGATTTATCCATGATTGGCCTACCAGGGGGTTGAAAAGATCAATAAATTGTGTGCTGGCAGGTGTCGCACATTGGCAGTTGTGACGCATATTTTGAGTGACAGGGAGCCACAGCAGAGGGGTGAAAGAGCCACATGCAGCTCCAGACCTGCAGGTTGCTGACCCCTGCTCTTGATCTTTGAAGTCTGATAACCAAGTCTTTGAAAGACAAAGGCCCCTTCTTTTGAAGGTTTCCCCCACCATAGAGTCTCCTCCTAGCGCAGCATCCTTTTTCCTCTGCTGACCGGAAGTCTGTTTCCCTCCCACGCCCACCATAGAGTCTCTTCCTAGCATGGCGTCCTTTTTCCTCTGCTGACTGGAAGTCCGTTTTCCTTCCAACGTCCACCATAGAGTCTCTTCCTAGCATGGCATCCTTTTTCCTCTGCTGACCGGAAGTCCGTTTCCTTCCCACGCCCACCATAGAGTCTCTTCCTAGCACGGCGTCCTTTTTTCCTCTGCTGACCGGAAGTCCGTTTCCTTCCCACGCCCACCATAGAGTCTCTTCCTAGCACGGCGTCCTTTTTTCCTCTGCTGACCAGAAGTCCGTTTCCTTCCCACGCCCACCATAGAGTCTCTTCCTAGCACGGCGTCCTTTTTTCCTCTGCTGACCGGAAGTCCGTTTCCTTCCCACGCCCACCATAGAGTCTCTTCCTAGCACGGCGTCCTTTTTTCCTCTGCTGACCGGAAGTCCGTTTCCTTCCCACGCCCACCATAGAGTCTCTTCCTAGCACGGCGTCCTTTTTTCCTCTGCTGACCGGAAGTCCGTTTCCTTCCCACGCCCACCATAGAGTCTCTTCCTAGCACGGCGTCCTTTTTTTTTCCTCTGCTGACCGGAAGTCCGTTTCCCTCCCACGCCCACTATAGAGTCTCTTCCTAGCACGGCGTCCTTTTTTTCCTCTGCTGACCGGAAGTCCGGTTTCCCCCACCATAGAGTCTCCTCCTAGCACAGCATCCTTTTTCCTCTACCTATCCTAACCAAAAGCCCTATCAACTGTGGAGCCGACCGGCAACAGGGAGCCACAGCAGAAGGATGAAAGAGCCACATGCGGCTCCAGAGCCGCAGGTTGCCGACCAGAGGTGGTATTCAGCCGGTTCACTCGAACCGGTAGCGGAAATCGCAGATGGGCCCGCCCACTTGCCATCCTATTTAGGCACGTTCTTGACGCTGGAAACATGTGCGGAAGGCACACGCATCAGCAAAGCGCATGCGTGGAAGGCCGGCCCATGTGTGGACGGGCGCGCTCACATTTGTGAACCGGTAGGGAAAGTAAGTGAATACCCCTCCCGTTGACGACCCTTGCTCCAGGCGAAAGGGTGAACCCACCCCCCCAAAAATTAAAAAAAATCCCAAGGGGTAAACTAACCAATGTGAATGAGATGTCCATGTTTGTCCAGCATGATGTTGCCGTTATGCCTGTCTTTAATTTGCAAGAGGAACAGCAGGAGACTGTACGCAGCCATACTGCGGATGAAGTTGTAGCGAGCCTGCAAAGGGGCGACAACGTGGGCATATTGAGAAAGAAGGAAGAGTTTGCATCGCGGGCGCTCAGTAAGCCAAAGGCGAACATCTACAACAGGAGCATTTTCATAAGGAGAGGGGGAAAACTGAAGACAAAGGACTAATTTTCAGGAGCGGAATAAAGGAATCGAACGGTGTCATTTGGGTTGACTTTATTCCTAACGATACAGAAATTTTGTGCTGGGCATCACTGGACTATTTGCTGTCAAGGAATGTTCTCACCGAGTTATAATTCTTAATACAATTATGTGTTTTTCCTCAACCTTACAAACTTCTAAGATGTCTGGACTTTAACTCCCAGAGTTGCCCAGCCGGCATGGCACCGGGTTAGAAAACGGGAGACTGTGAATTCTAGTCCTGCCTTAGGCATGAAAGCAGTTTGGGTGACTTTGGGCCAATCACCAGGAGATGGTGAGTTCTAGTCTTGCCTTAGGCACAAAAGCAGTTTGGGTGACTTTGGGCCAATCACTAGGAGATGGTGAGTTCTAGTCTTGCCTTAGGCACAAAAGCAGGTTGGGTGACTTTGGGCCAATCACTAGGAGACGATGAGTTCTAGTTCTGCCTTAGGCAGGAAGGCAGTTTGGGTGACTATGGGCCAATCACCAGGAGATGGTGAGTTCTAGTCTTGCCTTAGGCACAAAAGCAGGTTGGGTGACTTTGGGCCAATCACAAGGGGATGGTGAGTTCTAGTTCTGCCTTAGGCATGAGAGCAAGTTGGGTGACTTTGGGCCAATCACTAGGAGACAGTGAGTTCTAGTTCTGCCTTAGGCATGAGAGCAAGTTGGGTGACTTTGGGCCAATCACCAGGAGATGGTGAGTTCTAGTCTTGCCTTAGGCACAAAAGCAGGTTGGGTGACTTTGGGCCAATCACTAGGAGACGGTGAGTTCTAGTTCTGCCTTAGCCATGAAAGCAAGTTGGGTGACTTTGGGCCAATCACCAGGAGATGGTGAGTGAGTTCTAGTGCTTGGCATCACTGGACTATTTGCTGTCAAGGAATGCTCAACCCGCTAATTATTGTACAGCAAATGAAGAAGAGGACGGCATTTTTCCCCTGGTTCTTCATGAGGGTCTTATCAATAAAAGCTATCCTCCAATTCTCTCCGGCGTCAAACCAAGGGATCATTAGTTCAGAAAGACACACACAGTGAATGACAATCCCCCCCCCCTCCCTTCTAGCATGGATGCTGTTACCTAGTTGGGTCGTGAAATGCCTGCAAAGAAACAACGAAGCTCAGAGAGCAGCAAGGACCCCACGGTCCTCCTCTTCCTCCCTCCCTCCCTCCTTCCCTTTCTTCCTCTCCGCAAATCCCCCACCTGCTAGCACTGATGATGTTACCTCGTTGGGTAATGAAACGTCCACAAGAAAACAAGCAAGCTCAGAGAGCACCAAGGGCCTCACAGTTCTTCCCTCTTCCCCTTTTTCTCATCTCCTTCCCTTCTCCATGATCCCCACTCCCTTGAGGCACTGATGATGTTACCTTGCATGAAATGCGAGGAAACAACCAAGCTCGGAGATCCCCGAGGACCTCGCAGCCCTCCTTCCCCCTTTTCCTTTTCCTCCTCTCCCCTTTTCCTTCTTCTCCCCTTCTCCTCTGCCCCTCCTCCTCTCCAAATTCTCCTCCTCCTCCCCTCCTCCTATTCTCCACGATCCCCATTCCCTTGTAGCACGGATGACGTTACCTAGTAGGGTCACGAAATGTCTTCAAGTCAAGCTCGAAGAGCACCAAGAACCCCACCGTTCTCCTTCTCCCCTTCTCTCTCCTCCTCCTCCTCCCCTTCTCCTGAAATCCCATTCCCTTCTAGCACTGATGACGTTACCTAGAGGGGTCATGAAATCTTGCGAGAAAGCAACAAAGGTCAGAGAGCCCCAAGGGTTCAACCCAGAGCTACAAATATTCTCTTCTATCGATAAAGAGTCACACGAAGTACCTTCTGGAAGGCCAGAGTTGATTCGTCTCCGTACTGCCTAGTAAAGTAATCGTACATGCCAAAATCGGTCTGTCTGCCCAGCTGATCACGGGAAGTACAATCTGGAATGCATTCGATGACGCCACACTAGAAGAAAGAAGGGAAATGAAGGAATGGGAGCATTCGGGCTCTGCAGGAGCTCCCAAGAGCAAAAGTCTGCAAAACATCTGGAGGAGCCCAACTGGAGATATATATATATATATATATATATATATTATTTAATATTTTATACCGCCCTTCTCCCGAAGGACTCAGGGTAGTGAACAGTCAGAATAACATACGTAGAATTTGAAATAAAATTAATTTAAAATAATTAAACCGATTTGGCTCATCAATTAAGATTCTCCGCGCAGAGTTTAGATAAACTGAAAATTTATGCTCGACTGTGGTCGTTAAAGTCGAGGACTACCTGTGCAAGAAATTTAATTTTAAGATGAGAGGGTTGGGTTTTTGTTTTTTTTTAAAGTTCTCGCACTTTAAATATTGCATGTACAGACCTAAGATCCATGTTGTTTAAAGTTAAAATTTGCTTAGTCTCTCCATTGCAGATCTTTGCACAAAACGAAACTATAGCATGCGGATTGATAAAAGACTTGCTCTCAAATGTCAAATGCCCTCGCATCCTGGACATCAATTGTTTCAACTCCTACCCTCAAAAAGACGCTATAGGGCACTGCACACCAGAACAACTAGACACAAGGACAGTTTTTCCCCGAACGCAATCACTCTGCTAAACAAATAATTCCCTCAACATTGTCAAACTATTCACTAAGTCTCCATTACTATTACCATTAATCCAGGGGTGAAATTCAAATATTTTTATAATGTGGGCGTGGTGTGGCTTGGTGGGCGTGGCAGGGGAAGGATACTGCAAAATTCCCTGCCCACTCCTGGGGGGGAAGGACATTGCAAAATCTCCATTCCCACCCCCACTCTGGGGCCAGTCAGAGGTGGTATTTGCTAGTTCTCCGAACTGCTCAAAATTTCCACTACCGGTTTTCCAGAACCTGTCAGAACCTGCTGGATTTCGTCCCTGCGTTAATCTTCTCACTTTTCCCATCGCCCATTTCCTCCGACTTATGACTGTAACCTTGTTGCTGGTATCCTTACGATTTATACGGAGATTGATTCCTAGTATGATTGGATTGCTTATTTGTACTCTGTGACTATCGTTAAGTGTTGTACCTTATGATTCTTAATGAATGCATCTTGTCTTTTTACGTACACTGAGAGCTTAAGCACCAAAGACAAATCCCTTGTGTGTCCAATCACACTTAGCCAAGAAAGAATTCTATTCTATTCTATTCTATTCTATTCTATTCTATTCTATTCTATTCTATTCTATTCTATTCTATTCTATTCTAATCTCTAATCTCTAATCTCTAATCTCTAATCTCTAATCTCTAATCTAATCTCAAACGTTCTTCCAGATACTCACCCCAGGAGCGGTGGCCACCACTCTGTAAGGAAAGACGTAGAGATCGAGGCCCACCAGCTGAAATATGTTCTTGAACAGATCGATGATTTGCAAGGCCAACATGTCCTGTCCAGCACCAAAAGAAACAGGATTGAAGGGGTTTTATTATTAATCATCATCATCATCATCATCATCATTATTATCATCCTTATCCTTATTATTATTAAATATCCTTCTTCTTATTATTATCATTATTATTAAATATTATGTATGCAGCAATGATGAATAAAGGGGACTATTTGTAGCTGAGGGTTGACATGACATAAGCAATACCCCAATCAAGAAACTTTTTTTTTTAAAATTTGATTTATATGCTGCCCTTCTCCGGAGACTCAGGGCAGCTTACAAGGCGTTAAGCAATAGCCTTCATACTTTTGTATATTTTATACAAAGTCAGCTTATTGTCCCCACAAACTGGGTCCTCAATTTACCCACCTTAGAAAGGATGGAAGGCTGAGTTGACCTTGAGCCTGGCTAGGATTGAACTCAGAGAAATTACAGGCAGCTGGTGTTAACTGCTGCCTTTAGTAGGAGGCATTAGCCCTCTATGCTACACAGGCTCCCTAAAAGCCAACGATAAACAGCTTGACCAAAGAATCTCTAAGACCGCCCCCACCAACACTGACAGCGCAAACCACCAGAATATAAACTGATAGCAAACGACACTCCTTACTAGCACTGATGATGTTACCAAGTAGGGTCATGATACGTCTGCATGAGAACAACCAAGCTCAGAGAACACCAAGGACTCCATAGTCCTCCTCTTTCACTTCACAACTCCCTCCCTTTTAGCGCTGATGATGTTACCTAGTTTGGCCATGAAACATCTCTGCGAGGAAACAAGCAAGCTTGGAGAGCACCAAGGCCCCTCATTGCAACAACGATTGCTGAAAATCAGCCACATCCACAGGTGGCTTAAGAGGACACCTGTGCAGCTTTCTCACCTGCCTGCAGTCATCGCCCACTTTAAAGATAGCGGCCTGCCAGCAAATCTTCTTACTCTCCCTCCCGTCTTCTCCGCTTTCATCTATGGAATCGGAACGACAGCGCAGGCCTAGAAGGGAGCGTTTTCGAAGAGGTTTATTTTTATTTATTCATTTTATTTATGCAATTTATATGCCGCCCTCTCTCCGGGGACTCAGGGCGGCTCACAACGATAAAATGCATAATTCCTCGTTAAAACAATAAAATTTAAGATCAAATTTAAAACAATTAAAATTGATTAAAAAATCCCCGTCAACCAAAAAGTTTTGGCTTAAAATTCGGGCCTGGCTGAAGGAAATAATTGGAGAGGATTTGGAATTAGCCCCCGAGATCTTCTTACTAGGTATAATTAGGGAGAGATTGGCAAAAGAAAAGACTCAACTCTTGACTCATATAATCACGGCAGCCAGATTAGTTTTTGCAAAGACATGGAAGGATAATGCGTCTCCTTCTGAAGAAAGTGTAATTAATAAGATTCTAGAATGTGCGGAAATGTCCAATCTAACAAATGAGCTGAATAATGGTGAAAAATCTAAATATTATGATGTATGGGGTAGATGGTACAATTGGATGCGTAACAGGAAAAATATTTGAGAGTCGGAAAAGTGATTTTACTTACTCTTAACTAGAATATTATTGTGATAAACTCTCTAAATTACGGTTAACACTGCACTTCCGATGTGGCATGAAACATCTTGTATTTTGTTTTATTTTCATAAAATCAATAAAGTATATTAAAAAAAAAAAATCCCCGTCAGTCCAAACTACGAAGCAACCAGGTCTTCAAATCGCGGCCGAACGAGCAGAGGTCAGGAGCCATCCGGAGCTCCAAAGGAAGTTGGTTCCAGAGGGTGGGAGCGCCCACAGAGAAAGCTCTCCCCCTGGGGGTTGCCAGCCGACACTGTCTGGCCGACGGCACCCTGAGGAGGCCCTGTCTGTGGGAACGCACCGGGCGATTGGGGATTGTTGCTGGCTGCAGGGGGTCCGCCAATATCAATATCAAGTTACGGTATAAACAATAATATGTACCTTGTTTTTCTGAAAATAAGACCTTGTCTTATATTTTTTTGAACCCTGAAATAAGTGCTTAGTCTTTGTGCCTATTTGGAATCAGAATGTTGGAACTGTGAGAAATAGGGAGGCAGGAAAAAAAGTTTTTTCTGCACCCAGATTTTCACTCTCTTTTTTGGGGAAAAAAGGTGTGCCTTATACTCCAAAATATACAGTAAGTATCCTCAAGTATTTTGGAATGTGTGATAAAAGGAGAAAGCCAAGGGAAATCATCAAAACCATAAAAAAAGTGAAAGTTAGAATATTTCGGATGTGTGATGCGACACCCGGAAAAATACACCTTCGCTTAATCCTCTCCAAGGAAAGATTGAAAGCAAATGAGGTCCAGGCAGAAGAAGAACATCATGGCTTCCAAATCTAAGGGAGCGGTTTGGACAAAACTCAACAGCACTTTTTTGTGCAGCTGTTGATAAAAAGAGGATCGCCAACATCCGATGAGGGATATGGATGGAGGAGGAGGAAGAGGAGGAGGAGGAGGAGGAGGAGGAGAGGATGAAGAAGAAAAGGAGGAGGAGAGGAAGAAGGAAAAGAAGGAAGAAAGATAGGAGGAGAAGGAGGAGGAGGAGAAGAGGAAGAAGGATAGAAGGAGAAGAAGAGGAGGAGGAGAAGAGGAAGAAGAAGAAAAGGAGGAGGAGGAGGAGGAGGAGAGGAAGAAGGAGAAGAAAAAGGAAGATAGGAGGAGAAGAAGAGGAGGAGGAGAGGAAGAAGAAGAAAAGAAGAGGAGGAGGAGAAGAAGAAAAGAAGGAGGAGGAGGAGAGGAGGAGGAGAAGGAGAAGAGGAAGAAGGATAGGAGGAGGAGAAGAGGAGGAGGAGAAGAGGAAGAAGAAGAAGAAGAGGAGGAGGAGGAGGAGAAGAAAAGGAGGAGGAAGAGAAGAGAAGAGGAAGAAGAAGAAGGAGGAGGAGGAGGAGAAGAGGAGAAGGCGGAAAAGAGGAAGAAGGATAGGAGGAGAAGAAGAGGAGGAGGAGAAGAGGAAAAAGAAGAGAAGAAGAAGAGGAGGAGGAGAAGAAGAAAAGGAGGGGGAAGAGAAGAGGAAGAAGAAGAAGGAGGAGGAGGAGGAGGAGGAGGAGGAGGAGGAGGAGGAGGAGGAGGAGGAGGAGAGGAGGCGGAAAAGAGGAAGAAGGATAGGAGGCGAAGAGGAGGAGAAGGAGAAGAGGAAGAAGGATAGGAGGAGAAGAAGAAAAGGAGGAGGAAGAGAAGAGAAGAGGAAGAAGAAGAAGGATAGGAGGAGAAGAGGAGGAAGAGGAGAAGAGGAAGAAGAAGAAGAGAAGAGGAGGAGGAGGAGGAGAAGGAGAAGAGGAGGAACAGGAGGAGGAGTCATTGCACTAACCTTCTTTTTCAAGTTCACTGACTCCACACCTCTTCACCTTGAACTTGGCCAAGTAAGGGGCTTTGGCAGCACTGGAAGGAAAAAGAACGGCTCAATGCCAGTAATAGTAATAATTCCTCCCACCCCTTTAAAAAAAAACTGAAATAAAACAAGCTGGAAAAGGGTGCCGGGCCATACCTTTGCATGGGCGTTCCGGACTTGTAGTCGATATCCAGAACAATTGCTTCAGGATTGCTTGGTAAATAGCAACCTATTTAAGGGACGGGGAGAAGAAGACAATCCTTGGTGAAAACCAGCAAAGCGGTTGAGCTAGCAGGACTAATCAGGGAAGACAGCAGCCAGGACGTTTCTCCGCCTTATAGGCAGTCCTTGGCTTACAACTGTTCGTTTAGTCACTGTTCAAAGTTATGACGGCAACAAAAAAGAATGACTGGTTGACTCAGCCTTCCATCCTTCCGAGGTGGGTAAAATGAGGACCCAGATTATTGTGGGCAAGAGGCTGACTCTGTAAACCACTTAGAGAGGGCTGTAAGGCACTGTGAAGCGGTATATAAGTCTAAAGGCTATTGCTATTGCTGTTCCTTTTCCTTCCTTCCTTCCTCCCTCCTTCCCTTCAGGTTTGACTCAGCCTTCCATCCTTCCGAGGTGGGTAAAATGAGGACCCAGATTGTTGGGGGCAAGAGGCTGACTCTGTAAACCACTTAGAGAGGGCTGGAAAGCACTTGAAGTGGTATATAAATCTAAGTGCTATGGCTATTTTTCACACTTTTCACACTGTTGCAGCATCATCCCCGTGATCAAAATTTGGATGCTTGGACACCGATTGATATTTATGACGGTCACAGTGTCCTCGGGGTCATGCGGTCCCATTTTGCGACCTTCTGACAAGCAAATCAATGGGGAAGCCAGATTCAGTTAACAACGGGGTTATTAATTTAACAACTGCAGTGATTCACTTAACAACTTTAGCAAGAAAGGTCATACAATGGGGCAAAAACTTAAAAAACTGCCTCCCTTAGCAACAGGAATTTTGGACTACCCGCCAGTGTTAATTTCTTACCGGGTTGCACTTTCACTTCAGATAAAGCGTTCAAACAAGCTTTTTTTCGCTCTTCGCCTTTAGGATAAGGCCTATGGATGGGGAAAAAAACATATTGGGGGTATTTGAATTATGAATTCTGACCTGCAAAGCAAATTGGGTTTTGTATATAAGGTCCATTTCAATCTCATCTTCTTTTAAAGACCCCGTAATCCCTTGGGAGGTGGAGTCTTGGGCAACTGAATGGAGCTGAGTGTTTACTGGCGGGATATCCTTCCTGTTTTCAATGCGGAGTTACCGTATTTTTTGGAGTATAAGACACACCTCCCCCCCAAAAAAGAGGGTGAAAATTTGGGTGCGTCTTATACTCCGAATGTAGCCCCACCCAGTTTCTCAAACGGAGGTTTCAGAGACTGAAAAAAGCATCAGAAACGAAGCTTCAGAAAAAAAGCCTCCAAACTTCAGAAAAAAAGCCTCCAAACGTCAGAAAAAAGCCCCCAAACAGTGCTTCAGAGGCTTTTTTTTCTGAAGCTCTGTTTCGGAGGCTTTCAGAGGCATGAAAAAAAGAGAGTTTCAGAAGTTTCAGAGGCAGGGAAAAAAGGAAAAAAAAAAAAAAGCAAGGCACAGAGCTCACAACCAAGGAACCTCTTGCTAAAATTCACCTCTGGGAACAACTGATTGAGGGTATTCCCGGAGGCTGATCCACCTGCCAATCAGCATTTTTCTTATTTTCTTCCCCAAAAACTAAGGTGCGTCTTATACTTTGAAAAATAATGTAGATCAGCAGATATATTCTCAACGTGCCCAGAGAGAGAAATATCCGCCTCTACCTAGAATCAAACTCACAGCCTCCTGATTGTGATGCGAGACCTCCATTTCTAGACCCCTGCACCACTCATTTCAAGGAAAGAATCAGGGTTTTTTTTTATGCCTCTGCCTTTGTGCTCACTTGATGATGGCGGAAACGTTGGTGATTTTGTTGAAGAAGTCAAACTCCCGTTGGTAAAATTCCTTGGCTGGACCAGACAATGAGCCGGTTATTTCCTCGACGAGCTGCTCCAGGAGTTCCCCAATGTCAGCTACATAAAAGAGGAAGCAGAAGAAAAAGGAGGATGAAGTTTGTGAGGTCTTTGGTGCTCTCTGAGCTTGAGGGTTTTCTGGTGGACGTTTCGTGGCTCAACTAGGTAGCCTCATCAGTGCTAGAAGAGAGTGGGCTTTGTGCCGTGGAAAAGGAGGAGGAGGAGGAAGAGGAGGAGGAGGAAGAGGAGGATGACGACGACTGCTGAGTCCTTGGTGCTCTCCAAGTTTGAGGGTTTTCTGGTGGACGTTTCGTGGCTTAACTAGGTAGCATCATCAGTGCTAGAAGAGAGTGGGCTTTGTGGCGAGGAAGAGGAGGAGGAGGAAGAGGAGGAGGAGGGAGAAGGAAGACTATGGGGTCAGTGTTGTGGCCCGCCGGCGGCCAACAGAGCTGGCAGCAGAGTCGGACAGTGAGGAGGTTGGGGAGGAACGATGGGCCAGTCCTGGGGTCTGGGGAAAGCTCAGATGAGAGCTCTGCATCGGAGGCAGAGAGGGAGATAGACAGCAGCGAGGCAGAAGAACGGCTGGAGCCCGCTCCCAGTGTGCACATGTGCAGAGCTGCCAGAAGACAAGAACAATTAAGAAAGCAGGGCCGACTCAGGAGTAAAGCCACACCTTGGAGAAAATTGGCCCCTCCCACAGGAAACAAAAGAGGAGCGAACGGGGAGGGGGCTCTTGCAGGAAACAATTCATTCGTGCTGTGACTCTGAGAAACTCTGTGCCAAGTTTGGCCTTGTACTGCAGCTTGCCAAACGAGATAAGGTGTGTTGAGAAATATTCCTTTGAAAAACTGTTTGGACAAGCCTTGCTGACTGTGAATGGACGTAATTCAGAGTCGTGTAAATAAAAGAGGTTTTGCCAGTAAATCCTGCCTCCTGCTTGTTAAGGGAGCCTAGGTCAGAGAACAGTCAGTGATCTCTGAAAACTTGATTTTCTGGCGGATGTTTCACGGCTCAACTAAGTTAGCATCATCGGTGCTGGCTTTGTGGAATGGAAGAGGAGGAAGAGGAGGAGGAGGAAGGGGAGGTAGTGCAACATCCCCAAACATGGTCCACTCACGGTCTTTCTGGTGTCCCTCTTCATCCAGGTAGATGTTGGTCTTCATATTCCAAATGAATTGGTGAGCCAGCAGCTGGGACTTGGAAGCTGCCCAGAGAATGTACTCCCTGACGTAACCCATCTGAGAAAATACAACAGGGCAGGTCTTCTAAGCATGGCTCCGACCGGGAATGTGTTGAGACAGAGAAGCCCAGAAGACCAGTCCCACCCCCCCTTAAATCCCAACCATGGGAGGTCTTCTGATGTGTCATCCCTGATTGTTGGGGACTCGCATTGTATCAGTGACTTAATTGAAATTCTCTAGTTTATCCAAGCATCGTAGAAACAATGAATACATCTATTTACCATCTGTCTATTTCTTTGTCCGTCCGTCCATCTGTCCATCCATCTACATTCATACCTATCTATCCATATCTGTCAACTTATGACTCTATCCATATTTACCCATCCATATCCATCCATCTCTCTCTCTCTCTCTCTCTCTCTTTATCCACCTACCTACCTATCTAGATCTAGATGTCCATCTGAATATAAATTTTCTCGTCTCAAATTCTCTCAACCATCCATCCATCCATCCATCCATCCATCCATCCGTATCTATCTATCTATCTATCTATCTATCTATCTATCTATCTATCATCTATCTATCTATCTAATCATCTCTATTTTCTTTCTTTCTCTATCTATCCACCCACTTATCATACTTATCATCTATTTATCTAATCCCTTATCATTTTTACCTAGATCTAGATGTCCATCTAAATATAATTTTTCTCGTCTCAAGTCCTCTCAACCATCCATCCATCCATCCATCCATCCATATCTATCTATCTATCTATCTATCTATCTATCTATCTATCTATCTATCTATCTATCTATCTATCTATCTATCTATCATCTCTATTTTCTTTCTTTCTCTATCCACCCACCCACCCACCCACCCACTTACCTTTCATACATCTCTCTAATCTTTTATCAGCTTTACCTAGATCTAGATATCCATCTGAATATAAATTTTCTCTCGTATCAAGTTCTCTCAACCATCCATCCATCCATCCATTTACTGCATGTCAAAGAACCCGAGTGCAAGGATATTGTATGGAAAAAGGCCTAAAATTCAATCCACAGCACTTTCCAGTGAAAAAGGATCAGGTGGCCAACAAGATACTGGATAGTCCTCTGACCCAGGACATCCCTTAACAAATGTCTCAACAGTCTTCATCTGCCCTTACCTTGTCATATCTAAGAGCCTGTACAATCTGCGGAATGTAAAATAGAATAGCATCCTGGGGGTGGAGAGAAAGAGAAAAGAAGGAAAAAGAAGTTAGGATTTCTTTTTTTTTTTTAAAGTACCGACATTCTAGCTTCAAGAGCATCTCCTTCCATCATCAACAGGCAAAGAGTTCTATTTTTTATTACATGCTGGTTGCCAAGCACTCAAATTTTCAATCAACCAACCAGAATAGACTGAAAGGGACTTTGGAGGTCTTCTAGTCCAACCCCCTGCTTACCATTTCAGACAAATGAGTTGTCCAATCTTTTCCTGAAAACCTCCAGTGATGGAGCAGCCACAATTTCTGGAGGCAAACTATTCCACTGATTAATTGCTCTCCCTGTTAGGAAATTTCTCCTTAATTCCCGGTTGTTTCTCTCCTTGGTTAGTTTCTATCTATCTATCTATCTATCTATCTATCTATCTATCTATCTATCTATCTATCTATCATCTATCTATCTATCTATCTATCTATCTATCTATCTATCTATCTATCTATCATCTACCTACCTACCTACCTACCTACCTACCTACCTAATCATCTATTTTCTTTCTCTATCTATCCACCCACCCACCCACTTATCATTTATTTCTCTAATTCCTTATCATCTTTACTTAGATCTAGATGTCCATCTAAATATAATTTTTCTCATCTCAAGTTCTCTCAACCATCCATCTATCCATCCATCTGTCCGTCCCTATCTATCTATCCTATCTATCTATCTATCTATCTATCTATCTATCTATCTATCTATCTATCTATCTATCTATCATCTATCTATCTATCTATCTATCTATCTATCTATCTATCTATCTATCTATCTAATCATCTCTATTTTCTTTCTTTCTCTAACTATCCACCCACCCATCCACTTATCATTCATCTCTCTAATCTCTTATCATTTTTACCTAGATCTAGATGTCCATCTAAATATATTTTTTCTCAACTCAAGTTCTCCCATCCATCCATCCATCCATCCATCCATCTCAGTTGTTTCTCTCCTTGGTTAGTTTCCACCCGTTGCTTCTTGTCCTGCCTTCGGGTTTTTTGGAGAATAACTTGACTCCCTCTTCTTTGAGGCAGCCCCCACAAATACTGGAACACTGCTATCATATCACCCCTAGTCCTTCTCTTCTGAACTTTTACAAAATACAGAATGACAAGAGTTGGAAGGGACCTTAGAGGTCTTCTAATCCAACCCCCTGCTCCAACAGGAGACCCTATGCAATTTGAGACAAATCCAACCTCTTCTTAAAAACTTCCAGTGTTGGAGCACCCAGAACTTCTGGAGGCAAGTTGGTCCACTGAATAATTGTTCTCACTGTCAGGAAGTTTTTCCTTAGTTGTAGGTTGCTTCTCCCCTTGATTAGTTTCCATCCGTTGCTTTTTTTCCCTGCCTTCAGATGCTTTGGAAAATAGCTTGACTTCCTCTTCTTTGGGGCAGCCCCTGAGATATTGGAACATGGCTGTATTGTTCTGTTTTGTTTCGTTCCATTCCCTTCCGTTCTGCAATTTCTCCTCTTCTCTTCTCTCTTCTCCCTTCCCTTCCCTTGTACAAATTCTCTTCTTCTTTTCTCTTCTATTGTATTCTATTCTGTAATATCTTCTCTTCTGCCCTCTTCTCCCTTCCCTTCTCTTCTCCCTTCTCTATTCTAAACTGAAATTTCTAAAATGGACAGCTAACATCAAAAAGTCATCAAAAAAGCACAACAAAGAATGTTCTTTCTGCGTCAACTCAGAAAGCTCAAACTGCCCAAAGAGCTGCTGATCCAGTTCTACAGAAGAATGATTAAGTTTGTCATCTGCACCCCCATAACTGTCTGGTTTGGTTCTGCAACCCAATAAGACAGACCCAGACTTCAGAGGATAAGTAGAACTGCAGAAAAAACAATGGCTACCAACCTGCCTTCCATGGAGGACCTGTATACTGCACGAGTCAAAAAGAGGGCTGGGAAAATATTTACAGACCCCTCGCATCCTGGACATAAACTGTTTCAACTCCTACCCTCAAAACGACGCTATAGAGCATTGCACATCAGAACAACTAGACACAAGGACAGTTTTTACCCGAACGCCATCACTCTGCTTAACAACTCATTCCCTCAACACTGTCAAACTATTCACTAAGTCTGCAGTACTATTAATCTTCTCACCCACCTCCTCCAACTTATGATTGCATGACTGTAACTTTGTTGCTGGTATCCTTACGATTTATATTGCTATTGTTTCCTGGTTGCTAATTTGTACCCTATGACTATCATTAAGTGTTGTACTTTATGATTCTTGACGAACGTATCTTTTCCTTTATGTACAGTGAGAGCATATGCACCAAAGACAAATTCCTTGTGTGTCCAATCACACTTGGCCAATAAAAAATTCTATCCTATCCTATCCTATCCTATCCTATCCTATCCTATCCTATCCTATCCTATCCTATCCTATCCTATCCTATCCTATCCTATCCTATTCATTTTCTATTCTATTCCATTCCTTTCCATCTTCCTTCCTTCTTTCCTTATTCTATTCTATTCTATTCTATTCTATTCTATTCTATTCTATTCTATTCTATTCTATTCTATTCTATTCTATTCTATTCTATTCTATTCTATTCTATTCTATTCTATTCTATTCTAACTCTACTCTACTCTACTCTACTCTACTCTACTCTATATTGGGAAAAATGAAGAGGGGGTCATTTGGGAGCCCAGAATCTATAGTACTTCACCACAAAGACATTCTAACAACTTTTTTTTTGGCAAACGTCTTACTTACCGGCGGGAAAGATCGGAGCACTTTCACCCCGTACTGAGCTGTCAAAGGATGAGGAGGATACATGCTGGAGAAATAGGAGAGGCCTGTCGGTGGGTCGGTGGGGGTCCAGCACAGGATGTGGCTGAGCTCTGGAGCATCGGCATCGATGGTGTGCCAAGTAACAAGATACTGAAAAGCAAAGGGGAGAGGGGGGAAGTACAACATACACACATGTGAACCCCAATAGCAATAGCACTTAGACTAATATAATAATAGGACCACCTCCTACCGGCCTCCCACCGCCCAGGGCGCTCACATAGGACTGCCCTCCTCCGAGTGCCATTGGCCAGACAATGTTGGCTGGCGGTCCCCAGGATGAGGGCGTTCTCTGTGGCTGCACTGACCCTCTGGAATGGGTTACCCACCTGGAGTGGGGTGGGAATGGAGATTTTGCAATATCCTTCCCCTGGAATGGGAATGGAGATTTTGCAATATCCTTCCCCTGGAGTAGGGTGGGAATGGAGATTTTCCAGTATCCTTCCCCTGGAGTGGGGAGGGAATGGGGATTTTGCAGTATCCTTCCCCTGGAGTGGAGTGGGAGATTTTGTAGTATCCTTCCCCTGGAGTGGAGTGGGAGATTTTGCAGTATCCTTCCCCTGGAGTGGGGAAGGAATGGAGATTTTGCAGTATCCTTCCCCTAGAGTGGAGTGAGAGATTTTGTAGTATCCTTCCCCTGGAGTGGGGCGGGAATGGAGATTTTGCAGTATCCTTCCCCTGGAGTGGGGAGGGAATGGATATTTTGTAGTATCCTTCCCCTGGAGTGGGGAGGGAATGGAGATTTTGCAATATCCTTCCCCTGCCACGCCCACCAAGCTACGCCCACAGAACCGGTAGTAAAAAAAAAATTGGATTTCACCCCTGCTCCACCCCTTCAAGGGATAATGGGGTCATTCAAAGATGATGATGATGATGATGATGATGAATGAGTCGCTGCACCCACTGTGGTTAACCGAAGCCAAATCAAACTGACCCTTTTATCCCTGGGAACAGGACCTGAATCAATGCTGTGGCCACAGTTCTGATCAAAAGCTGGATCGTCTTCAGAGGCCTACCTTGATGGCTTCCGGTACGTCACTCACGGCTCCAGGGTCCAAGCGAACCAGACGGGTGACCTCCATCCCAATTGCTTCTGTGTTTTTAAATCTAAGGAACCAACAGGAGACAAACGGGTCGTCTTCTACTTATGAGCGGTTGAGGTAGTCCTCAACTTAGAACAGTTTCCTTAAGTGACCATTCCAAGTTACAACAGGCACTGAAAAGAGTGACTTATGGTCCTTTTTCTCACTTATAACTATCGCAGGTTCCCAGGGGTGAAATGCTCCCAGTTCGGACTGGATCGCCCGATCTGGTAGCGATGGTGGTGGGTGGTTCAGAGAACCGGTAGCAAAAATCCCTGCGCCCCCTCCACCATGCCCAGCTAAGCCGCGCAATCATCAGAGGCTTTTTTTTTTACTTTTAAAAGCGTTTTTTCTACAACCTCTTCCGATGAAAAAACGCTTTTAAAAGTTAAAGAAAAAAAGCTTCTGATGATCGCGCGGCTCAACTGGGATCGTCAGAGGCTTTTCAAAGCATTTTTTTTTTCTGCAACCTCTTGGCCGAAGAGGTGGTTTAAAAAAAAAAATGCTTTGAAAAGTCTCTGATGATCCCAGCTGAGTTGCCTGATCGCCAGAGAGGCTTTTCAAAGCGTTAGAAAAAATGCTTTGAAAAGTTTAAAAAAAAAAAAAAGTTGGCCACACCCACCCAATTACATTACCCCCCCCAACCAAGCCACGCCCACAGAACCAGTAGTAACAAATTTTACATTTCACCCGTGAAGCTTCCCCATGATTGTGTGATCAATATTCAGCCACTTGGCAAATGACTTGGATTTATGACGGTTGCAAGTGATCCTGGGGGGTGGGGGTGGCGGCAGGGGGTCACGTGATCCTCTGACCAGTGGGAAAACCAGATTCATTTAACAACGGAATTGGAAACGGACTGACACTCCTCCAGTTTTATGTTTTATGTTTGTATTTTCATGTTTTACATCTTGGCTGTTCACTGCCCTGAGTCCTTCGGGAGTAGGGCGGTATATAAATCAAATAAAACATAAACATAAACAGACCCCCATGATAATAAAGAAAATCTATAAATGTGCAGAAATGGATAGACTGTCTATGGAAACGAAGAAGAGGGAAGAAACCGAGTGCTATCAAATTTGGAATAGATGGTATTCCTGGCTTGAGAGTAAACATAAAACTTAAGGTATAAGTTGTAAAAAGTATAATATAATGTAAAATTCATAAGAAATATATTATTATAATAATTTAAATAAGGATATAAGACAGGATAGTGATAGATATAAATAGAATTTTTGTAAATATGATTGTTACGAAAGATATTGATACATATGGAGAAGCTGTTATAAGTGTAAATATGTGTTTTGTGTTTTAAATGTTGGAAAATTCAGTAAATACTATTTAAAAACAACAACGGTGTTCCTAACCTAACAAGTGCAGGGATTTCTTTAGCAAATTGTTCGTAAAATGGGGCAAAATTCAGTTATAACCGTCTAGCTTAGCAAGACTGTTGATTGTAGGTTGACGGCTACTTGAATCCAAAGTTACCAATTTTGTAACCAAGAGCAAGGGACTCACCTGGTGGGAAGCTGCACCGCAAGGTGAGGGGAGATGCTCCAGGCCAAATTCACATTATCCTTCCACTGTTTCTCAGTCAGGTTGATGTATTTGGACCGCCAGTTGGCAACGCTGTTCTCGCCTGTCTGGTCCAGCTCCAGTTCCGGAGACGAAAGAGGATTATACCAAGTGATGAGGCGCTCAATCTCCGTAGCCTTTGAAAGAAAGGAAGAAAGTGCTGGGCATTTTAACTAGTTGTATTGAAATTACTTTGATAAAACAAACAAACAAACATTGGCCAGGATAAATGGAAGGAAGGAAAGAAAGAAAGAAAGAAAGAAAGAAAGGAAGGAAGGGAGGGAGGGAGGGAGGGAGGGAGGAAGGAAGGAAGGAAGGAAGGAAGGAAGGAAGAAAGAGGGAGGGAGGGAAGGAAGGAAGGGAGAAAGAAAGAAAGAAAAAGAGAGGGAGGGAGGGATGGAAAGAAGGAAGGAAGGGAAAGAGAAAGAAAGATGAAGGGAGCGAGGAAAGGAAGGAAGGAAAAAAGAGAAAGAGAGAGAAAAAAGAGAAAAAAAGAGGGAGGGAAGGAAGGAAGAAGGGAAAGAGAGAGAGAGAGAAAGAAGGAAAGTGAGAGAGCAGGAAAGAAGAAAGAGGGAGGGAGGGAAGGAAGGAAGAATGAAGGAGGAAGGAAGGTAGAAAGAAAAAAGAAAGAAAGGAAAGGAAAGGAAAGGAAAGGAAAGGAAAGGGAAGGAAGGAAGGAAGGAAGGAAGGAAGGAAGGAAGGTAGGGGATTTGGGTAAGAAGACATGTTCAAGGGTCTCTTGAGTCACACTCAATTTCTGGCGATGTGAGAGATGTGCCCAAATAATTTTCATGGTTTCAGAAGGGGAAAAAAATATGTGTGAAGGGTGAAATAGGATGGGTTTGCAACTCTTGAAAAAAAACCCTAGGGGCCCAAAAAAATGATATAAATTCCATCAATTACATACACTGTCATTTAACAGTCTCCCTTTTCTCTCAATTACAGGAAGTCCTCAAGTTCCGACCACAATCGAGCCCAACATTTATGTTGCTAAGCGAAACATTGGTTAAGTGAGCTTTGCCCCATCTTAGCGACTTTTCTTTTTTTCTTTTTTTAGTGCTGTTGTGACTTTGAACGGTCGCTAACTGAACTGTCGTAAATCGAGGACTGCCTCTAGCCTGTAAAATCGAGGCTTCGCTAATTACAAGGAAGTGGGTCTGTGCTCCGTTTAGGGCAGGGGTCGGCAACCTGTGGCTCTGGAGCCGCATGTGGCTCTTTCATCCCTCTGCTGCGGCTCCCTGTCGCCAGTCGGAGAGGAAAAAGGAGAGGAAAAAGGAGACTTTATGGTGGGGAACCAGACTTCTGGTCAGCAGAGGAAAAAAGGACGCCACCCTAGGAGGAGACTCTATGGTAGGGAACCAGACTTCCGGTCAGCAGAGGAAAAAAAAAAAAAAAAAGGACGCCACCCTAGGAGGAGACTCTATGGTGGGGGGAACCAGACTTCCGGTTGGCTCCCCCCACCACTCCTTTGAGTGTTTAAGGTTGCCGACCCCTGATTTAGGAGAAGGAACTTACCAGAAGTGAGAGGAGCAAAGTTCTTCTTTTCATGTAGTATTTGTGGAGCTGAGTGCCTCGATTCGTCTTCTTAGACATTCCTTCGAAAGACAACACACAACCTGAGTTTAATCATTTGTTAAATGTACAGATTGTCCTACGGCCGCAACTCAGCCCCAGATTTCTGTGGTTCAGTGAGACGTTGGTGGAAGGAGTTTTGCCCCGTTTTGCGACTTTTCTTGCCACTTTTGTTAATACGTTAGGTGATACGTTAGTAACCTGGTTGTTAAGTGAATCAGGCTTCCCCATGGGCGTGGCTCGTCCGAAGGTTGCAAAAAGGGATCATGTGACCCCGGGGCACCGCAACTGTCGTAAGTATTTTTTTTTTAATTTGATTTATATGCCGCCCTTCTCCGGAGACTCAGGGCGGCTTACAATGCATTAAGCAATAGCCTTCATACTTTTGTATATATTTATACAAAGTCAGCTTATTGCCCCCACAAACTGGGTCCTCAATTTACCCACCTTAGAAAGGATGGAAGGCTGAGTCGACCTTGAGCCTGGCTAGGATTGAACTCACAGAATTACAGGCAGCTGAATGTTAATTGCTGCCTTTAGTAGGAGGCATTAGCCCCCTATGCTACTCAGGCTCTTTTTTAGAGTATGAACCAGTTGCCAAGCGTCCGAATTTGGATCGCGTGACAAAGGTCGTAACTCTGAAAAACTGGCCCCAAGTCACTTTTTTCAGCGCCGTCGTAACTTTGAATGGTCACTAAATGAACTGTTGTAAGCCAGGGACTACATGCATTTGCTGCTTACCTCCCCGTGGGTCTATACTAGGCGGCTTACAATAGTATAGAAAGGAAGACAAAAATGGAAAAAAAAAAAAAAGGAAGGAAGGAAGAGTTGGAATATTATAGAGTGTGGCTCATTGCTCAAGCTTGGGCCAGGCATTCACAGGTAGTTGTGAGGCTTAGACAGGAGTTTAGTGGTACTTAAGATAAAGCAAAACACACCTGATTTTTTGGAGATGGTCGACATGCCGCTGGATAAAGGGTAGGTGTTGATCCATCCCTGGGTAGCTTGCTGTCGGGACCCCACGGTGATGTCGAGATTGCTCCGGGTGTCTTGGTTATCTAAAGGGTTTTTTTTTTTTAAAAAGCATCCTTTTGGTACCAAGCCAGACGATCGATAGCCACAGAAATAGCATTTAGGACTTATATACCACTTCACAATGCTTTTACACTCTTCTCTAAGGGGTTTATAGAGTTGGCACATTGTCCCCAACAATCTGGGTCCTCGTTTTAACCGCCTTGGAAGGATGGAAGGTGGAGTCCACGTTGAGCCCTGTCAGGATCGAACTCCTGACAGTGGGCAGAGTTAGCTTGCAATACTGCACCATGGATGGATGGATGGATGGAAGGAAGGAAGGAAGAAAGGAAGAGCAATAGCACTTAGACTTATATACCTCTTCATAGTGCTTTATAGCCCTCTCTAATTGGTTTACAGAATCAGCCTCTTGCCCCCCCACAATCTGGGTCCTCGTTTTAAGGTCCTTGGAAGGAGGGGAAGGCTGAGTCAACCTTGAACCGGTCAGGATTGAACTCCTAGAGTGAGCAGTGAATTAGCCCTGCAGTACTGCATTCTAACCACTGTGCCACCACGTCTCAATCAAAGAAGAATGAAAAGTTATAGATAGAATTGTCAGGAGCACAGGATGAGGACCATGGTTGTAAATGTGGAAAATGGCCGTAAGTCTCTTTTTTTCAGTCTGGTTGTAACATTTGAGTGGTCACTAAATGAACTGTTGTAAATTAAGGACTATCTGTAACCAAGAATCTAGTCAACGAACAGCCAGGGCTAAGTTGGCACTAGGTAAGGCTCAAACAATGGTGTCAAAACAACGAAGCAATTATGAACTAGCCTGTAAAAAAAAAAAATCTCATCAGAACACTTTATACCAGACACAGAAGCTAAAATCGTAAGATTTTAACCTAAAATGAACACCCAACATCAAAAACATCATCAAAAGAGTACAACAAAGAATGTTCTTTCTGCACCAACTCAGGAAGCTCAAACTGCCCCAGGAGCTGCTGATCCAGTTCTACAGAGGAATTACTGAGTCTGTCATCTGCACCTCCATAACTGTCTGGTTTGGTTCTGCAACCCAACAAGACAGACACGGACTTCAGACGATCATTAGAACTGCAGAAAAAAACAATGGCTACCAACCTGCCTTCCATGGAGGACCCATATACTGCATGAGTCAAAAAGAGGGCTGTGAAAATATCTACAGACCCCTCGCATCCTGGACATCAACTGTTTCAACTCCTGCCCTCAAAACGAGGCTATAGAGCACTGCGCACCAGAACAAATAGACACAAGAACAACTGATTCCCTCAACACTGTCAAACTAGTTACTGAGTCTGCATTACTATTAATCTTCTCATCGTTCTTATCACCCATCTCCTCCCATTTATGATTGTATGACTGTAACCTTGTTGCTGGTATCCTTAAGATTTATATTGACTGATTCCCTATGACTATCATTAAGTGTTGTACCGTATGATTCTTGATGAATGTATCTTTTCTTTTATGTACACCGAGAGCGTATGCACCAAGACAAATTCCTTGTGTGTCCAATCACGCTTGGCCAATAAAGAATTTATTTTTTTAAAATTTGATTTATATGCCGTCCTTCTCCGGAGACTCAGGGCGGCTTACAATGTGTTAAGCAATAGCCTTCATCCTTTTGTATATTTATACAAAGTCAGCTTATTGCCCCCACAGACTGGGTCCTCAGTTTACCCACCTTAGAAAGGATGGAAGGCTGAGTCAACCTTGAGCCTGGCTAGGATTGAACTCGCAGAGATTACAGGCAGCTGGATGTTAATTGCTGCCTTTAGTAGGAGGCATTAGCCCCCTACGCTACTCAGGCTATTCTATTCTATTCTATTCTATTCTATTCTATTCTATTCTATTCTATTCTATTCTATTCTATTCTATTCTATTCCATTCCATTCCATTCCATTCCATTCCATTCCATTCCATTCCATTCCATTCCATTCCACTCCACTCCACTCCACTCCACTCCACTCCACTCTAAAGATCATGTCTGATTTACTTTGGCTGTCTCATGCGTGCAAATTCACTGGAGAAGTCAACGATGCTAGGAATGGTTAGTGGAGGAAGAAGAAGTGGCAAAGCAAAGAACTCGCTGGCTTGATAGTATCAGAAACTGATACAAAGATCTGATATATCCAACAGCTGAAAGAAGTTGAGCTTGACAGGGTAGCATGGAGAGCACTTGTTTCATAAAGTCGGCAAGAGTAGGACACGACTGAATGGTTAAAACGACGAGCGACAAACAAATTCTGGAGGGGTTGGGCTTAGTTCCTTTGTGGGAACGTAACGATTCTAGGCTAATGACTTGTTTAACTCCGCTCCTCTATCTCTGCCTGCTCTTCTCCTACCATAACCTATGAAACACGTACCTGGAGGCACAAGCTGGCTGGCGGTTAAGTATTTCTTGTCGGAAAACATTGCCGTCCAAAACTTGATGAGGGTGATGATGTCCTCGCGCAGCCTCTTCTCTCCTTGAGTTGGACACTTGGGGGCGGCGCTTCAACGGAGGACAAACAACGTTAGGATAGGAGAGGCATTTTGGCAAGAAAACATGCACCTCACAGGTCATTTGTGTCTTGGGGTGTTCTGGGAACCAGCTTTGGGGGCTCCCTTTCTCCTTCCTCATCTGATCTCTGATGTAACCAGAAGATTTTATGTTTCTGTAGTCAAGGGTCCTATTACTATTTGGGATGGCCTTTTATTGCTTCATGATTGTTTGTAGCTTCCCTGCATTTTTGTTAGGTTGTAAAACATCAACCAACCAATCAATCAATCAATCAGAATAGAGCTTCACTTCCCTTTCAACTTTCATTTCACTTTTTCCCACCATGGAAGACGGGGAGGAAGGAGAAGAGGAAGGAGAAGAAGAAGGGGAAGGGGAAGAGAAGGAGAAGGAGAAGGAGAAGGAGGAGAAGTGGAAGTGGAAGGAGGAGAAGGGGAATGGGAATGGGAAGAGGAAGAGAAAGAGAAGGAGAAGTGGAAAGAGAAGGAGAAGTGGAAGGAAAAGGAGGAGAAGGGGAAGGGGAAGTGGAAGGAGAAGGAGGAGAAGGGGAATGGGAAGAGGAAGAGAAAAAGAAGGAGAAGTGGAAAGAGAAGGAGAAGTGGAAGGAAAAGGAGGAAGAGGAGGAAGGAGGAGGAGGAGGAGAAGGGGAATGGGAAGAGAAGAAGGGGAAGAGGAAGGAGGAGGAGGAGGAGGAGGGAAAGTGGAGAAGGAGGAAGAGAAGAAAGAGAAGGAGAAGGAGGAGAAAGAGAAGGGCAAATACCTGAAGTAATCAAAAGCCGTGGAATAGATCTTCTCTCTCAAGACGTTGCGAATCGTTGCGTTTGGGATGACATCGGCATGCAGCAGAGACAGTCCCAGCGTTAAGAGCCTAAAGGAATCCAAAATAATTCCATTAGGATCTTTAGGCAGGATGCTCAAAAGCGTTAAATAGGAAGAAATCTGTGCAATATAATAGCAATAGCCCTTAGACCTATATACTGCTTTACAGTGCTTTCCAGTCCTCTTTTGCCCCCAGCAATCTGGGTCCTCATTTTACCCATCTCAGAAGGAGGGAAGGCTGAGTCAACCGTGAGACTTGAACTGCCAAATTGCAGGCAGCCGGCAGTCAGCAGGGAGTATAGCCTGCAGTACTGCACTCTAACCACTGCGCCACCGTGGTTCTTATAAATATAAAGCGAAATGGCAGAATGATAAAAGCGACGTTGAATCCACCTCTCCCCTTATTTCGATGAGCAAAAGAACAAGAGGGGGCATATCAAGAGCCTCCTTTTCATCCCCTTGGAAAAACAAAGGAATTAAAAACATGGTATTCATAAATATAGATGTTATATTTTCTTTTTTTTTTAAATGAAAAGGGGACAGCTGCGAGAACCCAAAAAAATCGGTTCTGTGCAAATCTGACAGGTAAACTCAAAACTCAAACTCTCCCTTGGATATTCTTCGTGCCGGCACCCGCCTCTGAGAAAAATAAAATAAACAAAGAAATATCCAGGGGAGGGTCTCACTTACTTAAAACGGGGTCCGAGGGCTGCCACGTGGCGATTCATGCTCCCCTTCGATCCGCCGATATTCAAAGACAGGGACCTCTGGAGTAAGCTGCCAAAGATCTCCACCTGATCCGAGCTGCAGTACTTGGCGATTTCAAATCTCTGCACCAAAAACTGTAGATGTGGAACCAAAAGTTAAGACGTCTGTCTGTCTGTCCAACAAGCCAACGTTGGATTTTCCTGCAGGATGGTGATGGCCAACTCAAAAGAGAATGAGGGTTGTCAATGGAGGTGAGATTCCTCCATAGCGATGACCCCAGTTTGGTCTAGCGGTTAAGGCACTAGACTAGAAAGCAGGAGACTGTGAGTTCTAGTCCTACCTTAGACATGAAAGCTGGCTGGGTGACTTTGGGCCAATTACCAGGAGAGTTCTAGTCCCATTTTAGGCACGAAAGCCAGCTGGCCAATCACTAGGAGGCTGTGAGTTCTAGTCCCGCCTTAAGCTTGAAAGCTGGATGGCTGACTTTGGGCCAATCACCAGGAGAGGGTGAGTTCTAGTCCCAATCTTAGGCATGAACCCAGCTGTCTGATTTTGGGCCAATCACCAGGAGAAGGTGAGTTCTAGTCCCAATTTTAGGCATGAACCCAGCTGGCTGATTTTGGGCCAATCACCAGGAGATAGTGAGTTCTAGTCCCAATCTTAGGCATGAAACCCAGCTGGCTGATTTTGGGCCAATCACCAGGAGAGGGTGAGTTCTAGCCCCAATTTTAGGCATGAAACCCAGCTGGCTGACTTTGGGCCAATCACCAGGAGAGGGTGAGTTCTAGCCCCAATCTTAGGCATGAAACCCAGCTGGCTGTCTTTGGGCCAATCACCAGGAGATAGTGAGTTCTAGTCCCAATCTTAGGCATGAAACCCAGCTGGCTGACTTTGGGCCAATCACCAGGAGAGGGTGAGTTCTAGCCCCAATCTTAGGCATGAAACCTAGCTGGCTGACTTTGGGCCAATCACCAGGAGACAATGCGTTCTAGTCCCGCCTCAGGCATCAAAGTCAGCTGGGTGACCTTGGGCCAATCACCAGGAGAGGGTGGGTTCTATTTCCACCGTAATCATGAAAGCTAATTGGGTAACTTTGGGCCAATCACTCTCTTTCACCCTAGGATTGTTCTGGGGGAAAAAGGAGAAAGGAGTATTGAATATCTTCGCCGCCTTGAATTATTTGTAAAAATAAGATAGGCAGGAAACAAATAAATGAATGAATAAGTAAATATTCTCCCCTTTTTGGTTTATGATGGCCATAAGAGTCTCTCTTACCTACGTCTTCTCACCTACTACTGCTGTAAAAAATAAAAAAAGAGCAAAACAAAACCTGGCTTCTGGGGGGCGGGGGGGGGGGGGGGGGGAAGGATACTTGCTTCTATCCAGATGTAATGTGGGGTGACCTCTGGTGGACACGGTTTCGGTTGGCTCTCTTCGGAGGCGGCTAAAGGATCGGCTTCTTTCTGCTCGGTGGAGAAGAGGCCAAATTTCTGCTCCACCGTCATTTGCCAAGCCCCAGCCATCTCTCTCATGAACTAAAGAGAAGCAAAAGCATTACTATTTTTTTTTTTTTGGTGCAGCAGATTTTTAAAGTTTATTATAAATATACTTAAAGAGCCAATTTGTTCCGGTGGGTTAAAGTACCGGGCTAGAAACCAGGAGGTGGTGAGTTCATGAAACCCAACTGGGTGATTTTTGGGCCAATCACCAGGAGACTGTGAGTTCTAGTTCCGCTTTAGGCATAAAAACCAGCCGGGTGACTTTGAGCCAATCACCAGGAGACTGTGAGTTCTAGTTCTGCCTTAGGCATAAAAACCAGCCGGGTGACTTTGAGCCAATCACCAGGAGACTGTGAGTTCTAGTTCCGCCTTAGGCATAAAAACCAGCCCGGTGACTTTGAGAATCACCAGGAGACTGTGAGTTCTAGTCCCGCCTTAGGCATGAAACCCAACTGGGTGATTTTTGGGACAATCACCAGGAGACAGTGAGTTCTAGTTTCTCCTTAGACATAAAACGTACAGGATGACTTTGGGCCAGTCTCCATCTCTTAGCCAAACCCCACCTCACAGCGTTGCTATTGTGGGGGAAATAGGAAGAAGATGAAGTACTGGATATTTTTGCTACCTTGAGTCATTAGTAAAGGTCATAAAGGTAGGGTACAAATAAATACACCTAAATATGTATAAAAATAAACATAAATGCCGGGTAGAGAGAGAATCAGAGCGAATATCATTCCATGATATAAATGCAGAGCAAACCAAGCCGCACTAAATTTGGGGACGTTTGCTAAATAAATTGCTTGTTCCAGAAACACCATTTCAGAGAAAACTGATCCTATAAATTAACTCATAACTTACCGGGACTTCTATGCCGTTCTTAGCAGCCAGCAGCCACTCCCAGCAAGCAAGGGCAGTTTGCATGACCAGTTCGTTGAACATACGCAGAGGGCCCCAGCAGAGGTGATGTAAGAGCTGGGAATCGGTTTCTGAAAAATTTACAAAGACCTTTTGTTTAAAAAAAAAAAGATGTAGTATTTTCAACGGATCTATCAATAAACTCTCAGCAGCTCCTCGGGGGCAAAAAAGGGGGAGAGCTTTCTCTGTGGGCGCACCCACCCTCTGCAACCAACTTCCTTTGGAGCTCCGGATGGTTCCTGACCTTCGCTCGTTCCGCCGCGATTTGAAGACCTGGTTGTTTTGCAGTTTGGACTGACGGGAATTTTAAAATCAATTTTAATTGTGTTAATTCAGAATTTTAATTCCCATTGTTTTTAATGAGGGATTGTGCATTTTATCGTTGTGAGCCGCCCTGAGTCCTTGGAGATAGGGCGGCATATAAATTGCATAAATAAATTGCATGCATGCATGCATGCAAAAATAAATAAATAAATAAATAAACAAACAAACAAACAAACAAACAAATAAATAAATGCCATGTTATTTAACCATGAAAGCCAGCTGAGTGATCTTAGCTCATCACTAGGAGACGGTGAGTTCTAGTTCTGCTTAGTCATGAAAGCTCGCTGGATGACTTTGTGCCAATCAGCAGGGGACGGTGAGTTCTAGTCCTGCGTTAAGCCATGAAATGCAGCTGAGTGCCTTTGGGCCATGCATCAGGAGAAGGTGAGTTCTAGTCCTGCCTTAGTCATGAAAGCTAACTGGATGACTTTGGACTTCGGTTTTAAAATTGGGCTTAACTTCTGCCTTGTTTAGCAACAAAAAATCTGGTCCCAATTGTGATTGGAGTGCCGAAGAATGGCCTGAGAGATGCCATAGGGCTCTGATTTCATCCTTAATCACTCCTCTCTCTCTCTCTCATGTGTGCTCATATTTTTATAATAATGATAACCTATTTTATAATAGGTTGTCCTCAACTTACAACAGTTCCTTTAGTGACCGTTTGAAGCTATAACGGCACTGAAAAAAGCGACTTATGAATGACCGTTTTTCGTACTTACAACCGTTGGCAGTCACGTGATCAAAACTCAGATATCTGACAACTGACTCTATTAATGAAAGTCGCAGCATTCCAGGGCGGGGGGGGGGGGGAGGCTGTCACACGATCCTCTTTTGCGACCTTCCGACAAGCGAAAGTCAAAGGGGAAGTCAGACTCGCTTAACAACCGGGTGACTTAACTTATCGACTGCAAGTGTTTCGCTTAACGACAGAGACAAGAAAGATCGCAAAAGGGGGGGCAAAACTCACTTAACAGCCATCTCACATAGCAACGGAAATGTTGGACTCCGTTGCAGTCGTAAGTCAAGGACCGCCTGTATAAAACCTGTTAAGATTTTCATTATTACCTCTGCTGCTTATTAACAAGGCGGTCATCTTAAACATCGCCTGGGTATAATTCTCTGCTTGTCCAGCTTCCAGGGCATTGCTGAGTTGCTTGACCATGAGTTTATTCAGGTCCGACGACCGTCCTGTGGCGTTGCAGTATTGAATCATCCCGGCAACCTGTTTAGAAAAGTCAGGGAAGTCATTCATTTATTTACTAGCTGGACGCCCGTGCTTCACTATGAAACTATATAAATCGGGCTTGATAAATTGATATTTGCAGCCTGAAACGTAATGTAGAATGTGTAACTCCGTAGCATCGGACTGCGTTAATAGAAGGCAACTGGCAGTTGGAACAGAGTGGGAGGGGGAGTAGAATGTCCCAGCCTGCAGCATCCATTGATATTCATCTGGCTAGCATCCTGTCGGTGTGTGAGAGAATTGAGGGGTGTCCGGAAACTCAAACAGTATTTTCTGTGTGAGCAAGGAGCCTGGCTGTGGCTTAGCTCAGATGTTCTTTTCTAGGAGTCTGGGGAGGGCGAAAACGCCCCCCCCCCCACTCTGGAGACCGAAAACAGAGAGTTTGCCAACTTCTGAAAGCATTTTAGGTGAAGTGCTAATATACGTTCTAAGTCCATGTATTTTATTCCATACACTAAATAAACAAGTAAATATCCCAGAACTATATAAGGTAAAGGTAAAGGTTCCCCTCGCATATATTGTGCTAGTCGTTCCCGACTCTAGGGGGTGGTGCTCATCTCTGTTTCAAAGCCGAAGAGCCAGCGCTGTCCGAAGACATCTCCGTGGTCATGACTCAATGCTGAAGGGGCACAGAGCGCTTTTACCTTCCCACCCAAGGCAGCCCCTATTTTTCTACTTGCATTTTTTTATTTGCTTCTGAACTGCTAGGTTGGCAGAAGCTGGGACAAGTCACGGGAGCTCACCCGTTACGCAGTGCTAGGGTCTCGAACCGCTGAACTGCCGACCTTTCAATTGACATGCTCAGCATCTTAGACACTGAGCCACCGTGTCCCTTCCAGAACTATATATCAGTATCCAAACCCCAAAAAGTGGAAATCCTTGCACATACTTTCTCCAACAGAAGGTGGCTAACGTGGAGATTGGCGCACCCATCGCTAATCCCCTTTAAAACACGCACCCCGCGTGCATGCGAATTGAGAAGGGTGAGTTTCTTTTTTTAAAAGTGGTGGTGGGGGGAGGGAGGAAAACTTGAGGTCTCTTCTACTCACTTCTCCAGCGTAGCGATTGCGCAGGTTCAGGGAAGCCATGAAGTTGGAGTAATCTTTCTTCACGCAGGTGGGCCTTTCGGTTAATTGAGTGGCCTAGAAGCAACACACCATGTCGTATTTTCATTTTTGAGAATAGAGGGAGAACATGGATGCTTGGGAGGGTGGGGGGAAGGGGAGCAAGGAAACAACCAAGCTCAGAGAATAGCAAGAACTCCACAGTGTCTCCTCCTCACTCCCTTCCTCCTAATACTGATGATGTTCCCCAATTGGGTCATGAAACTTCTGTTAAGAAAACAGCCAAGCTGTGTACCTACAAACAGGGGGCTGTGCACAAGCCGTTCCCACATAGGTGGGAGTTGAAAAAGAGGATGATGGCCACAGTGAAGAGAACTTACCCCTAGTGTTGTGTTTTGCTTGTTGTAGCCCGCAAAGTGGAGAATGCTCTCGGTTGCCATGGCCAGCCCTGTGTGCTGGGACAGGCCTGAGACCCAGTTCTGGTGCTTGTTCAAATATTCCTGGAAAAAAAGGGAGTCAAAGAACCGCAGTTATATCTAGAGTATGGCATTCAATTTTGGGTACCACGCTACATAAAAGATGTTGAGACTTTAGAAAGAGTGCAGAGAAGAGCAACCAGGATGATGAGGGGACTGGAGGCTAAAATATACGATCAACGGTTGCAAGAACTGGAAATGGCTAGTCTAGTGAAGAGAAGGACCAGGGGAGACAGGATAGCATCTTCCAATATTTGAGGGGCTGCCACAGAGAGGAGGAAGGAGGTCAAGCTATTTTCCAAAGCACCTGAAGGCCAGACAAGGAATAATGGATGGAAATTGACCTCTCCTTGGTCAATTTCCAATTCAACCTGGAAATAAGGAGAAATTTCCTGACAGTGAGAGCAATCAACCAATGGAACAGAAGTTGCCTTCGGAAGTTCTAGGAGCTTCATCCCTGGAGGCTTTCAAGAAGAAACTGGACTGCCATTGGTCAGAAATTGTGTAGTCTCCTGCTTGGGCGGGGGAGTGGGACTAGATGGCCTCCAAGGTCCCTTCCAACTCTGTTAATCTGTAATCTGTCTAAAATGGTCAAAGATCTAGAGATTAAAACATATGAAGAACGATTGCAGGAACTGGGCATGGCTAGTCTAGGGAAGAGAAGGACCAGGGGAGACAGGATAGCAAGTCTTCCAATATTTGAGGGGCTGCCCCAGAGAGGAGGAAGGAGGTCCAGCTATTCTCCAAGGCACCTGAAGGCCAGACAAGGAATAATGGATGGAAACTGAACAAGGAAAGATTCAACCTGGAAATAAGGAGGAATGTTCTGATAGTGAGAGCAATCAACCAATGGAAGAGAAGTTGCCTTCGGAAATTGTGGGAGCTTCATCACTTTGTGTGTGTATGTGTGTGTGTGTGTGTGTTGTTGTTGTTGCTTTGCTCTGCAGATTTCCCCTGGCCTGATTCCCCGATTCCCAAAATACAATGCCATCCAAGAGACAATAGGGATATTATGTAGGATTTACCTGCAGGTGGGATTTGGTGACTGAAGGTGCCCATTTCATGGCCTCTTGGAGGATCATGCCGCACCTGGCAGCAAAATCCTTAACAATGCTCTAGAGAGAGAAAAAGAGAAATAGGGTAAAGTCACCTAGTAATGCATTGCAGGTGCTTGACTGCAGAGCAGGGGTGAAATCCAGCAGGTTCTGACAGGTTCTGGAGAACTGGTAGCGGAAATTTTGAGAAGTTCGGAGAACCAGCAAACACCACCTCTGGCTGGCCCCAAAGTCAGGGGATTTTGAAGTATCTTTCCCCTGGAGTGGGGCGGGAATGGGGATTTTGCAGTATCCTTCCCCAGGAGTGGGGCGGGAATAGGGATTTTGCAGTATCCTTCCTCTGGAGAGAGGGCTGTAAAGCACTGTGAAGCGGTATATAAGTCCAAGTGTATTGCTATTGTCCTTCCTTCCTTCCTTCCTTCCTTCCTTCCTTCCTTCCTTCCTTCCTTCCTTCCTTCCTTCCTTTCCACCTCCCTCCCTCCCTCCCTCCTTTCCTTCCTTCCTTTCCTTCCACGGTGCATAAGAGTTAGAATGCAGTATTGCAGGCAAACTCTGCCCACTGCCAGCAGTTAGATTCTGGACTGGCTCAAGGTTGGCTCAGCCTTCCATCCTTCCGAGGTGGGTAAAATGAGGACCCAGATTGTTGGGGGCAAGAGGCTGACTCTGTAAAACCGCTTAGAGAGGGCTGTAAAAGCACTGTGAAGCGGTATAAAAGTCTTAAGTGCCATAAAAAGAAGGCCACGGCTTGACATAGTCTGTCAATCATCACAGAGAGAAGCAACTTAGAATTAAGGAGAAATTTCCTGACAGTTAGAACAATTAATCAGTGGAACAACTTGCCTCTAGAAGTTGTGAATGCTCCAACACTGGAAATTTTTAAGAAGATGTTGGATAACCATTTGTCTGAAGTGGTGTAAGGCTTCCTGCCTAGGCAAGGGGTTGGACTAGAAGACCTCCAAGGTCCCTTCCAACTCTTTTATTCTATTCTAATCTAAAGAACTCTCTCTATTTTTACGAAGCAAACCATGGTTTAAGACAATGGGCGAACCCCATTCAAAGATGTACAATATTTGTATTTTACCTCTCTAGCTTCGTAGGTATCAGGGACAGTAATTCTATATGGGGCATCTGGAATGTCATAATACGGTTGGTCCTTATGGATGTCCTAAAACAGAAAAGAAAAAACAGATATTGCAACATTATTCCAAAATGATTCCTAAGGAGGAAAACAATTTCCTATTTCAGGAATAGGGATGCCCACACAAATCAGAATTCTTTTCTTTTTTTAAAAAAAAACTATTTATACATTTTTTTTTAACATATTTAAGTGTTTAGTAAACAGTGTATTGTCTGGGTCATTTTACATATACATAATAAAGTAACAATAATATTCTTTACTTGTATATAATAGTATCCTTCCAACTTCTAATTTCTACCTTTATCATCTAACCATTGATAAAACAAATCCCAAGTTTAAAAAATATTCTGGGTCTTCTTCGTCCTTTGTCTTTAATGTTAACCTATCCATTTCCGCACAATCTAATATGTTTTAAATTATATTTTCATCTGTAGGAGTTTTCATAATTTTTCCAGTGTTGTTGCAAATACAAATCTTGCTGCTGTCAAAACATGTCATATTAAATATATGTTCCCTTTGTCAGATGTCAGGTTTCTTGTTAGGTGAAGTATCATGCCATCATTAAAAAAAAATTCTTAAGCTATTTAAGTCATAACACAAGAGCTGCTCATAGCTGTTCACTCATAATTACTACAAGAAAAAAGTCTCTCTTTTTTTTTTGCAATGCCAGCTGCGGTTTTATTCTGACTGCAGTCGCTGGAGAAGCACTTACAGCGCTGAGAGAGAGGGAGAGGGTCTGGAGGATATCTAACATAGTCTTCAGCACCGTTCCGCTCCAAAGTAAGTGAGGGAACCTTGAAAAGGACAAACCAAAAGTTACCAGTCTGTACAAAAAGATCCGTACTTGGGACACAACAGGGTGAACTAAAAAAGGATTGGATGCATAACTTGTTGAATCTGTCTGTCTCAACCTATCATTCATCCACCTATTATCCATCCATCCACCTACCTATCATCCATCCATCCATCTACCTACCTTCCTATCATCCATCCATCCACCTATCATCCATCCATCATTCATCCATCCATCCACCCATCTACCTACCTATCACCCATCGATCCATCTATCTACCTATCATCCATCCATCCACCTATCATCCATCCATCCATCCATCCATCCATCCACCTATCATCCACCCACCCACCCATCTACCTATCATCAATCCATCATCCATCCACCCATCTACCTATCTATCATCCATTCATCCATCCATCTATCATCCATCCATCCATCCATCCACCAACCTATCTACCTATCATCCATCCATCTACCCACTCACCCACCTACCTATCATCCATCCATCCATCCACCTATCATCCATCCATCCATCCATCCATCCACCTATCATCCATCCATCCATCTAGCCATCCACCTACCTATCATCCATCCACCCATCACCCACCCATCTACCTATCATCCATCCATCCATCCATCATCCACCCATCCACCTACCTACCTATCATCCACCCATCTACCTACTTGTCATCCATCCATCCACCTATCATCCATCCATCCATCATTCATCCATCCATCCACACACACACCCCTTCCTTCCTTCCATCCATCTATCCATCCATCCACCTATCATCCATCCATCCATCCATCCATCCATCCATCCACCCACCCATCTACTTACCTACCTATCATCCATCCATCCACCAATCTACCTTCCTATCATCCATCCATCCATCCATCCATCCACCCACCCTCCCTCCCTCCCTCCATCTACCTATCATCCATCCATCCATCATTCATCCATCCATCCACACACACACACCCCTTCCTTCCTTCCTTCCATCCATCTATCCATCCATCCACCTATCATCCATCCATCCATCCATCCATCCATCCACCCACCCATCTACCTACCTACCTATCATCCATCCATCCACCAATCTACCTTCCTATCATCCATCCATCCATCCATCCATCCACCCACCCATCCATCCATCTGTGTAATCTACACGCTGACTGGGGAATTCTGGGAGTTGAAGTCCTCACATCTTAAAAGTTGCTAAGGCTGAGAAACACTAATAGAGAATTACAGAAAAACAGAGTTGGAAGAGACCTTGGAGGTCTTCTATACCAACCCCCAGCTCAAGCAAGAGATCCTATAGTATCGTTTCAGACAAATGGCTGTCCAAAAACCTCCGGTGTTTTAGCCTCCACAATTTCTAAAGGCAAAAGCCGTTCCAGAACTAGAAGACCTGAAACCCGCTCTGCCGTCAACTCACCGCAACGTACTTACTTGTCTACGAGACCCGATAGGTATTTATCGGCAACTCGTCTTATTCGCTTATGGATGTGATTAAAGTTGACCAGCAAGAATTGAGCGTGTCGCTCCAGCTCTTCTTCATTTTCTTTCGTTTTGGGCTAAACATCAAAAGAAGAACCATGAAAGTTCCTTGTTAGGGTTTGGGGATTATTATTATTATTGATTGATTGATCCACACATCGTGGTTTATTATTGAGCAAGCACGTAGAACATCTAATCTTTTGGCTTTCCTGGGCCGCGTTGAGTGAGGAGGAACTGTCTTGGGCCTCGTACTAAATACAGCTCTAAGGGCTATTTCTAGTGCTATCTGTCTATTTAAAAACCTGACACGCAGCAGCTCCACCAATATGTCTCAGCAAGGGTAGAGAAATTAATCTGAAATATCAAGCGGTCTGTGAAATCCAGCACTAAAGAAATGCTGGCAAACGCACCGGATGGTTCCTTTGAGCAAAACGACAAACACGGTGTACGATTCTCGTTTGACAAACTTACCTTGTCTGCCATCATGCTAAGGAAAGCTTCGAAGACCTTATCGGCGACGGCTATCACGCACTGCATCATACCTGAGGGAGAGGAAGCGGCGGCGTGTTGGAGAAAAATCAGAAATCGAATCTATCCGAATATTCATGACTGGGAAGACATGGTAACGAGGTCAGGCATGGCAACAGATCAGCTGATGGGAGCTGAATTGGAAACCGAAACTGGAAGGAGGCTGGGCATGGCTCAGCTCTGTGTGTGTGCTGAGAACTGAAACTAGTTCTGCTGTGCTCTGCTTGTGTTTTGCTTGTAACTGCTACTGCGTTGGAAGAAAGCTGCTATTGGTGTTGTACATTTATCTTCATGTGTTGTATGTATATAAAGAAGTTAATGAATCCTGTTGAATCCGTATCTGCTTTCTGGATTTGATTTTTGCAACAAACTCTGATAGGATCAAAGGACTGAGGCAGCTGAAAACTGTGCCCAGAAGATAGCATCTCTCATAAATTGTAAAAAAAAAAAAAACATCACTCATGTATTTGCTAATGCAGTTTTCTTATGTATAATGTACACCGAAGATGGCATTTAAATTTGTTGTACGAGGTGCAATGACAATAAAATACTATTACTTACTTATTTGCATCCAAACAATTATGCAAAAAAAAAAAAATCACATCATGAGATGGCTTGGAATCGTATATTTATTGTGCAAGAGTTTGACACAGGTGCCCACCTGATTTAAGGACCACAGATTCGGAGTAGCCTTACCTGATTTGTCTTTCTGGATAGCTTTATCCTCAAAGTAATAAAACATCACTTGGAAACGATCTGGGTCTGTTGAACGTAGGACCCTAGCAGACCAGGAACCGGGAGTTAATTTCACCAAGATATCCTTGAAAAAGAATTTTTATAAATCTGTCTATCATCCATCTATCTATCTATTCATCCATCTCTCTCTCTCTCTCTCACACACACACACACCTCTATCAATCATCTATCTATTCATCCATCCATACATATCTACCTATACATTCATCCATATATCTCATCTATCAATCATCCATCCATCCACATTTATCTATCCATCCATCCATCCATCTTTACCTATATATTCATCCATAACTCTCATACACACACCTCTATCATCTATCATCCATCCATCCATCCATCCATCCATCCATCCATCCATCCATCCATCCATCCATCCATCTCTACCTATATATTCATCTCTCACACACACACGTCTATCAATCATCTACCCATCCATCCATATCTACCTATATATTCATCCATCTCTCTCTAACACACCTATCATCCATCCATCTATCTATCTATCTATCTATCTATCTATCTATCTATCTATCTATCTATCTATCTATCTATCTATCATCTATCTATCTCTTAACAATCGTGTTACTAACTTAACAACTGCTGGGATTCACTTAACAAACGAGACAAGAAAGGAGGTTTAGCAATCAAAATTTTGGGTTCAATTGTGATCGTAAGTCGAGAACTACCGGTACTACAGCTGAAAATGGGAGAGCCATTTTTACTCAAAGGGACACCAGGACCCTTGGGTGTTAAAACCAGCCTATTCTTCCTCCAATACAGAATTGGAGGATAAATATTTCTTCCAGTCTTGCCCCAGGTGAGTGATGTGAGGTGAACAAGAGCATCTCTGCCACCCCGAAGGCAGCATTTCAAGAAATACCTCATGCATTCTAGGCGATATACAGAAAGCAAGTAGGTAGACATGGCGAAGTCCAACTTGTTGATCAGGGCTGACACTTCAGGAGGCGGATCCAGAAGATTTATGATGGTGCTCCTCAATTCATTCAGTTCAGCCTAAAGGAAATGTAGGAATAAAAAATAAATAAACAAGCGACTCAAGTTGGGGGTGGCTGTTTGTGGTAGGAGGTCATCTATTAGCTCAGGGGTCGGCAACCTGTGGCTCTGGAGCCGCATGTGGCTCTTTCATCCCTCTGCTGCGACTCCCTATTGCTGGTCAGCCACACAATTGATAGGGATTTCGGTTAGGACAGGTAGAGGAAAAAGGACGTAGTACTAGGAAGAGACTCTGTGGTGGGGGAACTGGACTTCCGGTCAGCAGAGGAAAAAGGGCGCCCCGCTAGGAGGAGACTATGATGGGGGAACCGGACTTCCGGTCTGCTCCAGACTTGAACGGGGGGCTTCCAGTTAGGACCTTTGTGGCTCTTTGAATGTTTAAGGTTGCTGACCCCTGTTAATTAGCCCCTTAAAGCTGTCCATAGTTCTTGACAAGCGCAAGACTCTCTCCATCTACGCACAAGTGAGCCGCCCCAGAATTACCCTGATAAATTTTTTACAAAAAAATAAATAAAAAGAAATAAGTAAACTCCACGGAGCCCAATAAGGCTTGCTGAGAAGCGGGGTTGAATCACCGCGGCAGGAAGGCATCGCTTCTCTCTCTTTCAAACAATGAGGGTTTTTGGCGAGAGGAACATCAAAGCATTGGACAACCCAAGGACGGTACTCAAATATTTGAAAAGCAGATCCCAGGGAGAAGACAAACATGGAGTTAGAAGGCTTAGAAGCGGTGAGGAGCAAGAATGCTGATGCTGAGCAATGCAACTCAATGCATGTCAGGATAAAGGCTGTTAATCAAAATGAAGAATCTCTCTGGAATGCTTAGCTTTGGAGCTCTAATTGTAATCTTTCTTTCTTTCTTTCTTTCTTCTACCAACTCTATCTATCTGTCTGTCTGTCTGTCTGTCTGTCTGTCTATCTATCTATCTATCTATCTATCTATCTATCTATCTATCTATCTATTTATTTATCTATCTATCTATCTATCTTTACCATCCATCCATCTATCCATCTCCTCTATTTGTCTATCATCTATATTTATCATCCATCCCTATCTATCTATCTATCTATCTATCTACCTACCTACCTATCTACCTACCATCCATCCATCATCTATATTTATCATCCATCATCCATCTCGTGTTTGTCTATCAACTATATTTATCATCTATCTATCCAATCCATCCATCCATATCCATCCATCCATCCATCCATCCATCCATCTCTCTCTCTCTCTCTATATATATATATATATCATCCATCCATCCATCTAATCCATCCATATCTATCCATCCATATCTGTCTGTCCGTCCATCCATCCATCCATCCATCCATCATCTATATTTATCATCCATCATCCTTCTCCTGTTTGTCTATCTATCAACTATATTTATCATCTATGTATCCAATCCATCCATCCATATCTATCTATCCATCTATCTCTCTCCCCTCCCCCCCTCTCTAAATATCCATCCATCCATCCATCCATCCATCCATCCATCTAATCTAATCTAATCTAATCTAATCTAATCTAATCTAATCTAATCTAATCTAATCTAATCTAATCTAATCTATCTGAGTTGCCTGCAATAGTTATGTCTTTACCTGCGTTTGTTCATATGGCACTGCATATTATCAACTGGCCAAGAAAGGGACAAAGGAGGAAAAGGCACTTACAGACGTGACGGTGTCATTTTTCATGGCAGAGTTATACTGAAGGACAGAACGGAGGGGCTCTTTGGTCGGGAAAGTCAGCAGAGGCGACTTGGTGGCAATCTCGCAAACACCCTCATACCACTCTTCGGGCCAAAGACCTGAAGTGACATGGGGAGAAAAGAATTAAAAGCCAAAGAAAGGTAAATATTATTTCTGGACCAGCTCTGGAGGCCTCCAGGTCATCCGGAGCATTTTTGATCAATATTTTGGATTCCATCAGAGTTGAATAAAGCTTGTGTTAGAACAGCTAGGAACAAGCCCCCATCAAACCATGATGTCTTCCCTAAGCTTCTTTCGAAACTATGGTTTAAACCAGAGGTCTTCAAACTTGGCAGCTTTAAGACAGGTGGACTTCAACTCCCAGAATTCTGGGAGTTGAAGTCCACAAGTCTTAAAGCTGCCAAGTTTGAAGACCTCTGGTTTAAACGAATCACTGATTCCCGATGTAAAAAAAAAACCCAACCCAGCTCTCAAATGACTTGAGCAGAAGATTTCTTGATCCGGAGCAAAAGTCCCAAGCTGTTTCAGATCCAAGAAGAAAAATGCTCCCTTTTTTTTTGGTTCCTTCTGACTTTCCAGAATTAATTATTGTACTGCAATATTTGCAATATGTACAATAATATACAATTACAACAGTGGTGGGTTTCAAATTTTTTTCTACCGGTTCTGTGGGTGTGGCATGGCTTGGTGGCATGGGATGGCAGGGGAAGGATACTGTAAAATCTCCATTCTCACCCCACTCCAGGGGAAGGATATTGCAAAATCCCCATTTCCTCCCGATCAGCTGGGACTTGGGAGGCAGGGAATAGATGGGGGCAGGGCAGTCAGAATTTTTACTCCTGGTTCTCCAAACTACTCAAAATTTCCACTACTGGTTCTCCAGAACTGGTCAGAATCTGCTAAAACCCACCTCTGAATTACAATCAAGCCAATACGTTGGTTGAGTTACCCCTCTAAAATTCTTCAAAACGGATGAAGCTCTTTTAAATACGACACAGGGCAGCTAGTCCATCGATTTTCTTCCAGAAAAAGGTAAAGGTTCCCCTTGCACATATGTGCTAGTTGTTCCCGACTCTAGGGGGCAGTGCTCATCTCCGTTTCAAAGCTGAAGAGCCAGCGCTGTCCGAGGACGTCTCCGCGGTCATGTGGCCGGCATGACTAAACGCCAAAGGCGCACGGAACGCCGTTCCCTTCCCACCAAAGGTGGTCCCCATTTTTCTACTTGCATTTTTTTACCTGCTTTCGAACTGCTAGGTTGGCAGAAGCTGGGACAAGTCACGGGAGCTCCCCCCGTTAGGCGGCGCTAGGGATTCGAACCGCTGAACTGCCGACCTTTCGATCGGCAAGCTGAGCGTCTTAAACCACTGAGCCACTACTCCCAATCCAATTGTTTCTCTCTTCAAAATGTTCAGATGCAAGACTCCGAGCCTTACCTGAACCTTCTACGGCAAATCCCATCAGCACCGAATACAGCCAGAAGTCGCGGAAGAGCTTTTGCAACCGTGGTTTGGCTTCCTTGATTGGTGGCAAGCGTCTGGTGAGCTAGCAAAAAAAAAAAAAAAAAAAAAAAACCAACATGTTTTAAATGTTTGTTTACAACAACCCAAACTTCCCTAGCTACCAATACAAATGGAATAATACATTGATTTTCTGATCCTACCCATCTTGGCTTCTAGAGCTTAAGGGAGTAAAATCACCTCCAAATTCAGTTATGTCAGCCTAACAATTTCTGTGGTCCAGCTAAAAACGTATCTTTAGCAGATTAACAGAGTTGGAAGGGACCTTGGAGGTCATCTAGTCCAAACCCCCTCCCAAGCAGGAGACTCTACACCATTTCTGACAGATGGCAGTCCAGACTCTGCTTGAAAGCTTCCAGGGATGAAGCTCCCACAACTTCTGAAGGCAACTTCTGTTTCATTGGTTGACTGCTCTCACCAGCCGTGGTATTCAATTAGTTTCCCTACCGGTTTGCAAATGTGAGCCCATCCATACTTGCGCCCGGCCTTCTGTGCATGCACCAGTCGTTCCTGACTCTAGGGGGCGCTCCTCATCTCCCTTTCAAAGCCAAAGAGCCAGCGCTGTCCGAAGATGTCTCCATGGTCATGTGGCCGGCATGACTCAACGCCAAAGGCGCACGGAACGCTGTTCCCTTCCCACCAAAGGGGGTCCCTATTTTTCTATTTGCAATTTTTTTACGTGCTTTTGAACTGCTAGGTTGGCAGAAGCTGAGACAAGTCACGGGAGCTCACCCCGCTACGCGGCACTAGGGATTTGAACCGCTGAATGGCCGACCTTTCAATCGACAAGCTCAGGATCTTAGCCACTGAGCCACCGTGTCCCTCATCCGTTATATCAGTGCCTAAAAAAAAACCAAGATACCACGCAACCACAGAAAACCCATTTCTTATTCAGTGACTTCAACTGTAATGTATATATATTCTTACTTTTCGTAAGTTTTATGTGTGTTTTTCTTTAAGCCAGGTTTTTCGTATGTAACCAAGATGTTTCTGCAAACCCAGGTTGAGTGAAATCACATTCACTACTTTCTGGGTTTTTTTCCCTTCTTTTCATTTCATTTCTTAAAGAAAAACACACATAAAACCTACGAAAAGTAAGAAAATAGATATTGTACCTTTACAGGGAGGATACATGAGATATAGGTGTGGCTTACTGATGATGGCTAATGAGCCAGAAATAGCTATATAAGTCTCCAAATGGGCAAGCACAAAATCTGCTGGATGCCAGAATGAAAAGAAGGAAAAAAACCCCAGAAAGTAATGAATGTATATACACACATATATACATACACACACACACACACATTGAATACATGATAGGGAAGATACAAATATTTCTTTGCTCCTATCTGTAGAAGAATGGTGTCATTTTTTAAAAAAAGGGGGAAAAAAAGAATATAACCAGAAACAGAGCAGGAAATCAACTGGCAGTAAACAGCACCCATCAGGGATTTCAGCTGACATGGTGAGTGATTGATTTACAGCTTGTTGACTTTAGCAAGCACCCAGCAGCACCAAAGTTCAGACTGCAACATTTGCATCTGCCTTTCTTGCAAAAGCCTTCCCATCGTCAACAGAAGAGGTAAGGAATATCAATCATCTTTTTTTGCAAGGGGGGAGGAAGGCGGAATAAATAAAATACGCTCAAGTATTTTTTTAGGGTGAAACCGAGACATGAGGATTCAACGGCCGTCGCTCAAGGCCAGCGATTTGTCGCTAAATCTGATTGTGTCATTGCCACGAACTATCGGGCAATTGATTCAACCGCTGGATTTTTACTTATTATTTTGATGCTAATGCTGCTGGCTTAGTGTAGCAGTGGGGGGGGGGGGATACGATAGAAACCAAGGTTTGTTTGTCGGTCGTTGTGTTGCAACGGCAAACTGTGCGAAGGGAAGACATTTAAAAGGGAGTACAAATTGGTTTGCAACGGCAGAGAGTAGGAGAATGAAGGCGAATCTACGTGTCCCCGGGATAATGTTGCAGGATCCAATCTGGATCTGTCACCGGGACCCGAGGTTTTGTCTTCCGAGTTTTCGGACTTCGTGCTGGAGCCCCTCCTCGGAGAACTTCTCTTTAGCCGTGTGTGTGTGTTGTCCTGTGCGCAGCTGCTACAATTGTTGGACAAAAACAGCCAGGGAAGTGGTTGAAGCTTGGGAAACGGGCCCTTTTTCAATCGCTTCCCCGGCTGTTTTTGTGCCTACCGGCCCAACCATCTTACGACTGATGCGTTACCTAGTTTGGTAAGCTCAGAGACCACCAAGGATCCCACAGGGGCATGATACTTTCTCTCTCAAATACGTTCTGGACTCTGTTCTGTTGGTGGGAATCCACTATCTTACGAACGTTGTGCAATGCATACCGTGCCTTAGCTCAGTGTGTTTCAGAAGCCTGTTGCATCACCCGTTCTTGAATATAAGTGATTCAAGTGTCCACCATTGTACGTAGTCTTTGGAGATTCTCAATCATCCGGGTCATGGTTGTCCCAATGGAGCTTTTTTTTCGGGAGGCAACTGGACTTCCTTGTTTGTTTCTCTTTGAAGACGTTTCGCTTCTCCTCCAAGAAGCTTCTTCAGATCTGACAGGATAGGGGGGAAGGGAAGGATTGATATTCCTTGCAGGCAGCTGGTCATTTGCAGCCTTTGAGAGGGTCGGTGCGGCACTTGGAAGTTTCTCTGTGTCCTCAAGTAGTGCAAACGGTTCCTGTAGTTTGCAATTTTTTCTCCCCCCTCTGGAAATCCGCTCCTCCTACTCCCATACCACTCAAAAGGGGATTCATCCCAAATTGTAGAGCGAAAAGTCTGTAGAGCGAAAAGTCGTCAAAAGGAAAAAAAACAAGGAAGTCCAGTTGCCTCCTGCAAAAACACCTTTGGGACAGGCATTGTTATACAGATTAACGGAGTTAGAAGGGATCTTGTCGGTCATCTAGTCCACCCATCCCCACCCCATCCCCACCGAAGCAGACCCTACACCCTTTCTGACAAATGGCAGTCCAGTCTCTTTTTGAAAGCATCCAGTGATGAAGCTCTCACAACTTCCGAAGGCAACTTCTGTTCCATGGGTTGATCGTTCTCACTTTCAGAAAAAAATCTCCTTACTTCCAGGTTGAAGGTCTCCTTGTTCAGTTTGCATCCATCATTCCTTGTCTGGCCTTCGGGTGCTTTGGATAATAGCTTGACCCCCCATCCTCTCTGGGGCAGCCCTTTAAATATTGGAAGACTGCTATCCTGTCTCCCCTGGTCCTTCTCTTCACTAGAGTAGCCAGGCCCAGTTCCTGCAACCGTTCATCGTATGTTTTAGCCTCCAGTCCTCTAATCAACCTGGTTGCTCTTCTCTGCACTTTTTCTAGAGTCTCAACATCTTTTTTGTAGTGTGGTGACCAAAACTGGATGCAGGACTCTAAGTGTGGTCTTACTAAGGTTTCAGAGTGGTATTGGTACCTCTCTTGATCTTGATTGTATCTCTCTTTACATGCAATTTAGGATTGCATTGGCTTTTTTGACTGCCGCCGCACACAGTTTACAATTAGTTGATTGAAACATCCCAACCGTATCTAGTGGACTTCACTGTTTGGAACCCAAATTGTATTTTTTCATAGACCGTACTAAAAGAATCGGGCTCAGTAGACCATGTAAACCTGTGCAAATCCTTGTCAACTTGCAAAACTTTCAAATTGCCATGAGCAGGAGGGAGGGAGAACAGATAGAGCTGATTGATTTCCCTAACTGAAGCTACATTCCATAGATGCTTTCTTACCGCAATCAGTAGAAGGGTGTTGGATTTCACAGCCAGCCCAAGTAGTTAATTGGAGAATGTGATTTATGACATGGCCAGGGAGGAGGGGAGAGACAGGGTCATAGGGGAACGTAAATCTACGTGGGATTAGTTCTAATTGCATCTGAATATTGCCGAAATGGTGCTCCTAATAAATGACTGTATTTCTTTTGAAGTTTGGCTCATGAATTAATAAGGGCATCTTTCGGAAACTTTACAATCTTCTTGTCTAGATCAAGAACATCTCATTTCCAGCTGCGAGAGAAGATGAAGTTCTTCTGGCATTCAGCGGTCTTCTCCCTCACCATCTCCTTGGTTTGGTGTGGCATCAAGGATCTTCGAGGGCACTTTGACCAGGTGGGCGAGGAGGCCCAGTCCCTTCACCCTCGTGATCTTCTCGGGAACGAAACCCTTCGGGTGACAAACCTGTCCCCCGAATTCCATCAAGAAAACACGGTGACCAACGACTTGAGCGTGGAAGAAGAGGAGGAGGAGGACTACCTGGATTTCGACAAGATCTTCAGCGAAGATGATGACTACATTGATATCATCGATACCATTCCGGAAACAATTTCTTACGTCGACCAAGGAAACGTGCTGGCCCTCTTTCGTGGGAAGACCAGAATCCAACGTCTCAACATCCTGAATGCCTATTTTGGCTTCAACCTCTACCGAAGCATTCGGGACCACGTCAACTCTTCTGATAATATCTTCTTGGCTCCAGTTGGCATCTCCACCGCCATGGCCATGGTTTCGTTGGGGCTGAGAGGCCAAACCCTGGAGGAAGTTTTAGACGTCCTAGGTTTCGAAGACTTTGTGAACGCCAGTTCCAAGTATGACTACATGACTACTCACAACCTCTTCCACAAACTCACACACCGGCTCTTCCGGAGGAATTTTGGCTACACCCTCAGGTCGGTCAACGACCTCTACGTCCAAAGGCAGTTTTCCATCCTGAATGAGTTCAAGGACAATATGAAAAAATACTATTTTGCCGAGGCTCAGCTGGCTGACTTCTCCGACCCGACCTTCATCAATAACGCCAATGAGCGAATCTTAAAGCTCACCAAGGGCTTAATTAAAGACGCGCTCGTTAACGTACACCCGGGCACGCTCATGATGATCGTCAACTGCTTGTACTTCAAAGGTAAGGCGAGAAATAAGAACAAAGAATAATAATAGGAGTGGAAGGGACCTTGGAGGTCTTCTAGTCCAACCCACTACCTGTTGCAGGTCTCATACCATTCCAGACTTTATTTGGACTTGATGGGATGGGTACCAGAGGTGATATTCAGCCGGTTCGTGTGAATTGTTGGCGGAAATTTGGCCAACCGGTAGCACTGGCCAGCTGAAACCGAACCGGTTTCCTGATCGCTCGCCCTGCCCGCCATGTTCCTTGCTGCCATGTTCTTCACGCATGCGCATCCAAGTGCAATGGGATGCGCATGCGTGAAGAACATGACGGCAATGGCAGCAGCTTTTTTCGTGACCTCCGGTGCTTTTCGGCAACCTGCAGCCAGCCGTCACCTCTTTGAAAAACTTTGTGGCTGCGGCAGCTGGCTGGGGGCCGCCCAAAATTCCAGTCAGTGTGCCTTCTGGACTCTGGACCAGCCACCGCGGCAGGTAAGCAGCCCAAGCAAAGAGGTGGTGGTGCGGAAACGGGGCTAGGGTTAGGGCCGAGGCCGCTAAAGGAGGGGAAACGGGGGCGACTGGCGAAGGGAAGGTGGGGGTAGATAAGTGGAAATTCCAAACGTTTTCCTACCTCTTCCTGTGGGTGTGGCTAGGTGGCAGGGGTCATGTGACTGAGCGGGCGTGGGTGACGTCAAGCGGGCCACGCCCACTCAGTCACATGCCTGCCCGCCTAGCCACGCCCACCAAACTGTTAGCAAAAGATTTCGAAACCCACCACTGATGGGTACATGTGATCATTGAAACAATAACATAGAAAGAACATCTCTTGACTGTATCTTATCAGAGCAAAGAATGTGAAAAGATCTATACATACAAGTAGCTCTTGATTTACAATCCTTCAATTACAATCCAAAGTTACAACAGCAGCGAGAAAAGGGATTTACGACCAGTTCTATGAGTATTCCCACGGTCACACGATCAAAATTTGGGTGTTATGATATCTAGTTATGATGGTTGCGGTGTCTCGGGGGGGGGGGATCACTTAATCACCGTTTGTGACCGACATGTTAAGCCAATTTATGCTGAACAACTGCAGTGATTCATTTAACAACCATGGCAAAAAAACAGAGGTTGCAGTATCAGGTGTGGCTCGGTTAACCACCTCCCCTTGCTTACCAACGAAAATTTGGGACCAAATTGTGATCGTAAGTGGAGGATGACCTATATAAAGAGCCGTGGGGGCGCAGTGGTTAGAAGGCAGCACTGCAGGCTAATTCAGCAAATTCTGCCCACACACCACCAGTTCGATCCTGACTGGCTCAAAGCTGACTCAGCCTTCCATCCTTCCGAGGTCAGTAAAATGAGGAGCCAAATTGTTGAGGGCGAGAGGCTGACTGTGTAAACCGCTTAGAGAGGGCTGTCAAGCACTGTAAAGTGGTATATAAGTCTAAATATTATTCCATTCCATTCTATTCCCCTGGTGGTGCAGTGGTTACAATGCAGTATTGCGGGCTAACTCACTGCTGACAGTCAACAGTTCAATCTTGACCGGTTTAAGGTTGACTCAGCCTTCCATCCTTCTGAGGTGGGTAAAATGAGGACCCAGATTCTTGGGGGCAATGTGCTGACTCTGTAAGCCACTTAGAGAGGGCTGTAAAAGCACTATGAAGTCTTAAGTGATATTGCTATTCCTTCCTTCCTTCCTTCCTTCCTTCCTTCCATCCATCCATCCATCCATCCATCCATCCATCCATGGTGCACAGTGGTTAGAATGCAGTATTGCAAACTGACTTTGCCTACAGCCAGGAGTTCGATTCTGACTGGTCAAGATTGAATCAGCCTTCCATCCTTCCAAGCTGGGTCCTTCCAAGGATCCAGACTCTTGTGGGCAATGTGCTGACTCTGTAAGCCACTTAGAGAGGGCTGTAAAAGCACTACGAAGCGGTATATAAGTCTAAATGCTATCGCTATTGCTTATTCTGCTGCAAGTGTCTAAATATTCAGCCCCTGGTGGACTTCACAGGGAGTCCAATGTTAACACAAAGAGTGTCAACATTTGAATTTCCTGAATCAACATTCTGAAAATAATCTTTAAAAAAAAAAAAGTTCACGATCCAAAGTTCTGTGCAAACCGCACGACTTGTTATATTTAAGAACAGCTTAATTGGTCACGAAAGAAAAGCTGCGTCAGATACCACTTTGCTATCAACAAAAAACAGAGCAATTTACCTTGAGAAAAAGCGTCTCAGTCATGGGTATTGAAAGAGGAAAGCACAAAAAGGCTGAATACTAGATTAAACGTCACAAATACAAACCATAGAGCAGAACAACAGAGTTGGAAGGGACCTTGGAGGTCTTCTAGACTAACCCCCTGCCCAGGCAGGAAACCCTACACCACTTCAGACAAATGGTTATCCAATATCTTCTTAAAGACTTCCAGCATTGGAGCATTCACAACTTCTGCAGGCAAGTTGTTCCACTGATTAATTGTTCTCACTGCCAGAAAATTCCTCCTTAGTTCTAAGTTGCTTCTCTCCTTGATGAGTTTCCACCCGTTGCTTTTTGTCCTGCCCTCAGGGGCTTTGGAGAAGAGCTTGACTCCCTCTTCTTTTGGGCAGCCCCTGAGATAACTGGAACATTGCTATCATGTCTCCCCTAGTCCTTCCTTTTGTCAGACTAGCCCTGCCCAGTTCCTGCAACCGTTCCTTATATATCATGTCTTATCTGTCAAAATATTCCTTATATATCATGTCTTATCTGTCAAAATCTGTCCAATCTTTTCTTAAAAATCTCCAATGATGGAGCACTCATAACTTCTGGAGGGGAGCCATTCCAATGGTTAATTGTTCTCACTATCAAGACATTCCTCCTTAGTTCTAGGTTGCTTCTCTCAATTAGTTTCCACCCATTGCTTCTTGTCCTGCCCTCAGATGCTTTATTTATTTATTTATTTAATTAAATTTATATACCGCCCTTCTCCCCCAAGGGACTCAGAATAGCTTGGAGAAGAGCTTGACTCCCTCTTCTTTGGGGCAGCCCCTGAGATATTGGAAGACTGCTATCATGTCTCCCCTAGTCCTTCTTTTCATCAAACTAGACATACCCAGTTCCAGCAACAGTTCTTCACATGTTTTAGCCTCCAGTCCCCCACTCTGAATGCTTCTATGAACTCTAGCCTGCCTTAAAAATTGCAACTACAAGTAGTCCTCAAGTTACAACCATTTGTGTATTGACCGTTCAAAGTTACGATGGCACTGAAAAAAGTGACTTGTGATCGTTTTTCACACTTACGAAGGTTATAGCCTCCCCATTATCAAAATTCAGATGCTCGGCATCATACTTATGACTGTTGCTGTGTCCCAAGGTTATGTGATCCAATTTTGCGACCTTCTGACAAATAACGTCCATTGGGAAGCCGGATTCATTTAACAACCGGTTACTGTTCTGCCACAGCTACGGACCCCAAAGAACGCAGCACACACAAAGGCCGTTCAAACCTTAGTTTACTGAATAAACCAGTCTTTTACAACGACGGCTGTTAATTAACTGCATTAACAGCTGCCAAGAATTCAAAGAATAACTGAAGGCTTATTGTGGTTAGCAGAATGCCCAGAAGCAATTTGCAGGAAGCTGATAAGATAAGATAAGCAAGACAAGACACGAAGGTATGTGAACGAAGTTGTTCCCTGCAAATTGCTTCAGTTGGCGTTCCTCCTTAAATAGGCTAAGGGAGTGGCCAATTAGCCCCAAGCCTTACTCTCGAGGAGACCTCCTCCTGAGGAGCCACTCCTGCCTTTTGGCAGCTCTGCGTGCCAGTGCATTGAGAAGAGGCTCCTCCTCTTAGTCCTCTTCACTTAAGGGAGATTCTGGAGGTTCTGAAGGCCCTGGCTGAATCCCCACCTCTGGCACCACCTCTTCTCCAGCCTCCTCACTGTCTGACTCAAGTGCCAGCTGCACAGGCTGCACCACACCAGCCTCCTCGCTGTCTGAATCAGCTACTAGCTGCACAGGCCGTGTACGGGCCACAACAATTACTGACTTATCAACTGCGGTGAGTCACCTAACCGCGGTGGCAAGCAAGGTCGTAAAATGGGGCAAAAGTCCCTGAACAAATGTCTCACTGGAGAACAGAAATGTTGGGCTCAGTTGTGGTCGTTAAGTTGAGGACGATCTGTATATTTAGGCTTGGCAACTGGCATGTACTTATGATGGTTGCAATATCCCGGGGGTGGGTGGGCGGGCGGGGTCACGTGATCCCCTTTTGCGACAAGCAAACTCAACGGGGAAGCCAGATTCACTCAACAACCGTGTTACTACCCTAATGACAGCAGTGATTCGCTTAACGACCGTGGCCGGAAAGGTCAGAAAATGGGGCAAAGTTTACTGTTACAGACAGACATTTGGGGCTCAATTGCGGTCGTTTGGCAACTACTTGTAGAAATAGATGAAACAGGTAAACGCAATCAGCCCCGGGAAAAAAGAATGACGGACTCGGGGTTTTTTTCATTGTGGTTACCAGGAACCTGGGAAAACAAGTTTCCGGTGGAGGCGACCCACAAACAGACCTTCCGGTTGAACGAGAAAGAGACGGTGAAGGTTCCTATGATGAAGATCAAAGCCAGCTTCTTGGCCACCGAAGACAATGAGCTAGACTGCAGAGTGTTGCAACTGCCTTACGTAGGGAATATCAGCATGTTGATTGTGCTGCCCTATAAGCTGTCGGGTTTGAAGGTCCTGGAGACCCAAATAAGCCCCCAGGTGGTCGAGAGATGGCAGAAGAGCATGACCAACAGGTATCCTTCTGCCCTGGAAATCCTGCACGGCCCAAGTATATCACACTCTCTGATTCTGGTTTCAGACAATGATTATGGTCTGGCGGTTAAGGCGCCAGCCTAGAAAGCAAGAGATTGGGAGTTCTAGTTCTGCCTTAGGCATGTAAATCGGGAGAGGGACTTTGAGCCAATCAAAAGGAGGTGGTGAGTTCTAGTCCCAGCTTAAGAATGGGGGACTTCGGCTGGGGGACTTTGGGGCCAATCAGGAGGAGACTGGGAGTTCTAGTTCCACCTTAGGCAGGAAAGCCAGTTGGGGGACTTTGGGGCCAATCCCCAGGAGACTGGGAGTTCTAGATCCACTTTAAGCAGGAAAGCCAGTGGGGCACTTTTGGGCCAATCACCAGGAACTGGTGCCAAACAAATGATCCATAAAAGAACCAATTTGAATCAGCTCATGTTTAACTTCTAATTCTCCCTCTAGAACCCGAGAAGTCGTGATGCCCAGATTTAAGCTGGAGAAGAGCTATGACCTGATCGAAAATCTGAAAGCGATGGGGATCGAGGAACTGTTCACCCCGCGTGGCAACTACTCCGGCATCTCAGAGGAAAAAATCACCATCAATAAGGTAAGCCAGCATTGGCACAAATAAAAACTCCAGAGATTTTTTTAACTTTGTGCGAGGAACGGAGGAGAAGAATTATTTTGTTCGGGCCCGTTTAGGTTTAGGTATTGTGGTCAGAGGGAGGCTAAGAGAGGCTAAGAGATTGTTAGAATCGATAGTTCAGGAAAAAGGAGCATATCCGAGAGCGAAAGATGGAGACAGAGGAAAGGGAGAGGACATAAAGAATAGACGGGCAAAAGAAAAAAGCAGATTTAATAACAGCTGCTTTAGAAAATTACTGGTCAGGTATATAGCTGAGCTACAGCAGCCCAGATAGGATAGTTTATTTATTTACCTACTTATTCGATTTTTATGCCAGCTTTATTACTTTATAAACACCTCAAGGCAGTAAACATAAATTGTACTCTTGCCTCCTCCTCTTTTTCCCCACAACAACCCTGTGAGGTGGGTTGAGCTGAGAGAGGGAGAGATTGGCCCAAAGTTACCTACCTGGCTTTCATGCCTAAAAAGGGACTAGAACTCCCAGTCTCCTGGTGATTGGCCCAAAGTCACCTAGTCGACTTCCATGCCTAAGGCGGGACTAGAACTCATAGTTTCCTGGTGATTGGCCCAAAGCATCCAGCTAGTTTTCATGCCTAAGCTGGAACTAGAACTCCCAGTCCCCTGGTGATTGGCCTAAAGTCATCCAGTCAGCTTTGGTACCTAAGGTGGGATGAGAACCCAGGGTCTCTGGGTGACTGGTCCAAAATCACCCAACCAGCTTTCATGTCTATGGTGGGACTAGAACTCCCAGTCCCCTGGTGATTGGCCTAAAGTCACCCAGTCAACTTTGGTACCTAAAGTGGGATGAGAACTCAGGTTCTCTTAGTGATTGGCCCAAACTCACCCAACCGGCTTTCATGCCTATGGTGGGACTACAACTCCCAGTCCCCTGGTGATCGGCCTAAAGTCACCCAGTCGACTTTGGTATCTAAAGTGGGATGAGAACTCAGGGTCTCTTAGTGATTGGCCCAAACTCATCCAACTGGCTTTCATGCCTATGGTGGGACTAGAACTCCCAGTCCCCTGGTGATCGGCCTACCCAGTCGACTTTGGTACCTAAGGCCTACCCAGTCGACTTTGGTACCTAAGGTGGGATGAGAACTCATCTCTGGATGACTGGTCCAAAATCACCCAACTGGCTTTCACGCCTATGGCTGGACTAGAACTCCCAGACTCCTGGTTTCCAAGTCAGTACCTTCGCCACCTTATCGAGCTTGGTTTGTGCTGCTTCTGAATGTTTGACCTTCCTTGTGACAGTTCAATCATCAAGGCACTATCACGGTGAACGAAGAAGGGACCGAGGCTGCCTCCGTGACCACCGTGGGGTTTATGCCCCTTTCAGCTCAAATCCGCTTCGCCATCGATCACCCTTTCCTCTTTCTGATCTACGAACACCGTACCAGCTGCCTGCTCTTCATGGGGAGAGTTTGCAACCCCAGCAAGCGCTAAGCGGGAGAATCACATCTGGGGAACGGCGAGACAACGGCATCTCGAAAACGTGGGATTTATTTACGCTATTACTGGTTTTTATAGGCAGAGGTAGAGCTCAGGTTGAATCACACCACAGCTTTCCCCACACCGCCCCCCACCCCCCCAAGCTGGTACAGATAGTCCTCGATTTACGACCGCCGCCGAGCCCAACGTGTCTGTCGCTAAGCGAAACATTTAAGGGAATTTTGCCCCGTTTTACGACCTCTCTTGCCACAGCTTGCAGTGGTTAAGTTAGGAAAATGATTGTTAAATGAATCCGGATTTCCGCACAGGTTTTGCTTGTCAGAAGGTCGCTAAAGGGGATTGTGTGATCCCCGCCCCCAGGACACTGCAGCCGTCATAAAATAGGAACCAGTTGCCAAACATCTGAATTTTGATCATGTGATCATGGAGTTGTTGCAACGGTCATTAAGTGTGAAAAGCGGTCCGAAGTCACTTTTTTCAATGGCGTTGTAACTTTGAACGGTCACTAAACAAACTGTTGTAAATCGAGGATTACCTGTAACTTCCAGATGTGCCAAGGTGGCCAACTCCAGAAAAGTTGCCTCAACACATCTGGCAAATGCCCTATTGGGGAAAGCACTTGTTCACTAAGGATTGTGCAACGTTGCCTGAATAAAAATATTACCACAGAGGATGATCAAATGAGAATTTGTCCACGTCATTGCTGCCCTAAAGGGTCTGAGGGGCTGGTTTCATTTTGCTCTGTGTTTGCGTAAGTGGCAAGGGAGCGGACCTCTTGAGGACACCCCCAAAGCATGCTGGATGAATTCTTTACAAAGTAGGGGGTGCTTTTGGGTGCCACAAATCTTTGGCAGAGGCATAGTATACACAGAATTCAGAGAACGACTACCAAGGAGCAAAAAGAAATGGAAGTAGAAAAATTTCATGGGATTAAAAAGTCTTAAGGTTTGAAGTTTGGAAAGAAAGAAAGAAAGAAAGAAAGAAAGAAAGAAAGAAAGAAAGAGAAAGGAAGGAAGGAAGGAAGGAAAAGAAAGGAAGAAAGAAAGAAGGAGGGAGGGAGGGAGAAGGAGAGAGAAAGAGAAAGGAAAGAAGGAAGAGAGAGAATGGAAGGAAGGCAAGAAAGGAAGGGAAGGGAAGGGAAGGAAGGGAAAAAGAAATAAAAGAAAGAAAGAAAGAAAAAAGGAAGGAAGGAAGGAAGGAAGAGAAAGAAAGGAAGAAAAAAAGAGGGAGGGAGGGAGAAGGAGAGAGAAAGAGAAAGGAAAGAAGGAAGAGAGAGAGAGAGAGAAAGGAAGGAAGACAAGAAAGGAAGGGAAGGGAAGGAAGGAAGGAAGGGAAAAAGAAAGAAAGAAAGGGAGGGAGGGAGGGAGAAGGAAAAAGGAAGGAAGGAAAGGAAGGAAGGCAGGCAATGAAGGAAGGGAGGGAGGAAGGGAAAAAATAAAAGAAAGAAAGAGGGAAGGAGGGAGGGAGAGAGAAGGAGAGAGAAAAAGAAAGGAAGGAAGGGAGAGAGAGGTAATGGAAGGGAGGGAGAGAAAAGGAGAGAGAGAGAGAGAAAGGAAGGAAGACAAGAAAGGAAGGGAAGGGAAGGAAGGAAGGGAAAAAGAAAGAAAGAAAGGGAGGGAGGGAGAAGGAAAAAGGAAGGAAGGAAAGGAAGGAAGGCAGGCAACAAAGGAAGGGAGGAAGGAAGGGAAAAAGAAATATAATAAAGAAAGAAAGAGGGAGGGAGGGAGGGAGGAGAGAGAAAGAGAAAGGAAGGAAGGGAGAGAGAGGGAATGGAAGGGAGGGAGAGAAGGAGAGAGAGAGAGAAAGAAAGAAAGGAAGGCAAGAAAGGAAGGAAGGAAGAGAAAGAAAGAAAGAAAAGCAAAGAAGGGAGGAAGGGAGGTTTAAGATGGCTTCTAAGTCCTTTTAGGAGCACTTGTGATAAGACTCACTCTATCCCAATATCATTATGATTATAAAATTCATTTATATTTAATAAAAAATGTGAAACATTTTTTTATTAGACATCACCAAGAAGCAGTCTTAACTATTTTATTCGGGGCTGCATCCATGTTGGAAAATCCTGCCACCTTGCAGCACCCACAGAAAATGCTGCTGAAAAGACCCATTCAAGGGGCTTCTTAGCTGAATAAGCCAAGTCCTCTATTACTTATTCTGTGCATTTTGTGGGGATCTTGGGGCTCTCTGAGCTTGGGGGAGTTGGCTTGCAGGTGTTTTATCACCTGACTAGCTAACATCATCAGTACCAGAAGAGAGTGGGGTTTGCGGAGTGGAAGTGGAAAAGGAGGAAGACCACCACGACTATTGAGAGCCTCGGTACTCTCTGAGCTGGGTTGTTCTTTTGCAGATGTTTCATTACCAAACTAGCTAACGTCATCAGGGCTAGAAGGGTGCGGAGTTTGCTACTGATGATGTTGCCTAGTTAGCGTTAATGTCTGCATGAAAACAACCAAACACAGAGCGCACCAACAGCCCCTCATTTCAACCCTGAGTTTCAAATACTCTTCTCCTCTCTCAGAATCTAAACGATAAAATCTATGATTAAGGTAAAGGTTCCCCTCGCACATACGTGCTAGTCGTTCCCGACTCTAGGGGGCGCTGCTCATCTCCGTTTCAAAGCCGAAGAGCCAGAGCTGTCTGAAGACGTCTCCGTGGTCCTGTGGCCGGCATGACTCAATGCCAAAGGCGCACAAAACGCTGTTCCCTTCCCACCAAAGGTGGTCCCTATTTTTTCTACTTGCCTTTTTTACCTGCTTTCGAACTGCTAGGTTGGCAGAAGCTGGGACAAGTCACGGGAGCTCACCCCTTTCGCGGCACTAGGGTTTCGAATCGCTGAACTGCCGACCTCTCGATCGACAAGCTCAGCATCTTAAGCCACTGAGCCATCGCGTCCCTTAATCTATGACTAGCCATTACTTATTGTGATTATGATTAGCCATTATTTATCTATGATTACTAATCTATGACTAAAAGGTAAAGATTCCCCTCGCACATATGTGCTAGTCGTTCCCGACTCTAGGGGGAGCTACTCATCTCCGTTTCAAAGCCGAAGAGCCAGCGCTGTCCCAAGACGTCTCCGTGGTCATGTGGCCAGCATGACTCAACGCCGAAGGAGCACGAAATGCTGTTCCCTTCCCACCAAAGGGGGTCCCTATTTTTCTACTTGCATTTTTTACCTGCTTTCGAACTGCTAGGTTGGCAGAAGCTGAGACAAGTCACGGGAGCTCACCCCGTTACGCGGTGCTAGGGATTCGAACCGCTGAACTGCCGACCTTTCGATCGACAAGCTCAGCGTCTTAAGCCTCTGAGCCATCACATCCCTTAATCTATGACCAGCCATTACTTATTGTGCAACTGTCCCAAGCTAACATTTTATGGCCTTGCTGGAACGTTATCTCCACCCACCCCATCCTCAATTCCTTCCCTTTTTATCAATGCTTACTAGTTGATCCACGGCTGTTAATATGCTCATTGGCAATTCGACTGTATGCAGAGATATTCCCCGTCTTTTTGTCCTTTTAAAGTAGTCGTGAAGTCCTACCCATCAAATTTTAAAGGGAAGAGATGAAGGAAAACACAATCACTGCCCTGAGTCCCTTTTGGGAGTAGGGCGGTATACAAATTCAATACATACATACATACATACATACATACATACATACATAAATAAATAAATCACAACCGAGAACTCGCGAGCATCACAAATTTTGCAAGGAAGCTAAATATTTGCTTTACCGACCCTTAATGTAACCATTAACTTCTGTCAATACTCAGGAGTGTATTGACTGAGTGACAAGCAGTTGGAAAAAAAAGAAAAAAAAATCAGATTAGAGCCTGTCTGATCAAACAACAAAGTGACTTTGAAGTGTAGGTAGTCCTCAACTTATGACCGCAACGGAGCCCACAATTGATGTTGCTAAGGGAGAAATTGGTTAAGTGCGTTTCGCCCCATTTAATGACTTCCCTTGCTTGTTAAGAGAATTGCCGCACTTCTTAAAATTAGTAACCCCGTTGTTACAGGAACCTGGTTTCCCCCCTGCGCTTTGCTTTTCAGAAAGCAAGCCTGGATAGCTCAGCAGACTAATGCACTGTAATTAACACCAGCTGTCTGCAATTACTGTAAGTTCGAATCTCCCCAGGCTCAAGGTCGACTCAGCCTTCCATCCTTTCTAAGGTAGGTAAATTGAGGACCCAGTTTGTGGGGGCAATAAGCTGACTTTGTATAAATATACAAAAGTATGAAGGCTATTGCTTAACGCACTGTAAGCCGCCCTGAGTCTCCCGAGAAGGGCGGCATATAAATCAATTTTCTTTTTAAAAAAAGAAGAAGGTCTCAAAGGGGAATCACGTGACTAAGGGATATGGCAACCATCATAAATATAAATCAGTGGCCAAGTGTTTGAATTTGGATCATGTGACTATGGGGATCCTGCACCGGTCATGTGAAAACGGTCATAAATATTTAGAATAGAATAGAATAGAATAGAATAGAATAGAATAGAATAGAATAGAATAGAATAGAACAGAACAGAACAGAACAGAACGGAGTGGAGTGGAATGGAATAGAATAGAATAGAATAGAATAGAATAGAATAGAATAGAATAGAATAGAAGGAGAGGGGAGGGGAGCGGAGGGGAGGGGAGGGGAGGGGAGAGGAGAGGAGAGGAGAGGAGAGGAGAGGAGAGGAGAGGAGAGGAGAGAAGAGAAGAGAAGAGAAGAATAAGAGTTGGAAGGGACCTTGGAGGTCTTCTAGTCCAACCCCCTGCTTAGGCAGGAAACCCTACACCACTTCAGACAAATGGACAGCAAAGCTAATATTGACCCTAGGTCTGCTAACAGGCGGCCAAACTAAGTGCCTGAAGGACCCCATCCAGTCACTAATTCATATTAGTGGTCCGCGGGATTTAAAATTATGAATTTATTAGTCCTTGAGGTCCCAAGAAGTTTGTGACTCCTGTTCTAATCCAGCCCCCTGTTCAAACAGGAGACCCGGTCTCATTTTATCCTGTTTTTCCCAAAAATAAGACATCCCCTGATAATAAGCCCAATTGGGCTTTTTGAGGACATGGCAATAAGGCCAAGTGCTTATTTCAGGGTTCAAAAAAAATATATAAGATATTTTTATTTTCGGGGAAACACAGTAGAGAAATGGCTGTAATGGAGCATCCACAATTTCTGGAGTCAAGTTATTCCACTGGTTAATTGTCCTCACTGTCATGAAACTCCACCTTAATTCCAGGTTGCTTCTCTCCTGGATTAATTTCCACCCACTGCTTCTTGTCCTCCCCTCTGGTGCTTTGGAAAATAAATTAATCCCCTCCTCTTTGTGGCAGCCTCTCAAATACAGGGTTTTTTTTAGAAAAAGAACAGCAATGAAAGATAAAACCAATTTTGACTCGCGCAAGCAGGACCTTTGCCCTTCATGAACATGAAGCGGAAAATATTGTTTTGAGAACCCAGACTTAAAAAAACAAAAAAGTATGTTTACACGCCGGGGTCTCAGAGTACCCTTCTGATAAATCCTGCAGTTAACGTATAATCTGGAAAAGTTTCTTTAAACAGTACTCCTTCATTATTATTTTTCATATAGCCCAGCAAGGTGTCTAAAAATGCTGCGCCTTGTATTCTAATGGTCTCATTAAATAAACTTTCATAATTTGTTTTTTCAGCTTCAGCAGAAAACAAGCAATTTTCTTAACACATGCCAGGCTTATGATTCTTGATGAACATACCTTTTCTTTTATGTACACTGAGAGCATATGCACCAAGACAAATTCCTTGTGTGTCCAATCACACTTGGCCAATAAAGAATTCTATTCTATTCTATTCTTCCTCCTCCTCATATTCCTCCTCATATTCCTAATATGGTTTGATTGCTTATTTGTCCTCTATGACTATCCTTAAGTGTTGTATTTTATGATTCTTGATAAACGTATCTTACTTTTATGTACACTGAGAGCCCTATGCACCAAGACAAATTACTTGTGTGTCCAATCACACTTGGCCAATAAAATTCTATTCTATTCTATTCTATTCTATTCTATTCTAGTCTAGTCTAGTCTAGTCTAGTCTAGTCTAGTCTAGTCTAGTCTAGTCTAGTCAAGTCTATTCCTCCTCATATTCCTAATATGGTTTGATTGCTTATTTGTCCTCTATGACTATCCTTAAGTGTTATATTTTATGATTCTTGATGAACGTATCTTTTCTTTTATGTGCACTAAGAGCATATGCACCAAGACAGATTCCTTGTGTGTCCAATCACACTTGGCCAATAAAAAAATTCTATTTTATTCTATTATTGCTACCTTCTCCAACCTGTGCCTCCAGCAAGTGGTGAGAAGTGGTCGACAAGAATAATCTGAAATTTCAAGACGATGCCAAAGGCACCGTTCAAAACTTTCTCTTTTTCCCTTGAAAATCATCCCAAAGGTGCTTTTTCAAGAGGCAACTGGTCTTCCTTGTTATTCTTTGAAGACGTTTCGCTTCTCATCCAGGGAGCTTCTTTCAGAATCGAAGAAGGTTCTTTGGGTGAGAAGGCAAACATTTTCAAGAGGAAAAACAAACATACAAAGGAAGTCTAGCTGTCTTTTGAAAAGCACTTTTGGGACAGTGATGATCTGGATGACGGAGAATCTCCGTAGACTTTAAAACAGACACTTAATGACCTTCTAACACAGGGTTGGTCGAGTGCTGAAACGGGAGACCGTGCATGCAGAGTGGAGCACCAGAAACCTGAAGTGCAGTTCCTCGGCATGCACGCACGGGAGCAACGGAAACTGGAAGAGCCATTTCCCAGTGCGCATGCGTGGGAGTGCCAAAAACCGGAAGAGCAGTTCCATGGCATGCATGCACGTGCCGGGAAGCTGAGCTTCCTGTTTCCAGCGTGCACATGCATGCCGGTCATCTGGTCTTCCGGTTTCTGGCGCGCATACGCACCAGGATGCTGCTCTTCTGTTTTCCAGTACTCCCGCATGAGAAGACCAGATGGCTGGCATGCATGTGCAGGCTGGAACCCGGAAGGTCGATGGTTGGCGTGCTTGGAGAGATGGCTCTGCGTGCTACTTCCGGCACGCATGCCGTAGGTTCGCCATCACGGTTCTAACTTCTAGCATAGCACATGCACCCGGTCGAAAAACTCCAGATTTTTCCTACAATGCTTCTTGTGCGGCTTAAAACCCACGCACTGTCTCGGGAGAGGAAGTGAACACTCACCACAGCAATAACAGGGATCAGCACTCCGAGGTTGCCTGCACTGCTGGAGGCCTGTAAAAGACAACAGAGACCAACTGAGAACAGGAAACAGGAAGAGGGGAAGGAAACAAGCATTCTCCTGGCTATTAAGCTCAAGTCTGGGCTATGTGTACCTTCTTCCAAACCCAAAGTGGGGAATTTAGGACTACATGGTGTAATAACAATCAAGCGGTGCGGTGGCCTAGTGGTGGAGCTCTCGCCTCGCAATCAGGATGCTGTGAGTTCGATCCTGGGTAACGGCAGGTATTTCTCTCTCTCTCTCTGGGCACCATGAGAATAGATCTACTGAATATAACTTGGCGTTGGCGACAAGGAAGGCATCCGGCCAGTAAACACACAGCTCCATTGTTGCCCAGACTCCGCCCCCGCAAGGGATTATGGGGTCGTTAAAAAAAGATGAGGACGGCGCAGGTGTGAGTTGAGGCGAGTTGGGCTGAGAGAGAATGATTGAGGGTGAGCTTGTGGGTTGGTTTCCGAACATTCGCTACTAAGTTAATGTTTCATTACCAGGTTAAGTAACATCTTCAGTGGAGTTTAGGGGATGTCATTGTCGATGTTCCTATTTAGTGTTCCCATGTTCCTCATAAACAAAGGAACAGCGACACTGACATCCCCTAAACTCCGCTGAAGATGCTACCTAGCCTGGTATTGAAACGTTTGGAAACCAACTCACAAGCTCGGAGAGTGAACTTCCACCCTCATCGTACACCTGAGCTACAGATATTAGCAGAGTCACTGCCCCAAAGTCATGCAATCTTTCATGACTAAGACTGGACTACAATTCCCAACTCTCCTGGTGATTGGCTCAAAATTACCCAATTGGTTTTCATGTCTAAGGCGGGACAAGAACTCACCATCTTCTAGTTAGGATTGGCCCAAAGTCTCCCAGCCGGCTTTCATAACTAAATCGGGACTTGAACTCCCAGTATCCTGGTGATAGGCCCAAAGTCACCCAGTCAATTTCATCTCTAAGGTGGGACCAGAATTCACCATCTCCTAGTTATGATTGGCCCAAAGTCTCCCAGCCAGCTTTCATAACTAAGTCGGGACTTGAACTCTCAGTATCCTGGTGATAGGCCCAAAGTCACCCAACCACTTTCATCTCTAAGGTGAGACTAGAATTCACCATCTCCTAGTTATGATTGGCCCTAAGTCTCCCAGCCGGAGACTTCAGTTTCAGTTTCAGTTTATTCAAATTTGTATACCGCCCTATTCCCCGAAGGGACTCAGGGTGGTGAACAGCCAATTAAAAACACAATATAATACAAAAGTTAAAAATTTAAAATGAATTAAACAATTAGGCTGAAATAATTAAATTCCAATTATAAAAGCATTTAAAACCCAATATAAAACCCATTATAAAGGGAGGTTAAGCCAGGCCAGCCTGATAAAATAGGAACGTTTTCAGGGCCCGGCGGAAGGTATGTAGGTCCTGTATCCTCCTTATCTCAGGGGGGAGCTCGTTCCAGATGGCCGGTGCCCCCACAGAGAAGGCTCTCCCCCTGGGGGCCGCCAGTCGACACTGTTTGGATGATGGCACCCTGAGGAGCCCCTCTCTGTGGGAACGGACTGGTTGGTGAGAGGCTATTGGTGGCAGAAGGCGGTCCCGAAGATATAGCTAAAGTAGGACTTGAACTCCCAGTCTCCTGGTGATTGGCTCAAAGTCACCCAACTGGTTTTCATGCCTAAGGTGGAACTAGAACTTCTAGTTTCCTAGTTTCCAGGCCAACACCTTAACTACCAGACCAAACTGACTGTTTGTTTCATTTTAACTGTTTCCACGGAAACTTTAAGAGTTGTTTTTAATTTTTAATATATTCGAGTTTTTTCCGTTTCTTGACTCTGTGTGCTGCCTAGAGAGGGGCAGCTATAAAGCAACTGATAATTAATATAATTTATAATAAATAGGGCGAGACTTTCATTCTGAAGATTGGTAAGAAACCCTTGTCGCTTCCTCGCCTACCTTCAGCGCCGGCCCTTTCTCACTTGCCCGCTCGCTGGCCCTTTTTCCTTCCAGCCCCAGCTGCACAAAAAGTTCCAACAAATTCATCAGCAGCTCGTCCACAAGGTGTTCATCCTGTATATTGGCAGCTATGTTAGCCAGGGCATTAATAACAGCTAAGGAACAGTGTCTGATGAGAAGGCAGAAAAGGGAGGGGGAGGGGGGAAATAAAGAAAAGAAAACCAGAAGCATCAGCTTTCTGATGAAACATGTTGTTTAATTTTTCTCGTCTTCAAAGCTGGGTAAGATTATGAAAGGGAGTTTGAAACTCCTCTGAAAAGCCTTGAAAAACAGGACTTAGATAATCCCTACAGGTGAGATAGGTGGCATAGAAATTTAGTAACTAAATACAGGTAAAGGTTTTCCCTGTCCAGTTGTGTTTAACTAGGAGGCAGTGCTTATCTGTTTCTTAGCCTCGGGAATCAGCATTGTCCAAAGACATTTTCCGCAGTCCTGTGGCCAGCATGCCTATATGTATCTGTACGGAATGCTGTTATCTTCCCACTGAAGTGCCACCTACTGATGTTGGAATTCATTGTTGGAATGTATTTCTATGCAACAACTACAGTAATATTCAGCCAGTAGATGGCAGTATTTATTTTCAAGTTTGGATCTATGGTATATACTCTATGCTCTTTTGTTCTAAGTAGAGTTTCCTAGTTGCTGTTACAGCTACATGGTTGAGCAGTAAAGCACATGGTGACTGTGCTCTTTGTTTGCTTTGTATCATGCTTTATATAAACAGGATTTCTAACAATTGATCTACTGGCATTTGCATGCTTTCGAACTGCTAGGTGGGCTGGAGCTGGGGCAAGGAATGGGAGCTCATCCCGTCACATGTTTGCTTGGGTCTCGAACCGGGGCTGTCAGCTTTCTAGCTGACAAGCTCAACGTCTTTAACCACTGAGCCATCGCACCCATAAATGAATAAAATAGAATAAATCCAATGTGGCGCCAGATCTAACACCGTGATTTTAAAAAAATCTGGGTAGCCATTTTTACTGTCGTGTGAAGCATCAGTTTCTAGATTTTAAAAAAAAATGAAAGGGGGAAAAATCTACAAAAGTTCACATCAACCCGTAATTAAAAATATATATTTAAATAGCGTGGCAAAAAAATTAAGTTACCTGTATCCGTGATCTTTATAGTCTTTAGTCGCTGAGTATACAATGGAGCTTGCTTTCACGCTGATCTGCTGAAACAAATTCCACACCTCCTGGTAAATATATTGCTGGAAATAAGGAAATAAAAAAATAAATAAGCAGAGAGAAACAAAAAAAAAAAAAAACTTGGGTACAAACAATCAAAACAAATCAAAACATTCCTGACACCATTAATGGGAAATGAATCTCTAACATGATCCCTTAAAATAGGGGTCGGGAAATGTGGCCCTTTTACAACCTGTGGACTTCAACTCCCAGAATTCCTGAGACAGCTGTCTCAGGAATTCTGGGAGTTGAAGTCCACAGGTTGTAAAAGGGCTTGGCTGTCTCAGGAATTCTGGGAGTTGAAGTCCACAAGTTGTAAAAGGGCCACATTTCCTCATCCCTGCCTTAAAAGATGTCTCAAAGCTTCAAGGAAATGAAGGAAATTCTAGGTCCCAAGACGTCCACCTGAGAAGGGAGACTTAACAGAATTCATTGCGGGCTGCTCCAGGTGAACCCAGTTTAGTGCATTTTGCAATAATCTCCATTTGGCACATGGGGTTCAAAACCAGGGTGGGTTCTAAAATTTTTTCCTACCGGTTCTGTGGGTATGGCTTATTTTTTGTGGGCGTGGCTTGTGGGGGTAATGTGCCTGGGTGGGCGCGGCCAACTTTTTTTTTTTTTTTTACTTTTAAAAGCATTTTTTCTACAACCTTAAGAGGTTGTAGAAAAAAAATGCTTTCAGAAGCCTCTGACGATCAGGCAGCTCAGCTGGGATCGCCAGAGGCTTTTAAAGGCTGAAGAGATTGTAGAAAAAATGCTTTTAAAAGTAAAAAAAAAAAAGAAGAAGAAGCCTCTGATGAGGTGGGTGGGGTAAGCGAGTGGTGACCGGTTCGGGAACTGGTTTGGGGGCGTGGCCAGCCAATGTTATTACCGGTTCTCCAAATTACTACAAACTTTTACTACAAGTTCTTGGGAACTGGTGTGAATCGGGAGCAACCCACCACTGGTTCAAAGGCTTTGGGTAAGACCGAAATACCACATTGGCAAAGTCCCAGAGAAGGAGGGAAGGAGAAGGCAGAAGAAGGAGGAGGCCATTCCCAGGCAGTTGACACATCCTTACATTTCCGGTGATAACTAAACAGCCCAGCTGGTCAATGATGAGCACGTCAAGAGGAGACGGTGGCTGGCAGAACTTCTGCTGCAAGATCTGGAGAATGGGTTCCATCACTTTGGGGGTGTCCCTCAGAGCCACCGCTATGTGGCCCAGTGCACGGATTGTGTGGTCTGGAATGAGGTGAGCTTCCCTTAAAGAAAACAAGAACTCACTATTTTTTAAAAAAACTGCATGCATATGAATGCGGAAAAGAATTACCAATAAAGGAGAATATTTGTAGCTCAGGGTTGAAATGAGAGGTCCTTCATACTCTCTGAGCTTGGTTGTTTTCTCGGAGAAGTTTCATGACCGCACTAGGTAACATCATCAGTGCTAGAAGGGAGTGGGGTTTGTGGGGAGGAGGAGGAGGAGGAGGAGAACTATGGAGTCTTCAGTGCTGAGTTTCATCATCTGCTTGCAGACATTATATTATCCAACTAGGTAACATTATCAGTGCTACATATGAGTGAAATATGCGGAGAGGGGGACTTAGGGGTCCTTGGTGTTCTCTCAGCTTGGTTGTTTTGTTACCCTAACTAGGTAACATCATCCGTGCAACACCGACGATGTTACCTGGTTTGAGTAATGAAACATCTGTGAAAAATTTGTTCACCTAGCAATGGAATATTCCAGAGAGCTTCACTTCCAATTTTCTTCTGGAACCCGCTGGAACAGACCGTGACAATTCAGGGGAGACTTTGACTTTCTGGAAACAGAAGCAGTCTGAAATGTTTTGGACTTGGTATTGTGGATAAAACAGCTTTGTTTCAGGTCCAGAATATCCCTACAACACCTCAAACTGCTTCCACTTCGGATAATTTATTTCTGGAATCTGCTCAACGGAGCAGAACAGAGAAGAGAAAGTGGAACAATTTATGCCAGACTAATGCGTTTTTGACATCCTAAGGTGCTCATGCGTACATGTCAATCTTTCGACAGGAAGAACAATTGCAAAAAGATTTTAGGTCGCAGAAATAGCTCGCGGAAAACACTACATTCCAGAAAGGATTGTCAAAGGATCTGCATTCAAAGGATTTTGTATTTTTTTAAAAAACAGATAATAACCCCCACACGAGGCCTTGAAGAAGGAAATAGAGATCTCCTGCTTGAGCAGGGGCGGTCGGACTAGAAGACCTACGAGGTCCCTTCCGACGCTGTCATTCTGCGAAATCACTTTGCAGCATTCAAAGCCACTTACTTATCGCTTTCTTGGGAGATGTAGAGACGATTCGATAAACTGGCTAAGAAGGCTTCAACGATGACAGGATCGATGGTCAGACCGGCTTTCAAACACCTGCAAGAGACATAATTTGACTGGAAGCTTCATCCTATCAGGCCTGGAAGCCATCTTTTGCATTAGGCCTTCAGACCTGCCATGTTTACTACTGTGGGAAACTGGGAGGGGGGATTTATCGGAGCACGCGTGACGTATACCGTGTTTCCCCAAAAATAAGACCCTGTCTTATATTTTTTTGAACCCTGAAATAAGTGCTTGGCCTTATTGCCATGCGCTTAAAAGCCTGATTGGGCTTATTATCAGGAGATGTCTTATTTTGGGGGAAACAGGGTATCTATCTATCTATCTATCTATCTATCTATCTATCTATCTATCTATCATCTATCTATCTATCTATCTATCTATCTATCTATCTATCTATCTATCTATCTATCTATCTGTTTATCTATCTATCTACCATGTTTCCCCGAAAAAAAGACCCTGCCTTATATTTTTTTTTTGAACCCTGAAATAAGCGCTTGGCCTTATTGCCATGCGCTCAAAAGCCTGATTGGGCTTATTATCAGGAGATGTCTTATTTTGGGGGAAACAGGGTATCTATCTACCTGTCTGTCTGTCTGTCTATCTATCATCTATCTATCTATCTATCTATCTATCTATCTATCTATCTATCTATCTATCTATCTATCTATCATCTTGTTTCCCCCAAAATAAGACCCTGTCTTATATTTTTTTGAACCCTGAAATAAGCAGCTTGGCCTTATTGCCATGCGCTCAAAAGCCCTATTGGGCTTATTATCAGAGGATGTCTTATTTTGGGGGAAACAAGGTAGTCATAATAACATTCCTTTCTCAAAGAGTCAAGGCCATCTTGCCCTGCACTTCGACGGCTGGAACTGGGAGGCATCTCCAGTTTGGACGGTGCTTGGATTGGACCATGTGATGGACACGTGGGTGCTGGGCAGGGACTTGAACTTTCCTTTGGGTGGGGAAAACCTGGAAGCTTTCAGATTCGGGTTTTCCCAGATGTGCCGATATGACATCTCTAATAAAATGGAACTTTTTACGTTACGACCGTAATGGCATCGCCAAAACCTGCTCTTCGCTAAGAACAGATTTTGAGAGTGGCTTTTCCACCTGCTTGAGAGAAGCACGATTTTGCACACCTGAGATAAAACCTACCTGCAAATGTTATCGATCGCAACGTCCCGGAGCTGTTCATACATGGAGGATTCATTTTTCTTGCCTGACATGACACTCAACGTAGACTCGGCGTGCTCGTTGGTGATGCTGATCTTGATGTCGTTGGTGCCTAAGAGGAAAAGAAATGGGGAGGGTTGCTAAGTGCTTTTTGCCCGGTTTTACGACTTTTCCTTGCCCTGGTTGTTAAGTGAATCCCCGTCAATTTTGCTTGGCCAAAGGTTGCCAAAGATGATCACGTGAGCCCTGGACATAATGAGTTTCAGTGGGGATCTAATTGAGCGAACCCAAAAATACCTGCTTGGTACTGGCTGTGATATTTGTACAATTTCACCAGGACTGGAGAGGGGATCACAAGGAAATCCCGCAAAGAAGGATTGACCGAGTGAACCACCACGGGGAACCTCTCGCACAAGCGGCCGAGACCCTGTGGAGGAAAAAGAAAAGATACAGGACATTACTCATGACACGGGGAAGAAAGGCCACACAATCCTGGCTATAATTGATCCCTTAAAGTCTGTTCTCCAATCGTCGGCAGTTCAGCGGTTCGAGTCCCTAGTGCCGCGTCACGGGGTGAGCCCCCGTGACTTGTCCCAGCTTCTGCCAACCTAGCAGTCTGAAAGCACGTAAAAAGAAATGCAAGTAGAAAAATAGGGACCCCCCCTTTGGTGGGAAGGGAAGAGCGTTCCGTGCGCCTTTTGGCGTTGAGTCATGCTAGCCACATGACCACGGAGATGTCTTCGGACAGTGCTGGCTCTTTGGCTTTGAAACGGAGATTAGCACCAACCCCTAGAGTCGGGAACAACTAGCACATATGTGTGAGGGGAACCTTTACACACACACACACATACACATATATGTATATATGTATATATGTGTGTGTGTGTGTGTGTGTGTGTTTATATGTGTGTGGATAGATCGATAGATCGATAGATAACTAATCCTGATTCTATTTCATTTATCTCGTATGTTAACGAGATAAATGAAAGAGAAAGTTCAGAATATTACATGGTGTGGGAGATGTGGTATAAGTGGATGGAAGTAAGAAGCAAAAAGCAAATAAGAGGGGGTGTAGTGATTAATAACAATAATCAATAATAATTAAGTATTATCATCTACCTAAAGATAAGTAACTAGATACGGAACACCATGTAAATAATTTGTATATATTGACAAACACCACTAAACCGAAAAATGTTGAATTATACTATTATATACTTCAATAAAAGGGTTTTTTTTTTAAAAAATTAATCCTGATTCTAAAATTTCCATCCAACTGGGGAAATATTTATTTTTTTTATTTTTTTATTTGTTTGTCAAACATGTAGAAGATAACAAGTAAAGGTATAAACATAAACATGAACACAGGAAGTAAATATCCTTTGACTCAGCCTTCCATCCTTTCGAGGTAGGTAAAATGAGGAACCGGATTGTGGGGGCAATATACTGACTTTGTATAAAAAAGAACAGCACTTGGGCGGGGCGGGGGAGGCAAAAGCCCTACTAAGCAGGTATATCGAAAAGTATGAAGGCTATTGCTTAACACATTGTAAGCCGCCCTGAATCTCTAGAGAAGGGCGGCATATAAATAAATTAAAAAACAACAACAAATAAATGGGGACAGTGAGAGAGGGACGGTAGGGATGCTGGTGCGCTTATGCACGCCCCCTTTAAGAATATACAGGTAATCCTCAATTTATGACCTCAACCGAGCCCCAAATTTCTGTGCTTAAGTGAAACATTTGTTCAATGATGTTGAAATTCTGGAAAGAGTGCAGAAAAGAGCAACCAAGATGATTAGGGGACTGGAGGCTAAAGCATAGGTTGCAGGAACCAGGCACAGTTTTTCTAGGGAAGAGAAGGACCAGGGGAGACAGGAGAGCATCTTCCAATATTGGAGGGGCTGCCACAGAGAGGAGGAAGGGGGTCAATCTATTTTCCAAAGCACCCGAAGGCCAGACAAGGAATAATGGATGGAAACCGATCAAGGAGAGATTCAACCTGGAAATAAGGAGAAATTTTCTGACAGGGAGAGCAATCGACCCATGGAACAGAAGTTGCCTTTAGAAGGTGTGGGAGCTTCATCCCTGGAAGCTTTTTGACTGGACTTCCATCTGTCAGAAATGGTGTAGGGTCTCCTGCTTGGGCAGGGAGAGTTGGATTAGATGACCTACAAGGTCCCTTCTAACTCTGTTACAATCTGTTAAAACTCGGCTTTCTTCCTCCCTGCCGGAGATTCCAAGCTCCGCTGCCTCTTTGCTTCCCCTCGGAAGCCGCCCCTCCCTCCTGGGAATCCAGACGACACTCCACCACACCTGTAAGCAGCAGATCAGGAGAGGCAAGTGGGCGATGATGACTTTGCTGGAGGTCTTGGACTGCAACTTTTCGGACAACCTGATGCAGAGGTTTTCTGCTCCTGGTTTTGCAAGAGAACGAAAAGGAACTCTCGTTAGAGGAAACGTCTTACAGGAAGAGAGGCCAACTCTTTAGTCTGCTGGTAGCTCAGCAGACTAAAAGCATTGTGATTAACATCAGCTGTCTGCAATTACTGTAAATTCGACTCTCACCAGGCTCAAGGTTGACTCAGCCTTCCATCCTTTCTAAGGTAGGTCAATTGAGGACCCAGTTTATGGGGGCAATAAGCTGATTTTGTATAAAATATACCAAAGTATGAAGGCTATTGCTTAACGCATTGTAAGTCGCCCTGAGTCTCCGGAGAAGGGTGGCATATAAATCAAATTAAAAAAAACAAAACAAAACTCAGGGCTAAACAGCTAGAAGTGTGCTTGGACATGCCTTTAAGTGCAATAGAGGTAGTCCTCTTTCAGTGACCACAATTAGGAACAGCCACTAAGTGAAAAAGTATGCGACTTGGCCTTACAAGTTTCTTTGCACCATAGGAACTACTGTACAGGATTAACTCTACTTGTCACGAGCAAAAATGCCTGTCAGTTGTAAATGCATCACAAAGTAAATTTTTCAGCGCCGTTGTAACTTCAAACGGTTGTTGCACCCGGCAGTCCTTAACCATGGGTGTCTACCCCATACAGGAAGTCCTCAACGTACGGCCACAATTGAGCCCCACATTTATGTGGCTAAGTGAGAAATTTGGCGAGTTTTGCCCCATGCTTACGACTTTTCTCGTCATGTCTGTTTAGTTTAGTTTAGTTTAGTTTAGTTTATTAGATTTCTATACCGCCCTACTCCCGAAGGACTCAGGGCGGTGTACAGCCTCAAGATAAAAAACATAATACAGAAATTAAGCGAGATTATTAAAACACATTAAATAATTTAGCCTCAAGACAATTAAAAGCAGATTTAAAACACCCAATTTATAAAATTTAAAACCGGATTAAAAGGAAGAGTTAAGCCAGACCAGTTAGTTAAATGAATCTCTGCAATTCTTAAATCAGTAACATGGATTTTAAGCGAATCTAACTTCCCCATTGATTTTGCTTGTCGGGAGGTCGCAAAAGGGGATCGCATTACTCCTGGGACATTGCAACCGTCATAAATGTGAGTCGTTTGCCAAGGATCCGAATTTTTGATCAGGTGACCATGGGGGATGCTGCAATGGTTGTTAAGGGTGAAAAATGGTCATAAGTCACTTTTTTTCCAATGGCGTTGTAACTTCGGTCACTAAATGAACTGTCGTAAGTTGAGGACTACTTGTACAGGTGCCCGAAAGTCGTCAAATGGGGCAAAACTCACCTAACCAATGTCTCACTTAGCAATGTAACTCCCGTGAGCTCAATTGTGGTGGTAATTCGAGGGCTACCTGCATATAAGGCTCACCTTGCTCATCCTTCACAGCCCAAACCATGAGATCCACGCAGGCGGCGTTCGCCTGGCAACGCAATTTCAGCGGATTCAGCTCGTTGTGCAATTTATCGACTTCGTGAAGGAGTTTCTGAAGCTCCGGCTGGCTGGTGTTGAATTGTTCCAGCACGAAATCGTGAATTTCTTTCACAAAAGAGTTGGGAAGATCTAAGAGACGGAAAAGAAAAAGGGAAGAAAAAAAAATAAGTAGAATTCTGACAAAAACCATGTTTTGTGATGGCGTAGCAAAAACGGCATCATGTTGTTTAATACGCTGGATCCTGAGCTAATCGTTCTTTCAAAAGCAGATGTCAACTTGCAAAGCTTTCAAGTTGCCATGAGCAGGAGGGAGGGAAAACTGATGGAGCTGATTGATTTCCCTAACTGAAGCTACATTCCACAGATGCTTTGCTACTGCAATCAGTAGGAGAGTTTTGGGTTTCACAGCCAGCCAAAGTGGTTAATTGGAGAATGTGATTTATGACATGGCCAGGGAGGGAGAGACAGGGTTGTAGGGGAACGTAAATCTACGTGGGATTAGTTCTAACTGCATCCAAATATTGGCGAAATGGTGCTCCTAATAAATGACTGTATTTCTTTTGAAGTTTAGCTCATGGCCAAACTTCCAAAGAAATTTATAAAGAACAGTTTCTGGAACTGGGTATGTCTAGTTGGATGAAAAAAAGGACTAGGGGAGACATGATAGCTTGTCCTGATATCTCAGGGGGTGCCCCAAAGAAGAGGGGATCAAGCTCTTCTCCAAAGCACCTGAGGGCAGGACAAGAAGCAATGGGTGGAAATTCATCAAGGAGAGAAGCAACCTAGAACTAAGGAGAAACTTCCTGACAGTTAGAACAATTAATCAGTGGAACAACTTGCCTCCAGAAGTTGTGAATGCTCCAACACTGGAAGCTTTTAAGAAGAGGTTGGATAACCGTTTGTCTGAAGTAGTGTAGGGTTTCCTGTCTAGGCAGGGGGTTGGACTAGAAGACCTCCAAGGTCCCTTCCAACTCTGTTATTCTATTCTATTCTATTCTATTCTATTCTATTCTATTCTATTCTATTCTATTCTATTCTATTCTATTCTATTCTATTCTATTCTATTCTATTCTATTCTTTTCTAATTCTATTCTATTCTAATTCTAATTCTAATTCTATTCTATTCTAAATTGTGTTCAATTCTAAATTCTCTCTTCTCTTCTCTTCTCTTCTCTTCTCTTCTCTTCTCTTCTCTTCTCTTCTCTTCTCCTCTTCTCTCTCCTCTCCTATTCTCTCTTTTAATTCACCATGAATTCAAAAGCTTATTAACGCCTTTTACGGGCCAATTAATAGGAGCCTGGTAGCTCAGCAGACTAAAAGCATTGTGATTAACACCAGCTGTCTGCAATTACTGTAAATTCGAATCTCACCAGGCTCAAGGTTGACTTAGCCTTCCATCCTTTCTAAGGTAGGTAAATTGAGGATCCAGTTTATGGGGGCAATAAGCTGACTTTGTATAAATATACAAAAGAATGAAGGCTACTGCTTAACGCATTGTAAGCCGCCCTGAGTCTCCGGAGAAGGGCGGCATATAAATCAAATTTGAAAAAAAAAATGATCCAAGGGAAGTTTCTTCGTCTCATTACTGCGTCTTACCTTTCATATAGTACAGGGTGTCTCGCAGCATTTTGAATTGAGCAACGTACAGAGGGTCGCTGAACATTTTGTAGAAGAGCTCGACGTGCGGATTGGCCTGTAAGGCATTTAACAGAAAGGGTCAATTCCAGAGCAAACTTTAAAGCACCGGATTTGCACGGTGGAAATGCCTTTGAAAAAGGAAGATCTGAGTCTCCCAAAGGAGCAATTAGCAAGCATGTCGACTTAGATCCAGCATATGAATGTGTAAGGAACCGAACTATTTGGACAACCAATCAACGAGAGAACCAATCAGCCGCTTGGAATTTAAATATAGCTCCAAATGAAGAACCAATCACACTACCAAGTGGCCCTTCAAGGCATACCCTGAAAATAAGACCTAGCATGGGTTTTTTTACATGTGCCTAATATAAGCCAGTTGCGTCCCTACTTGGACCGAGATGCCCTACGCACGGTTACCCGTGCGCTAGTCATCTCACGTATTGACTACTGTAACGCTCTCTACATGGGGCTGCCCTTGAGGGTCACTTGGAGGCTTCACCTGGTACAAAATGCAGCCGTGCGGATTGTGATGGGAGAATCCCAATACTCTCATGTTACTTCCCTCCTGCGTGACTTGCATTGGTTGCCCTCCGGGTGAGATTCAAAGTGCTTGTGATCACCTATAAAGCCCTACATGGCTTAGGCCCAGGATATTTGGCGGACCACCTGCAGCCAGCAACGACATCCCATCGCCCGGTTCGCGCCCATAGAGAGGGCCTGCTCAGGGTGCCATCGGCTAGACTGTGTTGGCTGGCAGCCCCCAGGGGTAGAGCCTTCTCTGTGGGTGCGCCCACCCTCTGGAATCGACTCCCCTTGGAGCTCCGGTTGGCTCCTGACCTTCGCCCCTTCCGCCGCGAATTAAAAACTTGGTTATTCAAGTTCCCCGACCTGGACTGATGGGGTTTTAAGGGTTTTAAATTTTAGTGGGTTTAACCAGATTTTAACTCTGTATTATGGCTTGTGAATTTTATCATTGTGAGCCGCCCTGAGTCCATTGGAGGGCGGCTCACAGAGGGCGGCATATAAGCCAAATAAAGTAAATAAATAAATAAATAAGCCCTACCCCCAAATAAGCCCTGCTTAAGTGCTTGCACAACAGCCCGCCTGCCCCATTCCGTTTGGTTTCTCACAGTGCCACGGCCACGAGGCGAGACGGGATGGTGGTGGAGCTGCTCCACGCACCCCACACTGGCTTACCTGAGGCCCCCGCAGTCAGGCCATCCACATCCCGACACCTGCCACGTGGCAGCAGCACAAGCAGCCCCGTGCAGCAGGAGCCCAGGTGGCCGGTTGGCTCACATCTGCTAGCTCGCGGCCGCAACGGACCAGGAGGCTGAGTGGGATCCACCTGTATGGGATTGTTGGTGCCACGGCCACGAGGTGAGGCAGGTGTCGGGGCATGAGTGGCCTGGCTTCAGGGGCCCTGAGATGAGGGATGCTTGGGGCAACTCCATCTTCTTCGCCTCACAGCAAACAAGCAGAAGTAGACCTCCCATATACCGGTGGGGGGGCGGGGGCAGGAGAAGGCACCCCAAAAATAAGCCCTAGTGCCATGATGGCGAACCAATCGCACGCTTGTTCTGCCCCAGCTACGGACCCCAAAGAATGCAGCACACACGAAGTCTGTGCAAACCTTAGTTTACTAAAATAAAATCCGTTTTTCAAACAAAGGCTATTAATTAACTTTCTTAACAGCCTACAAGAATCCAAAGAATAAATAATTGTAATCTTACTATGGTTGGCAGAAAGCCCAGAAGCAATTTGCAGAGAACTAAGATCAAGGCACGAAGGAGAGTGAACGAAGTTGTTCCCTGCAAATTGCTTCAGTTGGCATTCCTCCTTAAATAGGCTAAGGGAGTGGCCAATTAGCCCCAAGTCTTAGTCTCGAGGAGACCTCCTCCTGAGGAGCCACTCCTGCTTTTTGGCAGCTCTGCGCACCCGTGCATCGAGAAGAGGCTCCTCCTCTTCGTCCTCTTCACTTATGGGAGCTTCTGGAGGTTCTGAAGGCCCTGGCTGAATCCCCACCTCTGGCACCACCTCTTCTCCAGCCTCCTCATTGTCTGACTCAGCTACCAGCTGCACAGGCCACTGATGGGCCACAACACTACCCTAGTTCTTATTTTGGGACCCAAAATAAAATAAGACCTGGTCTTATTTTTGGGGAAACATGGTATATAAGCTAAAGAGGAACAGGACAAAAAAAATCCTGCTGATGACATTATCTAGTCTGATAATGAAACATTTAGAAACGAAACAAGCTTGGAGCGCAAAAACCACTGGCAAAATCTAAAACCCCGAGCTAGGCAGTATTTTCTATTTTTTCCGCCGTAAAAATAAACGTACCTCAATAACTTCAGTCGCCACCGCATCCAGGTTTTTGAGAACCGAATCCCCAACGATTTGTTTGACCTTTACGGTTGAAAAGAGAGATACACGTATATAAAATCCAAACGTTTGCAAAACGTTTTGAGCAGAACGTGGATTGTGTGGGGGAGCACATTATGGGTAGTCCTTGAGTTGTAAACTACTTATTTAGCTTTAACTGTTCTTGCCTTCTGGCAGCTCTGCGCATGCACGCAGTGGGAACAGGCTCCTCCTGTTCCTCTGCCTTGCTGAGGTCTGACTCTAGAGGCTCCGGAGTCCACGCATAACTTCCCAATGGCCCTGGTCCCATCTCTCCCTCCGACGCAGAGCCCTCGTCCGGGCCTTCCGCAGACTCCAGGACTGGCCCATGATCCTCCCCAGCCTCCTCACTGTCCGAATCTGCTGCCAGCCCCGCAGGCTGCAGGCGGACCAAAACAGGAGTATAAATCCTTCCATTCCCCACCATCTTCAGTCAGAGCGGAAGGAGCTTCTTGGAGGAGAAGCAAAACGTCTTCAAAGAAAAACAAGGAAGTCCAGTTGCCTCTTGGGGGAAAAAAAAGCACCTCTGGGGCAAACATGGCCTGGATGACTTGAGAATCTCCATACATTTTTATCCTATGTTATTCTCCCAGGGACAGCCCACTTACCATGTTCAACAACTGGCGAAGCATTTCCAGCGGAATGTTAAACTCCTTGTTACTGATCCCGTTGAAGAGGGGCGAAACAGAGAAACTGGAGCTGATGGTGGAGAAATAATATTCGGGATCGACAGCACTCCCATCCGGCAGATAGGAACCTGCTTATTAAAGAAGGGAAAAGACAAACGGTAACCAAATTCTTTTGTCGCCCACGTGTCAGGGTTCCAAGTAATACTGGAATAGGAGCCTGGATAGCTCAGCAGACTAATGCATTGTAATTTAACTCCAGCTGTCTGCAATTAGTAAGTTCGAATCTCCCCAGGCTCAAGGTTGACTCAGCCTTCCATCCTTTCTAAGGTAGGTAAATTGAGGACCCAGTTTGTGGGGGCAATAAGCTGACTTGGTATAAAATATACAAAAGTATGAAGGCTATTGCTTAACGCACTGTAAGCTGCCCTGAGTCTCCGGAGAAGGGTGGCATAGAAATCAAATTAAAAAAAGAAGAAGAAAGGAAGGAAGGAAGGAAGGAAGGAAGGAAGGAAGGAAGGAGGGAGGGAGGGAGGGAGGGAGGGAGGGTGGAAGGAAGGAAGGAAGGAAGGAAGGAAGGAAGGAAGGAAGGAAGGAAGAAAGAAAGAAAGAAAGAAAGAAAGAAAGAAAGAAAGAAAGAAAGAAAGAAAGATTCAGCTGTCTGCAATTACTGGAAGTTCGAAACTCCCCAGGCTCAAGGTTGATTCAGCCTTCCATCCTTTCTAAGGTAGGTAAATTGAGGACCCAGTTTGTGGGGGCAATAAACTGACTTTGTATAAAATATACAAAAGTATGAAGGCTATTGCTTAACGCACTGTAAGCTGCCCTGAGTCTCCGGAGAAGGGCAGCATATAAATCAAATTTACATTTATTATTTTTTTTTTTGCAAAAAGGAGAAAGAAATACCTTCAAAATACTGTATAGCCGTTCCTCCTGGAGAACCAGGCGGGGGGATCCCACGATCAGGGCTGACCTGAAATGCAGAGACAGGCATGATAATAGCATCCAATGGGGCCGGCCTTCGCTCTGTCCTACCAATTAGGTGGGAAAAATCAAGATGGTAACTCAAATATTTTGAAGAAGGGCCATCGCCCCCTAAATTCCCCTTGGTTGATGGTCTTTCGAAATCTAAGCATCGGTCGGACTTGAGGAATCGAGATCTCACATTAAGTCCCAGTTCAGCTGATTTATTGCTCATGCCTCTACAGTAGCCTAAGAATCTAGTCAACTAAAGGCCAGCACTAAATTGGTGCTAGGTAAGAGTTAAAGGAACAGAGCTTTTGTGGCTAAGAAGGGACTAGAACTTACTAGCTCCTGGTGATTGTCACCCAGCCAGTTTTCATGTCTAAGGTGAGACTAGAACTCACCATCTCCTGGTGATTGGCTCAAAATCACCCAACTGGCTTTTGTAGCTACAGCAGGACTAGAATTCACCATCTCCTGGTGACTGGCCAAAAGTCACCTAGTTGGCTTTTGTGCCTAAGGCAGGACTAGAACTCACCATCTCTTGGTGATAGACCCATATTCACCCAACTGGTGACAGTCCAGCTAAAGCAGGACTAGAATTCATCCTTTCCTGGTCACTGACTCAAAATCACCCAGCTGGTTTTCATGCCTGAGACGGAACTAGAACTCACATCTCCTGGTGATTGGCCCAAAGTCACCCAGCTGCCTTTTGTTCCTAAGGCAGGACTAGAACTCACAGTCTCCTGGTTTCTAGCCTGGTGTGTTAACCCCTTAATTGCTCCAGGCCGAGTTACTTCTCGTCATTATCAGGGTCACCGTTTTTAGGGTGCAAAATTTCAAGATTAAATACCCTTACCCACGTGCTTAGTTTTTCAGCTAGGTTGGAAATGTAATTCTAGGCACAACATCTGGGCGGTGTCAAAGGGAGCCTGGGGTTCAGGATGTGGGATACAGGTAAGGTTTTACATTCTAAAAGCAACCCCACCTGTGAGATGCTGGAAACGCTGCTCGTTTTCCTCTTCAAAGATCCTTCTTGGCAGACGGTCAGCAGGGAGTTGGGAAGGATGGAGCGGAAGTCGTTGAAGGAACGCCTCCGTATCCCATCCAGTTCGCTGGAAGCCCGACGGGAATGAGGGCTCACTTTGGGGAAAAGCTTGGACAGCAGAGCCTCTTCTGAGTGGCTGTAGCGACCAAACGCTCGGGATATTCCGATCAGGCAAGGCAAGGCGTATTTGCACAAATATTCTGGAAAAGCAGGAAGTAGGGGGTTTCAAGAGCCGAGGTGGTGCAGTGGTTAGAATGCAGTACTGCAGGCTGCTTCTGCTGCCTGCTGGCTGCCTGCAATTTGGCAGTTTGATTCTCACCAGGCTCAAGGTTGACTCAGCCTTCCATCCTTCTGCGGTGGGTAAAATGAGGGACCCAGATTGTTTGGGGGCAAGAGGCTGACTCTGTAAACCGCTTGGAGAGGGCTGTAAAAGCACTGTGAAGCGGTATATAAATCTAAGGGCTATTGCTATTATCTGCCTCATCTGATCAAACAGCTGTCCCCAACCTTTGGGGCACAAGGGACCGGTTTCGTGGAGAGAGGTTTTTCCACGGACCAGAAGGAGCGTAGTTTCATATGCTGCCTTCCTCCCGTGGATGGGGCTTTGCTTGTTTGCATGGCCCGGTTTCTGGCATGCTGCCGGCTCAGTGTCGGTCCACAGCCCCCTGCAAGAAAACGTTTCTTCCACCCGGCAGTTGCTACGTTGGTTTTCTTTAGAATAACAGAGCTGGAAGGGACCTTGGAGGTCTTCTAGTCCAACCCCTGCTTAGGCAGGAAACCCTATACCAGTGATGGTGAACCTTTTTGCCATCGCGTGCCAAAAATGGGGAGTCGCGGGGGGGAAGGATCACACATGTGCGTGCCCACACCCATAATTCCATGCCCCCTCGCCCCGCCCCCCCCATGCCCCATTTTGGTCCTAGGAGGCCTACCTGAAGACTCCAGAGGGCAAAAACGGCCTCACCTACCCCTCCGGAGGTCAGAAACGGCCTATTTCCCGACTTCTGGTGGGCCCGGAAGACCCGTTTTTCACCCTCCCCAGATTCCAGAAGCTTTCCTGGAGGCTGGGGAGGGTGAAAACGGCCTCTTCCACCTCCCCCGGAGGCTGAAAACGCCCTCTCAGAGCCTCAGCGCAAGCCCTGTACTTACCTGGCATCCAAAACGGTCCGCGTGGAGACTCCTGGGAGGGGAGGCATGGCCGGGGCCAGCCAAAAATCAGGTGGACTGTGTACGTGTGCGCACTGGAGCTGACCTAGGGCAACGGCTCATGTGCCTCAAGATATAGCTCTATGTACCACCGGTAGCATACGTGCCATAGGTTCACCATGGCCCTATACCCGGGATGGCGAACCTATGGCACATGTGCCACCGGTAGCACGCGGAGCCATATTGGTGGGCACGCAAGCATTGCCCTAGCTCAGCTGCAGCGCACTTGAGCGCGCAGGCCAACTGATTTTCGGGCCTTCTGGACCCACCGGAAGTTGGTAAACAGGCTGTTTCCGGACTCCAGGGTGGTGGAGGAGGCCGTTTTCACTCCTAGAAAGCCCCTGGAGCCTGGGGAGGGTGAAAAACGGGCCTATGTGATTGGACACACAAGGAATTTGTCTTGTTGCATAGGCTCTCAGTGAACATTGTGGCTGTAAGTTAGTTTATTTATTTATTTATTTCATGTATTTATATGACGCCCTTCTCCCAAAGGACTCAGGGCGGCGAACACAAGTTGAGAAACATGTACAATAAAATCCCATTTTAAACAAAATAACTAATTAATAATAAATAATAAAACCCAGAATCAGAGTCAGCCTATTTGACAGCCAAGGCTTCAAGTCCCGACGGAAGGAGCGGAGATCAGGAGCTGTCCGGAGCTCGGTAGGTAATTCATTCCAGAGGGTGGGAGCACCCACAGAGAATGCCCTACCCCTGAGCACCGCTAGACGACATTGGCTCGCCGTCGGGACCCTGAGGAGAGCGGCCCTATGTGAGCGAACAGGACGGTGGGAGGCAGGAAGGAAAAGGTCCCGCAAATATCCCAGACCTAAGTCATGTAGGGCCTTATAGGTGAGAACCAGCACCTTGAAGCGGACCCGGAGAATCACTGGTAACCAGTGCAGCTCACGCAGGAGGGGTGTTATATGGGAGTAACGAGGGGCTCCCCTAACAACCCGTGCGGCTGCATTCTGGATCAGCTGGAGTCTCCGGGTGCATCTCAGGCGCAGGCCCATGTAGAGGGAATTGCAGTAATCCAAGCGGGAAATAACCAGGGCATGAGTGACTGTGCGAAGGTCATCTCGGTCCAGGAAAGAGCTCAACTGGCGCACCAGGCGAACCTGTGTTGAGGACTAACTGTACTAGTCATTTGCAGATAAAAACAGCAGGAGAAAAATTTAATGTTTGTTCTTACAAGGAGCAATATCACATCGGAAGCGTATCTTGCTTACCTTTATCCTGGATCTGCGGAGATTGACACATCCCCAAGAGAACTTGCATCACTTGTAAAATTGGCTCCAAAACCTGTAACAATGAAGGCCGGCAATTACAAATAAAAATCTAGGGGCAGAATTAACATTACGTAAACATGTTGAATGTTGTAACTCCAGGTTGTTAACAATAGAGGATAGCATAAAATAACATGTTTTGTTATTGTATGCTATACAATAGCATACAATTGCATAAAATGCAATGCATACAATAACATGTTTTGTTATTGTATGCTATACAATAGCATACAATAACAAAACATGTTATTTTATGCTATCCTCTGTTAAGTTACAGAATGAAGTAATAACGTTAAACGTCAGAATGTTGAAACGAAGATAAAGCCAGAGATATAATTAAAATATTTCTTTCTGTGTTTCTGAGCACCTGATGGCTATCAGTTGAAAACATGTTTGCAAAAAGGGAGTTTAGCAGTTTGAAGTCGGAAGCTAACTGGTGAAGTTTACTCACCAGTTATGAATGAATCATCCTCCACTTGGCTAATGCAACAAGGACAGAAATGCTGTTCTCACTTAATGACGATAATTGTGACCGGAATTTCTGTCGCTAAGCAACGCAGGTGTATAGTGCAATTTTGTGTGACTGTACCAGTTAGTGATGGCAGTTCTGGTAGTCCTTGGGCTGCCATCGTTAAACAAATCACCGTTGGTCATTAAGCAAAGACCTCACGTGACTGTGGCTTCCGACTTCCTGCTGGCTTTCCCATTAACTTTGCATATGGGAAGCCTGCAGGAAAGGTTGCAAATCCCAGGATGTTATGACCATCAGAAAAGCGGGTCACTTACTGAGTGATGACTCACAGTCACATGACTGGGGGGGCTGCTGGAACTTCAAGGACAGGTCATAAGTACCCCTGTGTCACAAACCTTTATCTTCTTTGGCACCCTGCCAAACGCCTTTCTTGGCAAAGCCCCACAAAGTTCAGAAACAAGAGATGCTGACTGGGAACAGAATTAACAATGTTGCTTTCCTACAAAGAGCCCAAGAGCCTTTGCTGCTCTTTTAAGCCTTCTGGGAGGGGCCAATCATCTCCTGGCCTTACTCCTGAGTTGTCCCTTTTGCTTTAGCTGTTCTTGCCTTCTGGCAGCTCTGCGCATGCGCGCACTAGGAACAGTCTCCTCCTGTTCCTCTGCCACTCTGCTGTCCGACGCTGGAGACTCCGGAGTCCGTGCATCACTCCCGGATGAGGGCTCCGACGCAGAGCCCTCATCCAGGCCTTCTCCAGTCTCCAGGACTGGCCCATGGTCTTCCCCAGCCTCCTCACTGTCCGACTCCGCTGCTAGCTCCCGCGGGCAAAAATTCTTGCCCTCCCCCCCCACTCAGCTGAGCCGCGCGATCATCAGAGGCTTTTCTTTTTAACTTTTAAAAGCTTTTTTTCTACAACCTCTTCAGCCAAAAAAAGGCTTTTAAAAGTTAAAAAAAAAAAAGCCTCTGATGATCGTGCGGCTCAGCCGGGATCGTCAGAGCCTTTTAAAAGCAATTTTTTCCCCTGCAATCTCTTAAGGTTGTAGAAAAAAGGCATTTATTTATTTAATTTCTATACCGCCCTTCTCCCAAAGGACTCAGGGCGGTGATCAGAATAAGATTTCATATACATATAATAATTTATTTATTTTTTTATAAACAGTAAATAATAAATTGAGTCAACTTAGTGGATCTGCTAAGACCTTGGCAAAGAATTTAGATGTTTATGCTAGCCCTGCTTGTTGAAGCAGAAAGGTCTTCCGGGCACGTCGGAAAGTGGGAAGATCTGGGATTATTAAAAATGCTTTTAAAAGTTAAAAAAAAAAAAAAAGTTGGCCACGCCCACTCCCCACCCTGCCACGCCCACAGAACAAATTTTACATTCCACTACTGTTCCACACCCATTTGCACTACTCAGGTGACCCTAAGGACAAGCGGCCTCCATGTCTCTCTCAAAGGATGCAAAAGTCCAGCAGTCGGCCAGGAGCGTAAATCCTTCCCTTCCCCGCCATTCAGTCAGATCTGAAGAAGCTTCTTGGGATGAGAAGCAAAATGTCTTCAAAAGAAAAACCAGAAAGTCCCTCTTGAAAAAAAGCACCTTTGGGGCTTTAAAATGATAGGAAAAAAAAAAAAAATAATGAGTCAATGCATGGAATGGCATGTGACCGCCCTTACCTGCTCTCTTAAAGACGCGTCTCTGTAGGCCACATCGGACAGCAAGGTCACTAAACAGAAGCTGAAGTTTTCTGAGACTGGAAGGGTGCCTATAAGTGTGATAATTAATGGAACAGGATTGGGATTAAGCAGATGAACGCACACCAGCCATCCACCCTAGACCAAGATGTGGGAGGATCAGCCAGCTTTTTTAGTTTATTTATTAATTAAATGTATTTGCCCTCCCCAACTTTCCCATCTCATTAGTGAGCCATGGAAGGGAACACTGTACTAAACCTTCATCCCTTTTCTTACTCACAAATCCAGATTTAAGAAGCTGACACCAGGTAGTCTAGCCTAAGCCAATGTTTCTCAACCTTGGGGATTTTTAAGAGGTGTGGACTTCAACTCCCAGAATTCTCCAGCCAGCAGGCGGAATTCTGGGAGTTGAAGTCCATGCTGTTGTGGTTTGCTGGCAGCCAGTGGAGCTGGCAGTAGAGTCGGATAGTGAGGAGGTTGGGGAGAAACAATGGGCTAGTCCTGGGGGCTGAGGAAGGCTCGGACGATGTAGAGTGACCACACACATACACAAAGGTTGAGGATGTATGTGGTGATTTTATTGTCTTACATAGTGACATTATATAATTTCTTACTTTCAAGTTACAACGTACTCGGCAGCATATCGTTGGCTCACAGAATATTCCAGGTAACTGGAATCTTTGGTTAATCATTACTGCTTTGCTTAAGCACTTATAATGTTAAGACTTTAATTAAAGTCTAATACACATATATCCCATTTCCTCTCCTCCTGTTTACAGACTTAGGGTCTTATTTACTAAGGCCAAATCCTGCCTACGTGCAAGTAACTTTCCTTATCTGAGGTTTGCTATCCAAGATAGGAAAATTCCTGCACAAATGCAGACTGCAGACCCCTACAGGATGAGAGCTCTGCGTCGGAGGCAGAGAGGGAGATAGACAGCAGCGAGGCAGAGGAACAGCTGGAGCCCGTTCCCAGTGTGTGCATGCGCAGAGCTACTAGAAGACAAGAACAACTCAGAAAGCAGGGTCGACTTGGGAGTAAAGCCACAACTTGGAGGTGATTGGCTCCTCCCATAGGAAACAAAAGAGGAGCGAATGGGAAGGGGGTTTCTGCAGGAAACAATTTGTTCGGTCGTTCGTTTCAAGAGTGGAAAGTTCTGTTCGTGACTCTAAGAGACTCTGTGCCAAGTTTGGCCTTGTACTGCGTTTGGAAAAAAGTTACTTGGCAAGCGAGATAAGGTCTGTGTTGATAAATATTCCTTTGAAAGACTGTTTTGACAGGCCTTGCTGACTGAATGAAAGGAATTCACAGTCGTGTAAATAAAAGCGGTTTTGCCGAGACCAAGACTCTGCTTTTTAAGGGAGCCTAACACATGCATCTTAAAGTTTCTAAGGTTGAAACATAGTGGCCTAAGCCTAAAATCTGGCTAAAGTCCTCCCTGCCCCTCCCACCCCCAAAAGTTTAAAAAGTCACCTCGGCCTTTTCTCGAATTGCTTTCTTCAATCCACTGCACTTTGGGAAGGCCCCTTAGTAGCCGGAGAAGGTAAGGGATGAGTGAATCTTTGTGCTGGAAGAACAAATTCTTTTTTTAAAAAAATAAATAAATGTTACAACCACAACAGAAGGCATGCGGGGAAAATGTTATCTCAGTACTCTTAAGAATGAGGCCAAGCTCAGCTCAAATGCACTGCACAAATGATCAGAGTAATCTGCACCACACGGCTAATAAGATTAAGCAGAAAACACAAAGAAAAGGGCTTCACGAAAAGAAACAATCCAAGCCAACCAATTAGGCCAGTGTTTGTCAATCATAGGAACTTTAAAGCCATGTGGACTTCAACTCCCAGAATTCTGCAGCCAGCAGAGGGAATTCTGGGAGTTGAAGTTCCACACATCTAAAAATCGCCCAGCTTGAAAAAGCTTTAAACAAATTAACCTGGCTAAACAAATTTAGCAGACCTGAGATATTAAGGTGTTTTAATAGTTTTATTTCAGTATACTGAGTCTGTGGCCGCTGCCCTGGAGAACCTGAGGAAGGAGCTGTTGTAAATCTTTTTTTTTTTTAAATGTATTTTTGAATAAAGGGAACAGTACCTGCAAGTCAGATTCTATGAGAAAAATTCCCAGTGCAATCACGGCATCTCTGCGGCGCTCGTCCAGCTGAAAAATCCCATGGATATCCACGGGACACATGCACAGAAGTTTTTGGACCTATGGGAGAAATAAAGGGGAGGATATACAGGTAAACCTCAAAGTACGACCAAAACTGAGCCCAAAATTCCTGTTGCTAAGCGAGCCCGCCCTTAAGTGAGGTTTGCAAATTTCTGGGGCTAAGCAAGACATTTTGGTAAGTGAGTTTTGTCCCGTTTTCCTTACCACACTTGTTAAGTGAATCACTGCAGATGTTAAGTTAGTAAAACGGTAGATGAGTAACTCTGGCTTCCCCATTGCCTTTGCTTGGTCAGAAGGTTGTAAAATGGGACAAAACTCACTTACCAAATGTCTTGCTTAGCAACAGAAATTTGGGGGTCAATTTGTGGTCATGTCAACGACTACCGTATAGTATACTCATATTGTACAGTGCCATCCTACAAACGTTAGATGCAAGATCTAAGTAATTCAATAGGTAAATCTTTAGAAGATCGCACTTTGAGATCATAATCTTCTTTTAATGACCCCCTAATCCCTTGCGGGGTGGAGTCTTGGGCAACTGAATGGAGCTGAGAGTGTTTACTGGCCGGATGCCCTTCCTATCGCCAATGCGGAGTTTTATTCAGCAGATCTATTCTCATCGTGCCCAGAGAGAGAAATATCTGCCTCTACCTAGGATCGAACTCACAGCCTCCTGATTGTGAGACGAGAGCTCCACTTCTAGGCCACCACACCACTCTAAGTTTGCACTTTGAGATACTTTTCAAAAATCAGTATTTCTGTAACTAGTGTTTATTTATCCCTCCTTTGTTCTTAATTCTTCATTGCTCTCTCACTGCTCAATAGAGCAGAGGTCTTCAAACTTTGGCAACTTTAAGACTTCAACTCCCAGAATTCTCTATGCTCGTTAGAGAATTCTGGGAGTTGAAGTCCACAAGTCTTAAAGCTGCCAAATTTGAAGTCCTCTGCAATAGAGGTATAGCCTAACCCATTTAAATGCCACTGCTATATAGAGTTCATGCAATCTGGTAGGGACCAGAACAAATCTTTCTGTATTATTGAAATATTCTTTACCTATTTTGCCTACTAAACAGTCCTAAAAACAAAACATGTAGGGAAGACATCATAATAATCAGCCAAAAATAAAACTTATAAACACGGGAACGAAAGCCACATTATTACAGTGGTGAATATGGTCCCAAATGAAAACCCGAATTGTAGATTAGGTTATATAATCCACAGAAAGACAGGTGAAGATAACTTGGTGTGCAGAAATCTATGATTGTGTGTGTGTAAGAACACAAAACAGGTTGCAATAACCATATATCTGCATTTTCTTTTAGTTTGCTTTTTTTTACTGTCTGCAGTTGACTTTAGCAAATGTTTATTGAAGCGTGCCTTTAGCAGTTACAACTTTACAACCTTAAAAGAAAACAATCATTCTAGGCTGAAAAAGAAACAGCGAATACACTTTTAACCAAAACAATCAGTCACCAAATTTAGAAGGTATCTCTTTAAACCAGCACTTTCCAAAGTTGGCAATTTTAAACTGCGTGGATTTCAAATTGCAGAATTACTGGTTAGGGAATTCTGGGAGTTGAAGTCCACACATCTTAAACCTGTCAAGTTTGGGGGAAAAAACTGCTCTAAACTAAGAAGCTGATCCAGTGCTTAATTACTTAAAAAAATTCCACAATAATCTAGGAGGCTTACTGCCAAGCAGAACATTCAACACATCAGCTCAAATAAATCTGATTTAATCCAAGCTACACCTACATAGAATAGAATAGAATTCTTCATTTGGCCAAGTGTGATTGGACACACAAGGAATTTGTCTTTCGTGCATATGCTCTCAGTGTACATAAAAAGACAAGATACCTTCGTCAAGAATCACAAGGCACAACACTTAATGATAGTCATAGGGGACAAATAAGCAAACTAATCATATTAGGAAACGGTCAATATAAATCGTAAGGATACCATCAACAAGGTTACATGGGGTAATAATTCAATGTTTTTGAAACTAAACAGGTAGAAACATTTCTAATTGCACAGAGAAAGTGTAAACACAATTCACATGCGTAATTTTGCTCGACCACAAGCATTTCCAAATAACACTGTACCTGGTTATATAACTCTTTGTGATCACCTGACAAACAGGTGGATTATCCGACAAAGAAAAGCACTGAACTTTCACTCAAGTTCACCGCTATCATGTCACCAGTAATTCTTCTTTTCTCTAGACTAGCTTAGCCAGACCCAAAACCTGCAGCCTTTCTTGATATGCTTTAACTTCCAGGCCTTCGATCGGTTTAGTTGCTCTTCTTTGTACTTTTAGAATAGATGGGACCTCGGAGGTCTTCTAGTCCAGTTCAAGCAGGAGAGCCCATTTCAGACTGTCCAGTCTCTCCTTAAAAACCTCAAGAGACTGGACAGACCCTGGTCTGAAACCGTCTAGGCTAGGGTCTCCCGCTTGAGCAAGGAGGCTGGATTAGAAGATCTCCAAGGTCCCTCCCAGTTCTATTCTGATTGATTGAAATAGTCTAGAATCCCCTGCTTGAGTTAGGGGGCTGGACTAGATGACCTCCAAGGTCCCTTTCCAGCTCTAATTCTATGACTGATTGATTGATCGATTGAAATGGTCTAGGATCCCCTGCCTGAGCAAAGGGTCTGGACTAGATGACCTCCAAGGTTCCTCCCAGCTCTACTGATTGATTGATTGATTGAAATGGTCAATGGAGTAAAAGCCCTGCCAAGGACCCTCCAAGTTCTATTCTGATTGATTGAATGATTGAAATGGTCTAGGTAGGATCTCCTGCTTGAGCAAGGGGGCTGGACTAGATGACCTCCAAGGTCCCTTTCCAGCTCTAATTCTATGATTGATTGATTGATTGGAATGATCAATGGAGTAAAAGCCCTGCCAAGGACCCTCCAAGTTCTATTCTGATTGATTGATTGATTGATTGATTGAAATGGTCTAGGTAGGATCTCCTGCTTGAGCAAGGTCCCTTTCCAGCTCTAATTCTACGACTGATTGATTGATCGATTGAAATGGTCTAGGGTCCCCTGCCTGAGCAAGGGGGCTGGACTAGATGACCTCCAAGGTCCCTCCCAGCTCTATCCTGATTGATTGATTGATTGATCGATTGAAATGGTCTAGGATCCCCTGCCTGAGCAAGGGGGCTGGACTAGATGACCTCCAAGGTCCCTCCCAGCTCTATCCTGATTGATTGATTGATTGATTGATTGAAATGGTCTAGGGTCCCCTGCCTGAGCAAGGGGGCTGGACTAGATGACCTCCAAGGTTCCTCCCAGCTCTACTGATTGATTGATTGATTGTTTGGAATGGTCAATGGAGTAGAAGCCCTGCCAAGGACCCTCCAAGTTCTATTCTGATTGATTGATTGATTGAAATGGTCTAGGTAGGATCTCCTACTTGAGCAAAGGGGCTGGACTAGATGATCTCCAAAGTCCCTCCCAGCTCTAGTATGATTGATGGATTGATTGATTGACTGAAATGGTCTAGGATCCCCTGCCTGAGCAAGGGGGCTGGACTAGATGACCTCCAGGGTCCCTTTCCAGCTCTGATTGATTGATCGATCGCTCAGTTTCCGCAGCCAGCCCTCTTTATCCTCCTCCTCCTCCTCCCGGCTGCTCTTGCTGTCTTATTAGCTCTTGTTTTTTCTCCAGGCTCTGCCCCGAGAAGCCCCCCCCCTCCCCCCGCCAGCCGCCCTTCCCCGGCTGCACCTTCTCGAGCGGGGCGGGTCTCTGGACGGCCAGCGAGCGGGCGAGCGACAGCACCGTGTTGAAGTAGAAGCCCCGCGACGAAGCCGGGCTGCCTTGCCTCTCGGAGCGCGCGGCGGTGACGGCGGCGGCGGTGGCAGCCGCCGCGGTGGCCACGGCCAGCGCCGACATCTTGGTTGGAGCTGAGGAGAGAAGCCGCCTCAGCCAGCCGTCACGGCCGGGCCACGCCCCTCACGCCGGGCCACGCCCCTCACGCTCGTCACGCATTGACGAGAGAGAGCGGCGGCCGGCTCTTCTCGCGAGAGCTGCCCCCCGAGATGGCTTCGGCGCAGGCGCGCTAGCCTTTTCTTTGTTAACCCCGCCCCCTCCCGCAAAAGAGATGTAGCTCCGCCCCCCTCCCTCTAGTCACGGGATGGTTCGACTCGGCGACGGCAGCCGCGGCCTTGTCCGTGACCGGAAGTGAGGCAGAGGTCGAGTAGCCCGTGGGTGGCGCCTGAGGGAAACTCCCGGGTGGGCGGTTAATCGCCGGCTCCAAACGACGACGTTGGCTTTCTTCAACGGCCTGCCTTTCCCCCCATTTCTGGCGCTTCGGGGGGTGGGGAGGTGAGGTTCCACAACACCCCTGCGAGGTAGGCTGGGCTGAGGGATAAGGGGGCGGCTGAGGTGACGTCGCGCTTGTTTATCCTGCCAGTGGGGGCGGATTTGTTAAAAAAAAAAATTAGACATTTTAATCCTATCCTAGTACAGGTCTCCTGCGTGAGCCGGGAGAGGTTGGACTAGATGACCTCCAGGGTCCCTTCCAGTTCTGTTACTCTTATGGTGGCTCTATCCAATGTATAGGCTTTGTTTCTTCGGCCCTTCTCGTAGTGGGAGGGGGTGTCTTTGAACGAGGCCTCACAACGGCCCCGTGAGGTAGGCTGGGCTGAGATAGATGACCTCAAGAGCCCCTCCTGGATGGGCTTCCCTGACAGAATGAAGTTTGAGAATGGGGGGAGGGGAGCTGTCCCAAGTTTTAATGACCCCATTACTGACTAGCGGCTTCCCCAATTGAGTGATTTCCACTAAAGCTGGGACTACGGTGCCCATCATCCGCAGCTAATCTGGCCCAGGTAACCTGGCTTCCTTCGTTTGTGTTGTGTTCCCATTATCCCCATTTGTTTAAAAACATATAGCTGAAACCATTTTTCAGCCAATTCAGGACTAATCCCAATCAAAATTTATATATATATATATATACTGTATTTTCCTGCGGATAAGACTACTTTCTAACACACAAAAATCTTCTCAAAAGTCGGGGGTCGTCTTATACGCCGGGTCTCATTCTCCTGTAACCAGGCAGACCAGCCCATAAGGCTCTGACGAGCCTTAAATGGCTCTGAGGAGGGTCGTCTTATACGCCCAGTCGTCTTATACGCCGGAAAATACGGTATATAAAAAAACCCATATAAAATCATTTGAAAAGCTATAAGATTCAACCGGTGAAAACATAAAAGATTAGAAACAATAAAAAAAAATCTGGCTCCAGTCACCTCCAGCCAAGATTTAATAAATAAATATGCTGTCATCTAATCTCTCAATGCTGGGGGGAGGGGGGGGAGACAGGTATTTAACGCTTTAGGAAAGAACCTGCAATTTGTTTATGATATTTATTTATAATATTTATATAGCCGCTTATACCGCATGAACATGACTTTAGGCAGCATACAATAAAGTGGTTAAATCAAGAAAAAAAGTTAAACCCACACTAATAACAATAGTAATGATTAATTTTATTAATGTGTGTTCAACTTCTATAATAATAAAAACTATATATTATATAATAATATCTATTTTCTTACTTTTCGTAGGTTTTACGTGTTTTTCTTTTAGCCAGGTTTTTCCTACGTAACCAAGATTTTTCTGCAGCCCTAGCTCAGTGAAGTATAATATAATAATAATATAAATATTATAATAATAAAAACTATATATTATATAATATGATATATATATATATGTGTGTATATGTGTATATATGTATATATATATGTATATGTGTGTACAGGTGATATCTCGGGTTTCTTCCCGTGTAATTGCAAACATATCTTTGGAAGTATTGCAGCGACGTTTCGATGAAATCTCATTCATCATCTTCTGGCTGATGTTCTCGGTTTGGTGCCTATGGGCTTCTTTGCCATAGGCACCAAACCGAGAACATCAGCCAGAAGATGATGAATGAGATTTCATCGAAACGTCGCTGCAATACTTCCAAAGATATGTTTGCAATTACACGGGAAGAAACCCGAGATATCACCTGTACACACATATATACCCGTGAAAACTTACACAGACAAATATATGTATATGTATATATATGTATATATAAAATAATAAAAATTATTAGGCAAACAGATCAATATTCTACATATAGTACTGTATAACACTTTTGTGGGTTTCCCCTTTCTCTTAGAGCCCCAAGCCTGCTTGGGGAAAAAATAAAATATGTTTTCAGGGATTTCTTAATGTTAGAAAGGTCAGGGCTGATCTCACCTCGGGGAAACATTTGGCCTCGTGACTTGGCAATAACAATCAATTGAAATAATAGTAGAATTGGAGCAAATTAACAACCATTTTGGAGTTTGTATATTTTAAAAAATACCCTTTGAAACAGGAACAGGGTTAAATAGTTTCAGGAAATGAGGGCAAGCTTCTTTTACGGAAGTGACATCGCCTTAGATATGAAAAGAATATTTTGTTTTGGGTGTTCTTCAATTACAACCCTAGCTCAGTTGGCAAAGAGTTACAGAAGATGGTTCTGTAATCTGGGCAGGAATCGATAGAGATCCAAGCTGGGAAAGGATATGAAAGTCAGATTAAGTCACTTTGAGTCAATTAAAATCAAAGGAGATAAACAAGAGATATTCTTGAAACACTGCTGAAAGGTACGGTCCAGTTCCTTAAGTTATTCTGAAAGAGTTGATGATTAAATGCACAGTCCTCTCAAGGAATTATGTGGCTTCCTCTGTCAATAAGTGCTCATGTGTTTGTCATTTGGTGCCTTGCTACAGAGGTTTAGATTGTGGTCAGTAGTATTCACTATTTCATTAAGTAGTAAAACATTTACTATTTACTGAAATGGTACTAAATGTGGAATGTTGCTAACTTTGCAAAACGGGATGTTATTTTTCATGGGAAAAGAGCCTGCTTTAAGCTGTATAAGTGTGGTTCTATCAATATGCTGTGATGATAGTTTACTTACGTTAAAAAGAACTTGTTTTCAGTTAACTTTAAGAGTAGAGAAAATGTCAAATTTTAAACAACAAACCTTTCTTCCCGTTGGGACTGAAAACTGAGACTTGTCACTGAAATATTATAATATTTCAGTGAAAGATCTAAAATGAGATGTTGTGAACAGGCAGTAAATTGTTCATAGGTGGTTTTTTATTGTTGTGCTGGGGTGTTTTTTTTCTATTTTAGATAGAATAGAAGAGGAGAGAATTCTTTATTGGCCAAGTGTGATTGGACACACAAGGAATTTGTCTTTGGTGCATATGCTCTCAGTGTACATAAAGAGACAAGATACACTCATTAATAGATGCCAATCTATTGACTAAGATAGATTGACTCATTCAATAAGAGGCAAGTAATTATTTGGCTGCCTAGAACAGAATGTCTTGGACCTTCCGTAAGAATGGCATTGGATTTGACTTTTTCCATTTCCAACGTGATTTTGGCTACACTAGTTGCAAAACAACCTGCCCACAAATCAGTTTCAAGGTGCCCGGAAAGGTGAATTGTCTGTTAGAACAGCAGGACTTGTGACTCAGCTGGTACACTTTGAATTTCCTGAAATTGTGGTTTTTGTTTTTCATAACCGGATAACCGATTTCTCTTTGGGCAAATTAGAAGATAAGATGGAACACAACTACCCTATGCTGGTTCCGTGTGGTGAAACGAGAACTCTTTAATTGTTTGCTGTCCTTGTGTTGTGGCCCGCCAGCGGCCTGTGCAAGCTGGTGGCTGAGTCAGACAGTGTGGAGGCTGGTGTGATTCGCCAGCAGCCTGTGCAGCTGGCACTCGAGTCGGACAACGAGGAGGCTGGAGAAGATGTGATGCCTGAGGCAAGGATTCAGCCAGGGCCTTCAGAACCTCCAGAAGCTCCTTTAAGTGAAGAGGATGAAGAGGAGAAGCCTCTTCTCGATGCACGGGTGCGCAGAGCTGTTAAAAGGCAGGAGTGGCTCCTCAGGAGGAGGTCTCCTTGAGAGTAAGGCTTGGGGCTAATTGGCCACTCCTTTAGCCTATTTAAGGAAGGACAACTGCAGAAAACAACTTCATTCTTATTCCTTCACGTGTTGACTCCAGAAACCTCTGACGGGCTCTTTCTTTTTTTTTTTTTAAATTAGATTTATATGCCGCCCTTCTCCGAAGACTCAGGGCGTCTTACAATGCGTTAAGCAATCGCCTTCATACTTCTTGTAAATTTTTTTACAAAGTCAGCTTATTGCCCCCACAAACTGGGTCCTCAATTTACTTAGAAAGGATGGAAGGCTGAGTCAACCTTGCTTCTCTCTTGTCATTTTTCTTGCAAATTGCTTCTGGGCATTCTGCCAACCACAGTAAGCTTACGATTATCTGAAAGACAGTTCCTCAGAATTGAGTTATTATTCCTTGGACTCTTGTCGGCTGTTAATGAAGTTAAATTAACTTCGGAAAAGACTGATTTAAGCTTGGTACTTGTGTTCGAACAACTACTAAGAAAGCTCATTAGTAGTTCTTAATTAGTAAATTAAGGTTTGTACGGACTTTGTGTGTGCTGCGTTCTTTGCGGTCCGTAGCTGGGGCAGATCACTTTGGAAGTGTTCACAGAAGTCTGCATTCAAGCAATTGGATGCTCTGTTTAAGTTGATCAGGTTTCTATAACCACCCAACTTGCCTAAGTGACGCTGGATGGTTTACAGATAGTCCTCGACTTATGACCACCCTTGAGCCCACCATTTCTGTTGTGAACAGCAAAACAGTTGTTAAATGAATTTTGCCCCCATTTAATGACCTTTTTTGGCCACAGTTGTTAAGCAAATCCCTGCAGTCGCGGCTAGGAAGATTTACACATGGCAGCCACCTGATTCTGGGATGCTGCAACCATCGGTAAATACATACCAATCGCCAAGTGCCCAGATTTTGATCATGGGACCATAGGAATGCTGCAATGGTCATAAGTCACTTTTTTTCAGTGCCATTGTAACTTCAAACAGTTTCTAAATGAATGGTTTTATTCGAGGACTATCTGTGTGGCTAAATGTAAATACGTTGCGTGATGAAAATTTGTTTCTCTTGCAGAGTTTGGCATCGCCACCGATCCTTTTACACGAAGGACTCAAGACTTCGTCTGAACAACACGCCACTTGATTCTGTCCTTGTAAACCTACCTTATAGATAGAAGCGATCTGAGGCTTCTTGGGGCTGCAGCGATGTCGACTTTCCCCAAAAGTTGCAATCCTTTTGACGATGACGAGGATGACTTCAAGCCGGTCAAGTGGAACGAAGGGGATGAGCCTCCAAGGGAAGGTCCAGACAGACAAAGATATTTACAACAGGAAGTCATGAGGCTCTCGAAGTCGACTCTGGATAGCACCAACAACTCCCTGTCTCTCATTTATGAGTCTGAACATGTGGGAGTCGCCGCATCAGAGGTAAAACAAGAATCTCGAAAACATATTTTTCAGTGTTTGCAGGCTAACAAGTTAACATCAGAGGGCTGGCGATGTTACCTGGTTAGCTAATGAAACTCCTGCAAGGAAACCAAGTTCAGAGAACACCAAGGGTTCCACAGTCGTCCTCCTCCTTGCTCCTTCTCCACTCCACAAATCCCACTCCCTTCTAGCACTGATGATATTACCTAGTTGGGTCATGAAACATTTGCAAGAAAATCACCAAGCTCAGAGAGCACCAGCAACACCCCCCCCCCCGCCCCATGGTTGAACAATCCTGAGTTACAAATATTGTGAACTATTGGTAATAATTATACTTCCTATTGGCAGTGCTTTAGCGTAACAAAGAAAAAGCCACAGTCCCTTTTGCATGAGATGTCTTCCATTGAGGAATTAAAAATACCAGCATCCCTTTTGCCAGTTGGTTTGATTTGTTTTGTTTTGTTTGAAACCCCATGTTGTTGCTTTGGGCAGGAACTTGTGCGGCAAGGGGAAGTCCTGAAGCGTTCTGAACGCATGGTGGATAAGATGGAACAAGATTTAAAGACGAGCCAGAAACACATCAATAGCATTAAGAGCGTCTTTGGGGGCTTCGTCAATTACTTCAAAGCCAAGCCTCAAGACCTCAAACCTGAGCAGAACGGAGCCTCCGAATATCAAGGAAGCAACAGGTAAGACAAACTGAGGTTTTCTTCTAAGGAAGTAGGAAGTGGGTGGGCATCTGAGTTCATCCATGCCCAACGAGTCTGGATAGCTCAGCAGACTAATGCATTGTAATTAACATCCAGCTGTCTGCAATTACTGTAAGTTCGAATCTCCCCAGGCTCCAGGTTGACTCAGCCTTCCATCCTTTCTAAGGTAGGTCAATTGAGGACCCAGTTTGTGGGGGCAATAAGCTGACTTTGTATAAAATATACAAAAGTATGAGGGCTATTGCTTAACGCCTTGTAAGCCGCCCTGAGTCTCCAGAGAAGGGCGGTATATAAATCAAATTTTTTTTTAAAAAGTGACATTTGGCTTGAATTTATTGTTAGAGTTTTATCCCACCTTTATTACTTTTATGATTCAAGGTGGCAAACAATACCATAATACTCCTTCCTCTTTCCCCACGAAAATAATCCTGTAAGGTTGGTTCGGTTGAGAAAGGAGGACTGACCCAAAATCACCCAGCTGGCTTTCGTGCTCTAAAGCGGGACTAGAAGTCACAGTCTCCTGGTGATTGGCCCAAAGTCACCCAACCAGCTTTCATGCCTAAAGTGGGACTAGAACTCCCAGTCTCCTGGCGATTGGCCGAAAGTCACCCAACCGGCTTTCATACCTAAAGTGGGACTAGAACTCCCAGTCTCCTGGCGATTGGCCGAAAGTCACCCAATCGGCTTTCATACCTAAAGTGGGACTAGAACTCCCAGTCTCCTAGCGATTGGCCGAAAGTCACCCAAACAGCTTTCATACTTAAAGTGGGACTAGAAGTCACAGTCGTCTAGTGATTGCCGAAAAGTCACCTAGTTGGTTTTCGTGCCGGAGGCAGGCCTAGGTTTCTCCGCCAGCACCTTAACCACAACATGTCAGACTTATTTATGGGATCTTTCTTTCTGAAAGAGGGTGAGAAAATAAAACAGCATCTTCAATGTGCAGACTTTCCAATAACTATCTTGTGGGTTTGTGGTTAAACCCAAGAGGATGTTCTCAGCCTGAGTGGCTGCTTTAACCATGCCCACAGTAAATAAAATGTTTAATACGGAAATATAGCAGATAGGGAATTTTTTTTTTTCTAACGCAGTGTTTCTCAACCTTGGCAACTTTGAGATAGGTGGACTCCAACTCCCAGAATTCCACAGCCAGCTTAAAGTCCACACACCCTTAAGGTGACCAAGGTTGAGAGACATTGATAACACAAAGCTTATTTCTGTTGGGAAGCAAGTGGAGCCGTAAATGCTGAATGTGGGAAATTCCCGTTTTCCCCCCCTCTGTCTAGATTAAAAGAAGCATTATCCGTCAGCAAAGAGCAGGAGTCCAAGTACCAGGAGACTCATCCCAATTTACGGAAGTTGGACAACTCAGGTTTGCTTGATCTTGTTTGGTTCTCTGCATTTTATACAACTTGAACATTGTCAACGTTATTTTGGGCAGCAGAGCTCTGCGTATAAAACCTCCTGGGTTTATTAATCTGAAAATAAGGTAGAAGTTAAAGGTTCCCCTTGCACATATGTGCTAGTCATTCCCGACGCTAGGGGGCAGTGCTCATCTCCGTTTCAAAGCCGAAGAGCCAGTGCTGTCCCAAAGACGTCTCTGTGGTCATGTGGCTGGCATGACTCAATGCCAAAGGCACACAGAACTCTGTTCCCTTCCCACCAGAGGTGGTCCCTATTTTTCTACTTGCATTTTTTTTACTTGCTTTCGAACTGCTAGGCTGGCAGAAGCTGGGACAAGTCACAAGAGTTCACTCAGTTATGCAGCTCTAGGGATTCGAACCGCTGACCTTTCGATTGACCAGCTCATCTTCTTAGCCACTGAGCCACCGCATCCTTAGCTACTGTATTTTTCAGAGTATAAGACGCACCTTTCCCCCCCTAAAAGAGGTTAGAAATGTTGGTGCGTCTTATACACCAAATACACTGAAGCCCCGCTCTGCTCGTTTAATTTTTGCAAAAAATGGGCCCATGTTTTCGCCCTTTTTTTTTTTTAATGGGTCCGTTTTTGCCCTCCCCCAGGAGCACCCTGCAGGCCTCCGAAACCCTCTGCGTGTCTCATTTTTCACAAAAACGGGAGGGGGGAATGGGCCATTTTTCGCCCATTTTTACGAAAAACGCAGAGGGTTTGGGAGGCCTGTAGAGTGCTCCTGGGGCCTGGGGAGGGCAAAAACTTTTTTTTTTCCTTACTTACCTCTTCAAAATCTTGCTGCGTCTTATACACCGGTGCGTTTTATAGTCCAAAAAATGCGGTAAGTCAGAAAATAACCTTGCTTAATTTGGAGGGGAATATATGCTAGTCTCATACAAGCTAGGCCCTTGAATGTGACTTAGTTTTTGAAAGGGATGTCCTTGAACCTTAAGCTGGGCGTCTAAAGAACTGTCATTTTCTTCTTTCTTTCCAGACTTCAGTTCCAGTGGAAGTAGTTCAAACAACCCGTCCCAGTCTGATCGTTACCCCAGGAACCAGCACCTCCGTGCTTACCACCAGAAAATTGATAGCAACTTAGGTGAGTCGCGATAGCCCGGGTTCCCCAGTGTTAATCTTAATGGTTTGCTCGTCTTATGATCACAACTGAGCCCCGAATTTCCATGGCTAAAACAACACTGCTAAGTGAGTTTTGCCCAATTTTAGGACCTCGCTTGCCACATTTGTTAAGTGGATCACTGCAGTTGTTAAGGTAGTAGTAACAGGGTTGTAAAGTGAATCCGGCTTCCTGTTCACTGCTGCAATGATCGTAAGTGTGAAAAACTGTCACACTTTATTTCAGTGCTGTTGTAACTTCGAACGGTCCCTAATCGAAGGGTTGTAAGTTGAGGATCACCTGTATTAAGCCTTCTAGATTTTTGAGCATTCTTCCTTTAAGAAGAGAATGGTCTTGTTCAGGTGTGGGCTTCAAAAATTTTAGCAAGGGGTCTTCCTTCCCTTGCTAAGTGGACGTGGCCATAGTGGACGTGGCCTAGTCAACCTCCTGCATCACGGCGGGGGGGCATTTTTGCCCTCCCCAGGCTCCAGAGGCTTTCCTCGAGCCTCTGGGAGGGCGAAAATGGCCTCCCCAGGTTCTGGAGGCCCTCTGGAGGCCGTAAACATGACTGTTTCCAGCCTTCCCAAACTTCTGGTAAGCCCGTTGTTCGCCCTTCCGAAGCCTTCCCGTGCACCCTGCACTTACCTGCATCCAAAATGGGACTCCTGGGAGGGACAAGGCAGGGTGGGCGGGGCCAGCCAGGAGTGGGATTTCGGGGTTCTCCGAACTACACCGAATCTTAGCTAGAGGTTCTCCCGAACCCCTGCGACAGGCCTCCCCTGGTCTTGTTCCTATTTCCTAGCAGAGGAGGAATTGGGACAAAGCTACCCTTACTGTCTTTCCCAGCAGACAATATTTAGGAAAATCAAGTTAATACTTTGCACAAACCATAGTTAATATTAAGCATGTTTCTTGAGCAACCCACAATGACCTGACTTGCAACGTGATGGTTTACTGATTCCGGTAGTTATAGTTACACAGTGCAAATAGCTGAAACCTAAAACACCCCATTTTGGCTTAATGCAGGGGTCCAATTCGCCCCGCTGGGCTGGGGCGGTCCAAATCCTCAAATCCTCTTTTAATTTAACCAAGGGAATCTCCTGAATAGTCTTGGATGCAAACCGCTTCACCTTTGTGTTTGTTTACCTTTTGTGTTGCTAATGTTACGCTTTTGTGGTGTGTGTGTGTGTGGAATCTTTGCAGATGAGATGTCCACTGGGCTGGGCCGACTGAAAAATCTCGCTCTTGGCTTGCAAACCGAAATCGATGAGCAGGATGAGATCCTGGATCGCCTCACCGGGAAAGTGGATACCTTGGACATCAACATCAAAAGCACAGACAAGCGGATCAAGGAGGAGCTTTAAAGGAATCCTGGGGTGTCTCTCACCTCATGTTTATAAACGCAATATATTTTATGCAGCTGGGGGGGCCTTTTCTTGCCCTAGCTGCATTGGGAAAGCGCTAGAGAAAAGAGGTTGCTAGTCCATCTTGCTGTGTGATTAAAAGTGTGAATAGTCTTAAGTGCAATCTGAGAAATTTAAGCTACTTTCTTTCACGTGTAATTCATAAAAGCACTCCGAAGTGCTGCTGGAACTTCTGATTTTGGAGGAAACATCTCAATTCTGGACAATGATTGGAGAAGACGATTACATCCTGCCTTTCAGTATTCCTTTCGCCTTAAAGAGGTACGTGCGTTGCCTCTTTCACTTCTGCTCTTGTGTACATTTTTATAAAAGGCTTGCTGCATACAGTTGAACAACTGTATAAGTGGGAAGTTCGCCGTACATTTCAAAACTGGGTTGTGACAAGATGCTTCTGGTGGTGCATGTGATGAAAACCTCACCCTGACCCCAAACTTAAGCTACACCAATAAAGCAGTCATTACCAAGTCAATGTTTATTACAGTCAAAGACCAGAGCAAGTTAAAAACACTTGAGGAATATCCCGTTAAAAATTCTAGAACAAAATAATAGCAAATCTATATTTAATCTCTATTAAAATTCTAGAACAAAGTAATAACAAATCTATATTAAAAATCACAACTTGGCATTCAATCTAGAATTTTTAACGGGATATTCCTTTTAACTTGCTCCAGTCTTTGACTGGCATAAACCTTGACTTGAAGTAGTCATTGGGAGAGCTGGTATGTGTGTGTCGTTCTCCGAAGTGCTTACCTACTTGATTTGTGCCAGTACAATTAAACCCAAACTCAGGAAAAAAGAAAAAAAAGATTTAGATGAAGGCATGTCTCCAAGATTTAAAGCTTCAGGATGGTATTTTGGGTAGGAATGTTTCAATGCAAAATACTTCCTTTTGTGGTTTGCCCTCAGCAATGCTTTTCTGGCCTGTAGCTGGTGAGCTTTGTTGACTCAATAACTTGTATGAGGCCGTTACTGCTGCAGGTCTATTTTAAAAATAATATTGGAGAAGAAACTACATGGGGGAGGCACTCTAAATTTCCACTCAACTGATTTCAATGGACCCCTTTCAACACAGTTAAATTTCACCCCTGAGATCTTGTCTCGTGCTTCTGTGCCCAGGTGAGCTTGTGATTGTTTGATTTGCGGCTTTCTTCCCTGATGAATGAAAAGTCCATTCCTGAAAATAGTCTTTGTACTTACGGGTGACATTTTATTCCCGCAGTGTCACTTCTCTTGTGTATGTGTGTTTTAAATTCTACATAATCTGTCTATACCTGATAGAAAAATACAAAAGACACACTTTTGTAAGTGTGTCTTCAGTAAATCATTACTGTGAGGAATTTTGGAAACAGCATTCATTAAAACAATTGTTTCTCTCCCCTGTTGCTATTTATTAGATACCAGCTGGAATCTTGGGCGTTAATCTATGTCGATATCTCTTCAAATTGACTTTGGCTTTAATTCCTAATTCCTTGGCAGTTTGGCAGAAGCCAATTATGGCAATGTCTAAGCACATCAAATAATTATCGTAGTTCTTTAATCCACTTCTGTTTGTAAGCCAAGATAAAATTTAAACAGCTAATACACTGCCACAATCATGAGAAATACCTTTGCCTTCCGTCAAAGCATTTTATTTGGGCACAGCGAAGGCAGTTTTTCCAGTTGAGATTATTTCTTCCTCAGGATCTTGTTCAGTTAGCTTTATTGATTAGCCTACAGGCCATATCAAAGCACAAGGTGCAAAACACACATAACCAATAAAATCTTATACAAACAATTTAAAATAAAAGTAGGGTAAAATATAATAGTAGGATAAGATACAATATAATCTGACACATCAGAGTAAAATGACATAAATTTATATTTTGGTGTCACCCTTACAATCTACCTCGATCAGTCCCATATACGCAGATCCCAACCAAATTATTTTGTTTTAAGTACTGTGCTGTGATAAATGTTATGTTCGGGTTCTGGCCATATATGAAGTAAGCTGTTTTGCACGCTGATGGTTTTAACATTGAAATATTACGTTCAACTAGGGGTGAAGAATGCATTTATCCTATTCTTGTTCCCTTCCCATGGAGCTAATTTAAACCTTAAAATGTTTAATAAACAAGACTGCATAAAAGTTTGAGGTGCACATGAAAAATAGCTGTGGATGATCCATTTGGCTGAAATAGCGAAGATACTCGCTTCTCATGTTTTTCTAGGAAAGCATTTCACGGAGAAACTTTGGTAAGGCACCGTGGTTCTCCGATTGAAACACTTTGCCCACTGTGATGGGGCTTCAATGTTTTTGAAAATATCAAGGATTGTGATAATTAAAGGATTTGGGGATTTCTTAAGAGTTGCTTGGGGCGGTTGCCAAGAAGCAAAGAAGATATTTCTCATTTGTGTTGCTTTTGCTTTAGGCAAAATAATCCCCACACTGTAACTTTCTCTCTTATGTTAGCTACACCTTAAACATGATTTCAATATTCTTCTTTCTGATGTCATCTCCACACACTTCTGTCTTACCTAATTGAGAAAGTCAGCCTGAACCAAGTATTGCGGTATGCACTTTATTGAGCTCTTCAATGGGCTAACTTTCTAAATTAAATATATCTTTATGGTTTATACCCACCCGCTATGATGCAGAGTCTTATCAGCAGAGCAAATACAAGATGGGTATGAGGCCAGGATGGGACAAAAATTGTTTTGTATTGGTAGAATTCCTCAGCAAGCAAAACAGATCTGTTTCCCCTTCTTGAAAAATATTTTAATTTAGACAGCATTGAAATCTTGGGGATGGGGGGCTGTATACCTCGCTCTGCATATTTAATTTTTTTTTTCTCCCAAAAGTGATTGATTTCTTGCAAGCTTCATTGGGGGTTAATTTCTCATTACCTAGAATAATGAGGCTTGAGAATTGCAGACAATTGATTAGGAGGTCTTCAAAAATGATGAATTCTTTGCTTGGAAAATGTAGCTCTGTAAATGAAAACCGAGTAGTTTTAGATAGTCAATTTACTTTAGGCAGTGTTTATCATTTCTTCAGGCACTTTGCAAAACAGATACTGCTATGTTGTCATTTTTTCCTAACTAGACAAAACAGATTTTTGCAGAGGGAATTTGTCTTTCTCTAACCAAATATTTTCATTCTTGTAACCAGTTCTTCTCCGAGTTCTCCTCTCAAGGGTGTGAAAAATGTTTATTTGTAGCTGTTTCTTTATTTTTCATCGTGTGATGGCATCGCTATAGAGCAGTGATGGCTAACCTTTTTGCCATTGTGTGCCAAAAGGGGGGAGTGCAGTGGGGTCACACACACGCGTGCCCACATCCAGAATGCTATGTGCCCCGCCCCACCCGTGCTCCCCCTGCTTTTTGCTCAGGATGGCACAGAGGCCCGTTTTTTTGCTCTCCCCAGGCTCCAGAGCCTTTCTAGGATCCTGGGGAGGGCAAAAATGGCCTTCCCCACCACTCCAGAGGCTCTCTGGAGGCCAGAAACAGTCAGCTGATTTTCGAGCCTTCAAGCGTGCGCCAGGCAGCTGATTTTCGAGCCTTCGAGTGTGCGCCAGGCAGCTGATTTTCGAGCCTTTGAGCGTGCGCCAGGCAGCTGATTTTCGAGCCTTCTGGGCCCACCAGAAGTGGGCCCAAAAGGCCCGAAAATCAGTTGCCCGGCGCACGCATGCATGCCGGACCTGAGCTCGTGTGCCCACCGATATGGCTCCGTGTGCCACCTGTGGCACTCGTGCCATAGGTTCGCCATCACGGCTATAGAGCAATGTTGGCAAGCCTTTTCCGGCACCAAGTGCCTAAATGGGAGCAAGCGCACATACGCGGGGGAGTGCCGGAAACCATGCATGCGCTGGGAAGCTGAGCTTCCGGTTTCTAGCATGCACATGCCCGGTAACCTGGTCTTTGGGTTTCTGGGCCGCATGCGTGCCAGGGAGCTGCTCTTCCGCTTTCCAGAAGAAAACAGAATCCAGAAGAGCAACAGGCGACGGCTGGCGTGTTGAGAGAGATGGCTCTGCATGCCACTTCTGGCATGCGGGCCATAGGATCGCTATCACGGCTATAGAGTTGAATTTTTGAACTATGTTGAACGGCCTGTCGAATTGTCCAATTTGTCAATAAAAATGGTTCTCAATCTTGATAGTTTTTTTTAATAATGTTGATGATTCAAAATGCAGTTGGAAATATTAAGTACCCCTATTACTTAACTTGTTTTGGCTTGCAAATTATTGGCTTATTTGCATTTCCTTATTACCCAAAGTTAGTTATTCTGGGAATTGTAGTTTCAGTATATTTGGGGGCCACCGGGTTGGTATAGATTCATCTAGAATATTGACAGCTTAATCTAGACCAAATTACTCATGAATGCTAAAATGTAAGCTTGTTTAAGGAATCTGCACAGACTCAAGATAATGGCCATGCTGGCTTCTGATTTATTTATTTTTGCCCTGCTTTTAATACTTTATAAAACAGCTCAAGGTAGCAAAAATACCTTAATATTTCATCTCCTATTTTTCCCACAACAACAGCCCTACGAGATGACTTGGGTCGAGAGGGATGGAGCAGCCCAAAGCCACTTAGCTGAGTTTCATGCCTAAGGTGGGACTAGAACTCAGAGTCTCCTAGTGATTTGGCTCCCAAGTCATCCATCTTACATTCATGGCTAAGGCGGAACTAGAACTGACAGGCTCCTAGTTTTTGATTTGCCTTAAAAATCTATCGGAGCATGTAAATAGGGGTATCTGAACCAAGCTTTTTCGCTTAATGTGTTAAATGGTCACAACAAGAAACTTTGATTTATGAATAGTCATAAGAGCCACGGTGGCTCAGTGGTTAGAGTGCAGTACTGCAGACTACTTCTGTTGATTACCAGCTGCCAGAAGTTTGGCAGATGGAATCTCACCAGGCTCAAGGTTGACTCAATCTTCCATCCTTCCGAGATGGGTAAAATGAGGACTCAGATTGTTGTGCTGACTCCGTAAACCGCTTAGAGAGGGCAGTAAAGCACTGTGAAGCGGTATATAAGTCTTAAATGCTATTGCTATTGTTAATAGTCGCTTGATAACTGCAGCAATTTGACGTGGCGGTGAAGAATACAAGAACTTGATTTATTCTCTCTTCATTGAAAAAAATCGGTTGCATGAAAGCAGGTTGTATAAATCTGGGGCGCCTCTACCCAAAAAATTAAAAAAATTTTTAAAAAAATCAAAGGCCATATTATGACACAAAATCAACTCCACCAGAGAATAAACAGATTTCTCAAATACTTTACTGGATTCCTGGATTCCATCCAGTCACGGTCAAAAGAAAAATAGATGGGTTGTGAAATCTGCAAGGAAATTGGAAGAAAGAGAATCAGCCTAAGAAGTCTCGAATTGCACTTCAAATGACCCATGCTGACAGATGTTGGTGTGCGCTCTTAATTCTGCTTCTATCATCTGAGCTGCACGTCTATTTATATAGCAAGAGTCCAGGATCACTGCAGTTGGATCCTGGCTTGCGAGTTCCAATAAAAGACTTGACAGTAACATGAGCAACATACAGATCATCCTTGACTTATGACCACAATTGAGCCCTACGTTTCTGCTGGGGAAGACCATGGGTTTGAGTGAATTTTGCCTCATTTTACCACCTGTTTTGCCACAGTTTGCTAAGCGAATCGCGGCAGTTGTTAAAACGGTTGTTAAGTGAATCTAGCTTCCCCCATTGACTTTGCGGGTCAGATGGTTGCAAAACCCTGGAGACAAATTGCAACCGTCATAAATGCACGGCGAGTTGCCAAACGTTGGAATTTCAATCGCATGACAATAGTCATGGAGAGGCTGCAACAGTCCTCAGTGTGGGAAAAAAAAACCCCCAGTCATCAGTCCCTTTTTTCCAGTGCCGTTCTAATAGTCACTAAGTGAACGGTTGTAAGTCAAGGACTACCTATAGATCCCCAACTCTGTAGCACGAATGAATAGAACAGAACAGAACAGAACAGAAAAGAATAGAACAGAAAATATGGAATGGAGATGGAGTAGAGTAGAGTAGAGTAGAGTAGAGTAGAGTAGAGTAGAGAAGAGAAGAGAAGAGAGAAGAAGAGAAGAGAAGAAGAAGAGAAGAGAAGAGAAGAGAAGAGAAAAAAGAAAAGAAAAGAAATAAGGAATAGAATAGAAAATATGGAATGGAATAGAATGCAGAATGGAATAGAATAAGAGAGCGGGAAGGGACCTTGGAGGTCTTCTAGTCCAACCCCCTGCTTAGGCAGGAAACCCTACCCCACTTCCAACATCTTAAAAACTTCCAGTGTTGGAGCATTCACAACTTCTGGAGGTAAATTGTTTCACTGATTAATTGTTCTCACTGTCAGGAAAGTTCTAGGTTGCTTCTCTCCTTGATGAGTTTCCACCCATTGCTTCTTGTCTTGCCCTCAGGTGCTTTGGAGAATAGCTTGACCTCCTCTTCTTTGGGGCAGCCCCTGAGATATTGGAAGACTGCTATCATGTCTCCCCTAGTCCTTCTCTTCATTAAACTAGCCATGCCCAGTTCCTGCAACCGTTCTTCATATGTTTTAGCCTCCAGTCCCCTCATCCTCTTTGCTGCTCTTCTCTGCACTCTTTCTAGAATTGGTGTGGGTGATAACAGAATTTGACACCAGGCCGTGCGTGGCTTTACAGTTAAATAAATAAATACCCCCCAAACTGTTGGATGAAGTCACTGCTGTTTCCTTCGCAGCTGTTACTTTGAAAGAGCTGGTGGGTTGGCGTTCTTTCTTTTCTGCCAAGCTAACTAGGCCACAAAATACAGTTTGCGTGCGCGCACAGGCCACAAAGCCCTGGCAGTGTGACGATGTGCTTGCAACTTTTCCCAAGAGCCGGGGCCATGGAGACGGAGTTGGCAGCCGTCCGTGCCCTTTTAAACCAAGGGGGCTCCAAACCGCAAACGGTCCCTTTGCATCAATGGCCCATTGAAAGAGGGAAGTGGTTGTGGGGGGGTGGGGTGGGGGGAGAAGGAATGCTCAAATAAGGGACTGTGTCCTCTGGGTAACCTGGCACAAGGCATGGCAAGGGCTTCTCTGTAGAAAACAACTCGGATGGTGGCCAGCATCTGAGCAAGGGACTTCGTTCCTAGGTTAGATAGATGGATAGATATTGATACGGAGTAGGTCAGAAAGAGGAAGAGATAGATAGATAGATAGATAGATAGATAGATAGATAGATAGATAGATAGATAGATAGACAGATAGATGATTGATAGATAGATGATAGATAGATAGATAGATAGATAGATAGATAGATAGATAGATAGACAGACAGACAGACAGACAGATAGACAGACAGACAGACGAGACATGATAGATATAGAGACATGTTGCATTTTATTGAATAGCCCAAAGGCCTTTTCAAAGAAAAATAAAAAGGGAAAGATGGAACAAATAGTTACAGAAATAACAGTGTAAAAATATATGGTTTATAACATTAAAATTTAACAATATCGAAATTCAGTAACTAAATTTCCAAAACTAGATAACCCAAATGAGATAGCTCCTCTCTAACTCAGCTTATCTTTCTTACAATCAATGAAATTCTTTTCAATGTAAGTTGCTCATATTGCTGTCATCCTTTTAAGATAGCGAGTTATAGCCCTTACCAGGGGAGGAGATTCTACCTTCAATAAAAATGTTAATTTATGCCTTACGTTCCAGTGGGGAAATTTATTTATAATTAAGGACAGATATTGTTTTCTTACTTCCTCATACAGCCTACATTCAAATATTATATGTGCCGTATCCTCCACGACGTTTGCCCCACATATACATATAGAGGAGACATGATAGATATAGAGACATGATAGAGACTAGATAGAGATAGGTAGAGAAGATGAGAGACATGATACAGATAGATAGACGATAGACATGATAGAAATAGATGATGGAGACCAAATAGGGACAGATGATAGATATGGTAGATGGAGACATAGATAGATAGATAGATAGATAGATAGATAGATAGATAGATAGATAAACATGATAGACATGATAGTAGAGACATGATAGAGATATGATAGACTAATGATAGATAGATAGATATAAAATAAAAATGGATAGATAAGGTATGGAGGGAGAGATAGACATGGATAAGAAAGGTGGATAGATAAAATTAGAGATGTGGATAGATGGAGTAGGTAAGAAAAGAGATGGATAGATAGATGGGCGAGTAGGTCAGAAAGGAGGAGAAGGAGATACGGATAAATAAGAAAACGGATAGATAGATAAGGGATGGAGAGAGACAGGTTGGATAGACATGGATAGACAGTTAAGAAAGAGATGGAGAGAGAAGAGTAGATAGAGATGGATAGATGGAGTGGGTAAGAGAAGAGAATGGCTGGATAAATATTGATTAAGGTAAAAGAGAAGGTAGATTACTTATTGATACCCTGCCTTTATTATTTGTATAAACTCCAGACGTGAACACATCTAACACTCCTTCCTCGTATTTTCTCCACAACAACCCTGTGAGGAAGGCTGGGTTGAGAGGGAAGAACTGGCCTAAAGTCATCCCATCGATTTTCATGCCTACAGTGGGACTAGAACTCGCCGTCTCCTGATGATTGGGCCAAAGTCACCCAGCCGGCTTTCATGCATAAAGTGGGGACTAGAACTCACAAACCTGAAGTCAAATCTAAGCCCCAGTTGCGGTTTCACTTAGCCACGGCTTCGCTCGGCAGCCGAGTTGCCAATACCCATTGTGGTTGCCGATGGTGGACTCCCCACATAAACTAAACAACAGCCAACAAAACACAAACCAGCCACCCACATAGCCGCAAGATAAGTGAATGCAATTCTGAGGTCAATCATGTGCGATAGTTGGCATACCGCCACAGCAACGCATCGCTCCACTATGGGTAAATAACACACGTTTCCCCAATATTTATTTTAGAGCCAATTGATGCTTTCACAGAAGATGCAGAGGATGTGACGCTGCCTATTTCAGTCCTCACTTGTCTTCTGTGGCATTGGCGGACCCAACAGCGGTTTGCTGAAGAACCCTAGTTTTTGGCATTTTCATACATGGCACCGTAGCTTGAGAGGCATTGGAAAAAAAAAGGGGGGGGGAAGCATCTTTAGGACATAAAAACACTAGGAAGCCACCTGTCCTTTTGCAATTGAGATAAGAGATTAGGTGACTATTGGGCACCAAGCTGCCAAGGTGGAATGCTTGGTGCGAGGAGGAGGAGGAGAGGAGAAGAAGAAGAGGAGGAGGAGGAGAAAAAAGAAAGAGGAGAGAGGGGAAGGAAAGGGGAAGATGGAATGAGAGGTTGAGCTCAAATAGACACAGAAAAGTTGCACTGTTCATTTCATGAATACTTCTGAGAGTAAAATAGCTTGAGAGGCATTGAAAAAAAAAAGGGAAAAAAGCATCTTTGGGACATTAAAAACCCTAGGAAGGATCCAGCCACCTGTCCTTTTGCAATTGAGATAAGAGATTAGGTGACTATTGGGCACCAACTTGCCGAGGGGGAATGCTTGGTGCGAAGAGGAGAAGAAGAAGAGAAAGAGGGGAAAAAAGGAGGGAAGGGGAAGGAAAGGGGAAGATGGAATGAGAGGTGGTGCTGAAGTACACACAGAATAGTTGTGCCGTTCATTTCACAAATTCTCCCCAGAGTCAAATATCTTACGATTGCAATAGAAATATAAAGCAAAATTAAGAGAGTTTTTAGAGACTCCTAATTAGAGAAGAAGAAACAAGAAGGAAGAAAGGGGGAAAAAAGGGAGGGAGGGAAGGAAGGAAAGAAAGAAAAAAAGAAGAAAGAAAAAGAAAAAGAAAGAAAGAAAGAAAGAAAGAAAGAAAGAAAGAAAGAAAGAAAGAAAGAAAGAAAGAAAGAAAGAAAGAAAAAGAAAAAGAAAGAAAAAAAGCTATAGCAAAGCCTTGGACTTCAGCATCATCCTGACTCATAAGAGGTCAGCAATTGGCAAGGGGTGGGGTGGGGGGGGATGTAAAACAAGCCCGGCCCTCCCCCATTTTCCCAAGGACCCCCTTCCCCTCCTCTCCCCCTCCCAGCAGAGTGACCTTTGCCCCTTCCCCATCTCCCCCCTCCCCTTCAAAGAGAGGCCAAGACGCGCCCGCCAAAAAAAAAAAACCCGGCTGACTCAGGGACTATTTCTTCCTTCGGAGGACCCCTTCTGCTTCTCGCGGGAAGAGAGGAATGGGTGGCTCGGCCGGCTGGCTGGCCGGCCGGCCGGCCGGCCAGCGCGGAGGGATCTCCCGGCACGGGGGCCGAAGCCTTGAAAAAGGGGGGGGGGGGGAAGAAGGAAGAAAGAGAGAGAGGGGAAAGCGAGAGAGAGACCTCCGCGCCTGCGCAGTGCCGTCCCCGCCGGAGAGTGGCTCCCCACCCCTCGCTGCCGGGCGCGCGTGTGGGGCAGCGAAGCGGCGGCCGTTCCCGGACATCCCCCCCCCACCTACCCGGTCTCTCTCGGGGGTCCCCCCCCTTTTCTTCCCGCTTCTCAGCCTCGGGGGTCCCCTTCGCCCACCACCATGGCTCAAATCCTCCCCATAAGATTCCAGGAGCATTTTCAGGTGAGGATTTGGGGCTGGGGGCGGCGGGGGGGGAGGAGGGGGGGGTTTGTGAGAAGGAGGGGGGAGGGCTTCCTCTTCCTTTCCTTTTCCTCTCCTCCCCCCCCCTCCAAGCCCCCCCCCTTTCCTTTGGGGGAAAGTTGGGGAGGGGGCTGAGGCCTAGTAAGGGTGGGGAGGGGGCTGGAGAAACCCCCCCCTCCTCTCTTTGGGGGTCTTCATAGAGGGTGGGGGCTGATGATCCCCCCTCTTTTTGCAAAAGGGAGGGGTCTGTATTTGGGGGGGTATGCAAAGGAGGGGGAAGCCCCCCCCCGTCTTGAATTTGAAGGGAGGCATTCCTTTTTTGGGAGGGGGGCACCCCCTCCCTTTTGGGGGGGGGTCTCTCCCTTCCTCTTTTTGTCTTGCTTAAAGAAGGGGGTGGTGGGAATCCTTTTACATCCATGCAAACCAACCAACCCCCCCTTATTTATTTATTTATTTATTTATTTATTTATTTACAAAGGGCGGGGAGGGGGAGGAGAAGAGAAGGATTTGGGCACCTTTTTAAATTTTTTATGATTTATGGGGGGGGAGGTGGAGTGAGTGGGGGGGGGAGCTGGAAGTGGGGGAGGGAGGAAAGCCTGCTGAGCTGAGATGGTGGTTTTTTGGGGGTGGGGGTGGGGGGGTTTCCCTTTAGTTTGGATTGTCGAGATTTGTGCAAAGTCACTGGATTCCCTCCTTCCTCCCTCCCTTCCTCCTTCTCCTCCCCCCCCTCTCTTTTTTTTGGGGTGGGGGAGGGAGGACAACAGCTTTGGCCTGCATTACTACACCACCAAGAATGATGGAGCGGGGGGGGGGGGGGGGGAGGAAGAGAAAGAGGTGGGGGGGGGGAAGAGAGACAGAGAGGAGCTGGGGGGGATTCAGCCTGCATGCCCCCCCCCTTCAGTGCCCTTCTGTTTTTCTGGATCTGCAAAATGGGGAGATGGGGGGGGTAGGTATATTGCAGGAGCTTCATCTCCTGGGACTTTTGAGCTAGCCCTCCTCCCAACCCCTATTCCACCACACAGACCTGCAAGAATGCCCACTGCAAAGTTCAGTCCCCCCCCCCCCCCGACAACCTTACACCCCCTCCCCCCAAAAAACCCTTCCTTGATGCTCCTCTCTTTCCAGGGCAGAATCTAGGACTTTAGCAGAGGAGTGGGGGGGGGGCAGATTGTAAAGAGACCCCCCCCCTCTCCTCCTAGATGGGGAAGTGGTGGTGGGGATCTCGTCTCCCCGTTTAGTGTCAAAGAGGGCAGGAGAGCCAGCAGAAGAGGAAAGCAACCTCTGTTGGCAAAGGAAAGGAAAAGAAAAGAAAGAAAAGGGGGAAGGGGGAAGGGAGAAAAAAAGAGAGAGAGAGAGTTTGTGGCAGGAGTTAAAAGAATTTGCTGAAATGAATGAGGGAACCGGAAGTAGATTTCCCAATGACTTTCAGCCTGCCCCTCCCTTGGCCACTGAGTCCATCCATTTCCAACTACACACACACGCGCGCACACACACACACTACGCAATACACACACCCTCTTCTCCCTCCCCTCAAGTTTAGGACATTTTTCTGCTCAATGCTGGGCCAAGTTTTATTTCAGCAGGTTTAAGGGGTCCGTGGCTCAGTGGCTTAGACGCTGAGCTTGTCGATCTGGGAAGGTCGGGAGTTCGGCGGTTCGAATCTCCAGTGCCACGTAACGGGATGAGCTCCCGTGGCTTGTGCCAGCTTCTGCCAACCTAGCAGTTTGAAAGCACGTAAAAAAAATGCAGGTAGAAAAATAGGGACCCCCTTTGGTGGGAAGGGAACAGCATTCTGTGCGCCTTTGGCGTTGAGTCATGCCGGCCACATGGCCATGGAGATGCCTTCGGACAGCGCTGGCTCCTCGGCTTTGAATCGGAGATGAGCACCGCCCCCTAGAGTCAGGAACGACTAGCACATATGTGCAAGGGGAACCTTTACCTTTAATAAGCATCGGCAGATGTAACAGCAACAGAGTTGGAAGGGACCTTGGAGGTCATCTAGTCCAACCACCTCCTCACACAGGAGACCTTTACTAAGGATTCGAACCGCCAAACTTGTCTTAGCCACTGAGCCAGCTAGTCAGGCTACTACTCAGTGTGTGTGTGCGTTGAGGGGGGTGTCCACGCACAGGAGGGAGCCTGGGGTTTGCTTCTCGTTGTGAAGCAGCGTGTTTATTTTAAACCTTTTAAACGTGAAATTGTAAGGTGTGATGCACGAACCCCCCCCCCCAAACTCTGCTTTTTTCGTCGTGAGTCTCAAACACGTTGATTTGCAAGTCGGTCCCCCCAGTTTCACTTACGTAGGCTTTGCGTTGTGGCCTGAATTCAGTTTGTTTGCTTGTTTGTTTATTGTCTGTCTTGCAAATTTCTATAGCTGCTAAACTCGCACACGGGGAATTCCCAAATTTAAAGTTCTGAATTTCAGCAGGCTGGAAAGCTTAAACCGCAATTCTAGAAACATTGCCTTGATCTGGGTTTCTTTCCAGTCTAAAATTTTAATGGATTAAAAGCACGAATCCAAAGTTATTATTTTTGTTAAAGAACGGTGGCAAGTTTTAATTATAGTTATCCCCGTATTTTCTTTTGGGACTGTTTGGCTTCCGTGCTATTTGTTCCAATCTTCTGTTCCTAAACATTTCCTGCTCTTCCGGTTCCAATTTCTTTTCCCTAAAATGGAATTTATTGGTTCGATTTATTGGTTCGACTTATATGTCAACCTTCTCCGGAGACTCAGGGTGGCTTACAATGCGTTAAGCAATAGCCTTCATACTTTTGTATATTTTATACAAAGTCAGCTTATTGCCCCACAAACTGGGTCCTCATTTTACCTACCTCGGAAGGATGGAAGGCTGAGTCAACCTTGAGCCTGGTCAGATTTGAACTCACAGTAATTGCAGACAGCTGGCAGCTAAGTGCTATTTAACAGCGCTTTATTCCACTGCTCCACCAGGCTCCCCCTTCCTTCCTTCCTTCCTTCCTTCCTTTCTTGGTTCGATTTATATGCTGCCCTTCTCCGGAGACTCAGGGCGGCTTACAATGCATTAAGCAATAGCCTTCATACTTTTGTATATTTTATACAAAGTCAGCTTATTGCCCCCACAAACTGGGTCCTCATTTTACCTACCTCGGAAGGATGGAAGGCTGAGTCAACCTTGAGCCTGGTGAGATTTGAACTCACAGTAATTGCAGACAGCTGGCAGCTAAGTGCTATTTAACAGCGCTTTATTCACTGCTCCACCAGGCTCCCCCTTCCTTCCTTCCTTCCTTCCTTCCTTCCTTCCTTCCTTCCTTCCTTCCTTTCTTTCTTGGTTCGATTTATATGCTGCCCTTCTCCGGAGACTCAGGGCGGCTTACAATGCATTAAGCAATAGCCTTCATACTTTTGTATATTTTATACAAAGTCAGCTTATTGCCCCCACAATCCAGGTCCTCATTTTACCTACCTCGGAAGGATGGAAGGCTGAGTCAACCTTGAGCCTGGTCAGATTCAAACTTGCAGTAATTGCAGGCAGCTGGCAGCTAAGTGCTATTGAACAGCACTTTAGTCCACTGCGCCACCGAGGCTCGTAACTTCTGTTACGATTAAACTTGGAGGGGGAATATTGTTTTATTTTACTAGATGCTACAACAGGTGCGTTGTAAAAAAAACCTGTGAGAAGAAAATTTCAAAGGGAAATTTGCGATAAGGCCTCAGACTGAAGAAGGCAATGAGGTCCAAGTATTTATACTTCTGCGATAAGGATAATGAATACACCAAAACTCCTCTTAGCCGTTTCCCCAGGGAATTGGCTTGAACTTTTTCTCCCTCTTCTCTTAGTTCGGTAGTAGAATATTGAAATAAATGGTCTTAACTAGAGGAAAACTGCCGTGAACAAAACGAGGATTAGATTGGGGGAGATGGGCTGAGCAGTTTTCGGCCTTTCGAGACAGCTGCCGATTTCAAACCATTCCTTTCAGAATTTCAGAGGTGAAAGAGAAGACGTGGTGAGAATTTTCGACCCGAGAACGTCAAAATTGTGTAGAAGTTTGTAGCAGGCAATTGCAAGGATCTGTTTAATGGTAGAGCTTGGCATTTGGACGCTCAAGATATTTCATGCTTGCGATCTCTGTTGTGTCTTCTGGAGGGAGGAATCTGGAATTCTTTTCAAATGCTGTCATTTTCCTAATGTTTTTAATGCAATGTTAACCGCCTAAAAGGGACTTCTGAGAAGAGTCTCCTGCTTGTAGTAAACAAGCTTGTCTGGGTAAAAAATAAATACTGAATATTACAGAAACATGACAATTACCGTAGTAAGAACTCCTTGTTTGCTTGATGACCCATAATCCAATCTTTATTATTACTATTATTGTTTTGCCTTTTCTCTCTTCTTAGCAATTGACAGTTACTTACATATAGATTACCAGGTCAAGTTATTAAGCAGCCTCTATGAAACGTACATAAAACTGTTTAATAATAATAATAATGAGCCTGGTGGCACAATGGACTAAGTGCTGTTAAAGTAGCACTTAGTTGTCAGCTGCCTGCAATTACTGCAAGTTCGAATCTCAGCAGGCTCAAGGTTGACTCAGCCTTCCATCCTTTCGAGGTAGGTAAAATGAGGACCCGGATTGTGGGGGCAATAAGATGACTTTGCATAAAAAAGAACACCGTTTAGGGGGGGCCGAAAGCCCTACTAAGCAGGTATATACAAAAGTATGAAGGCTCTTTTTGACTCGTGAAGTATACAGGTCCTCCATGGAAGGCAGGTTGGTAGCCATTCTTTTTTCTGCAGTTCTAATGATCCTCTGAAGTCTCTGTCTGTCTCGTTGGGTTGCAGAACCAAACCAGACAGTTATGGGGGTGCAGATGACAGGCTCAATCATTCCTCTGTAGAACTGGATCAGCAGCTCCTTGGGCAGTTTGAGCTTTCTGAGTTGGCGCAGAAAGAACATTCTTTGTTGTGCTTTTTTGATGATGTTTTTGATATTAGCTGTCCATTTTAGATCTTGCAATATGGTAGAACCTAGAAACTTGAAGATCTCTACTGTTGATACTGTCATATGCCGCCCTTCTCCAGAGACTCAGGGCAGCTTACAATGCGTTAAGCAATAGCCTTCATACTTTTTGTATATTTTTTATACAAAGTCAGCTTATTGCCCCCACAAACTGGGTCCTCAATTGACCTACCTTAGAAAGGATGGAAGGCTGAGTCAACCTTGAGCCTGGAGAGATTCGAACTTACAGTAATTGCAGATAGCTGGTGTTAATCACAATGCTTTAGTCTGCTGAGCCACCAGGCCCCTTGAGTTTGTTATAAAAATAATAAAGGGTATAAAATAAAATAATAAAAATACACAGTTGGGTCCAAGTAGTTCCCAAGAACTCAGCATGAGGGAGCCAAGTTTTTTTTTTTTCTTTCTGGAATATCTGCCGACACCGAACATTATAGAAAGAATTGAATTCTTGAAGGATTTCTGCAAGGCATTCATTCTTTCTGAATTCGGTACCTCCCTGGAAACATCACCACTGAAATCTCCACAATTCCCACCTAACTTATCCCCCCCCCCCCCGGTTTGGAATTCACATCTGGCGGACATCGAGTTTGAAATTCCCCGTGCATTAGCTCGGAGGGCTGTTTTCTTCTTCTCCCCCCCAAAAAAATACCAAGTCAAGAAATGAATGGACGTGCAGAAAAGTGAAGGCGTTTTGGATTAAAATTTGGTGGGTTATGCAAAATGTGCTGAAGAAGAAACTTCAATTTTCCCCACAGTTATTTCTATTGGGTATAGTTAAGGATTTTTCATTGAGTGAAACAAAATTGATATTATATATGATTACAGCAGCTAGATTATTGATTGGTCAATATTGGAAAAAGGATGCTATGCCTACTATTGAAGAATGGACTTTGAAGGTGGCCAGTTTTGCAGAAATGGCGAAAATATCAGCATACTTAAAAGACCAGACTCAAGAAACTTTCGTGTGGGAATGGAAGAAATGGATAGACTATGTGCAGAATAAATATCAAACTAAGAAGTATCAGATAGCATTTAGCTGAATGTTAAGTATAAACTGTTATATAGATGCAGAATGTTATATAGAAAATGTTATGTTGTGTTGAAAGTTTAGTATATAGGGTTTAAAGTATCTGGGGGGAATTATCTGGATTTTACTTTGTAACATTTGGGATATATTATGTGTAGATTAATTATAAATTAAGGAAGTATCAGATAGCAACTATCTGAATGTAATTTAGAAGGTTTTAGTATTGACAGGGGTTTGAATAGCTGAGGGAACTGTATGGTATGATATGATATGACTTGAATTTCACCTTTTTAATATTTGGGAGAGATAATATTTGGGATGGATTAGGGTGGGTTGGGGGGGGAAAGGGGGAAAATTTGTATTTGTAAAACTTTTTCAATTAAAAAAAAAAGAAATGAATGGACAGAAGAAGAAGACTTCTAACGAAATGTCTCTTCTTGTTGTTGTTTTTAGCTCCAGAATCTTGGAATTAATCCAGCCAACATTGGGTTCAGCACGTTAACGATGGAATCGGACAAATTCATCTGCATCCGAGAGAAAGTCGGGGAGCAAGCGCAGGTGGTCATTGTCGACCTGAGTGACCCGACGACACCCATCCGGCGTCCCATCTCGGCAGAAAGTGCCATTATGAATCCTGCCTCCAAGGTCATCGCTCTGAAAGGTACGTCGGCCATCTTGTTTTCACCCGAGAGGGAAGAAGAAACTTTCCCCTGTTCCGGTTTTTGTAATTGTGAATTTAAAAAAATTTAAAAAAAAATTTTTTTTTTTGATATTTTGTTCACCGCGTTATTTATTCACCTTCATTTTTGGGGGAGTTTGTACAGGTAGTCCTCGGCTTACGACCACAATTCTTGTTGCTAAGCAAGATGTTAAGTGAGATTCGTTGTTAAGCGAATCTCACTGCAGCTGTTAAATGAGTCACACGGCTGTTAAGTGAATTTGGCTTCCCCGTTGATTTTGCTCATCAGAGGGTCGCCAAAGGGGGAATCACATAACCCTGGGACACTGCAGCCGTCATAAATGCGGGTCAGTTGCCAAGGGTCTCTATTTTTTTTTTTTTGTAAAAGTTTTTTTTTTTAAAAAAAAACATAAACATAGAATACATCTTTTTAGAACAAAGCATTGATCTGGTCATAAATTGGTACAATCACAAATTCATCTTTAACAACAACTCGTCTCCACTAATCATCATCTTATAAAAGTAATTAAAAAAATAAAACAGAGAGGAAGAAAAAAACCAACCCCGCTCACAATAATTCACTCAAAACAATTACCTTTCTTTTATTTCATCTCAGATCTTAATTTCCAAATAACACAACTTAATGTTTTACACAGTTGTTTCCCTAAATTCTATCTATTTAATAATACCATTGTCCAAAAACCCATTACTTAAATCTTTAAATCCTAACTCAATATCATTTCATTATCTTTTCTTTTTGTTTAGATGAATGTCTCTTAAAAATTTAAATCATTACTATTATCATAAACAATATCTTAACTATCACTCACAGCAAATCATCTTCGTTACTGTATATCTCAACATAATCATCCTAATTTTTTCAAGGGTCTCAGTTTTTGATCACGCAACCATCGGGATGTTGCAACGGTCATAAGTGTGGTCCTAAGTCACTTTTTTTTATCGTAACTTTGAACGGTCACTAAATGAAGGGGTTGTAAATCAAGGACTACCTGTACAAACTCCCAAAAGAAAAGAAAAGGAAAAGAAAAAAAAATATAAAAATAGAACGACAGCAAAGAAAGACGTTTAATAAAGCCTGTTAATTGTTGACAGTAAATTGTGAGACCGAAAATGGCAGTCATGGAATTTGAATTGTGAGGAAAGGATTGAGGGCAGTCCGCTCAAAATAGCTTTCCAAAAGACAACGATTAAAAATTAATTTTAAGATTAGAAAGTAGATATTCCAAACCATCCAGAATTTTCAGATACTGCCTTTTTCCAAATTTCCAGAAAATTTTACCCCGTCAAGAACCACTTCTATGGTTTAAACTTCCTCGACAGCAGTGATGATGCAGTTGGACAAATCTAAGATTTGTTTTTAAAAAAAAACAAAGCTTAGATTATACAACAGTTCTAGCTGTAGCAAATAAAAGTGGTATTTCTGTGGGAGCTCAGTTTTGATTCGCATAGTAATCTGTAATCCATAGGTTACCCAAACAGCACATTAAAATGCCCCTCCGCAGATAGGCACACAAACTCTTTAGATTTAAAATAATTTCCCTGTCAACTGACTGTGTACTTTTCTTCCTGCATTCTTGTCTTAATACAGACGGTGAGTTCATTTTATCCTGGCAAACTTTTATGTTTTAACAGTATGGAATGGTCTAATCTCATAAAAAGTACTGAAATCTGAAAAAAAAAACATATATATATATATATATATATATAGATATAAGCAATTGGGCATCTCAATGGAGAATTCCACTCTGTGGAATTAATTGGGATCCAGATGCGATGACTTGAATTTTGAAGTTGAAAATTGAAAATTGTTGTCTTCCTTTGGCATAGACCGCTTCACGACTTGCTGGTTATAACTGTACCAAGGATTGGTTCTTGAGCAAATCCATCCCATCGTTGTACAGTTAATGAATAGCAAGGAACACAAATACTTTTATGAGAGACCTTTGCTAGCTAGCATGGTGTCTTGTGTGCTAGTCATCTACTTGATTCTAAATGTGGTTTTTGGTCCCGGAAAGTCATGACAAAACTCGCAGGGGTCCATGATTGTATAGATAAATCAATTATATTGGAAATTTATGAGCCTGAGCTGTGTAGGCGTGGGCAATTGTTTGCCCGCTTGCTAAAAATTGCGTGGGGGTATAGGTAAAGTGTCAATATATAGCAGTAATCAGAGTCGCATTCATCATAGCAATAGCCCTTAGACTTATATACCGCTTCATAGTGCTTTGCAGCCCTCTCTAAGCGGTTTTCAGAGTCAGCCTCTTGCCCCCAACAATCTTGGGTCTTCCTTTTTACCGACCTCGGAAGGATGGGAAGGTTGAATCAACCTTGAACCGCTCAGAATCGGACCTGCTGGCAGCTCGCCACAGCTCTTATCGTGCTTTAATTCCAATTATCTTGGCCCCCTGCGAATCGGTGCATTGACTAGGAAAGCTAACACTTGATTGACAACCTGAAACGCAGCTCGAACTAACATGCATTAGTTTGTAGGTACCCAGAAGTAACTTAAGCGGAGAAACGTAAGTGTTGTCTTGTGTCTCCCGCTACGATCACTTAAAGCAGGAGCCTCCCACCTTGACAACTTTTAAGACTTGTGGACTTCAACTTCCAGAATTCCCCAGCCAGTACAGGGTTAGGGCTGTCTGAGGAATTCTGGGAGTTGAAGTCCATAAGTCTTCAAAATCGCCCAGTTTGGAGACCCTTGACTTATAAGTACTATCATATCCTCTTGGGGTTTTTTGCCTCTTTTCTTAAATTATACAAAGCCCTGGGAAATAGGTATGATAGCTTCTCGGCAGCCACAGAATTGTCGTTTGTCCCAAACCAAGAGACCCACGAATCAAGGTCTGTTCTAAAATAATGAACTGCAGACGTTCCTTGGTTGGTAGGGACTGGGGTTAGCCCACCTCTCGTGTTTTGCTCGAAGCTTGTTTATTCCGCGTACAAGCCACGAACGTAACGACGCCGGCCTTTCAGAAACGTTAACGGCTTCTTCTGAATGGCGGTAAGAGCATACCGATTGTGTTGCCGGACGACTGCATGTGGCATTTCCCAGCGATCGATCGGAGCGCTCTCGTATTTATGTCCCCCTACGTTGTGCCGTCACCCGAGCAGCACTTTCTGGTCGTACGTACGTACCGTCTCGTAAATAAATGCGCCTCCGCGTTAAAGCAAAAACAAGGGAAATGCAACACTTTACACCAGCCATTTCCATACACTCCGCATGGGAATGCCAAAGCCACCGTTTTTGTGCTTTCTTTGTCACACAGATGTAAAGTGTTCACCCTATTCAGGCTTGTTCATGTTTGTGTCGGTGTTTTGTTTCGTTTTCTTTTTTATTTTTAGTTCACCTGAATAGAGGACAGATGCCTGCCTGCCCGCCCAAGATAAGCCGTATCGTTCAATTTGTGTTACTCGCAGCTTTAGATTAATCCTGGTTAGAGGCGGGAATCTTATTGTGGTTAAGCTTCCTTGATGCGACAGCCACTTTTAACAATAGCAGTCTTCTGGGAAGGGGCCTTGCTGAAAAGCTGGATAGAATTGCCCCGCTTTGCTGACCCTTAAATTCTGTTGGCACACTTGGGTCCTTGACTTCATCAAATCTTAGGGCTTCCTTGCTTGTGGGGAGGAATCCCAATCTCTACTCCAAAAGTTGAACAGGTGATACAAATGCGGTCACTTCTATTCCAGGGTATCTTGGCCATTGCCTGCTATTTCTTCCCCACAGCCAATACTAGCCATCCCTCCCTCTTTCTCTCTCCACCCACCCACCCACATACTCTATCTATCTATCTATCTATCTATCTATCTATCTATCTATCTATCTATCTATCTATCTATCTATCTATCTATCTATCTATCTTTTTCTATCTATATCTCCATCCATCCAACTATACTTCTATCAGCTATCCATCAGTTCTCTCTCTCAGCTATCATCCATTCATCCATCCATCTCTCTTTCTCCCCCCTCCCTTCCTCTCTCCCCACCTATATTATCTCTCTCCACCCACCCTCCCACATACTCTATCTATCTATCATCTATCTATCTATCTATCTATCTATCTATCTATCTATCTATCTATCTATCCTTACCTACCTACCTACCTACCTACCTACCTACCTACCATCTTTCTACTTACCATCTATCTACCATCCATCTATCTATCTATCTATCTATCTATCTATCTATCTATCTATCTATCATCTATCTATCTATCTATCTATCTATCTATCTATCTATCTATCTATCTATCATCTATCAATCTATCTATATCTATCTATCTATCATCTATCTATCTATCTATCTATCTATCTATCTATCTATCTATCTATCTATCTATCTATCTATCTATCTTTTTTTATCTATATCTCCATCCATCCATCCAGCTATACTTCTATCAGCTATCCATCAGCTCTCTCTCTCAGCTATCATCCATCTATCCATCCATCTCTCTTTCTCCCCCCTCCCTTCCTCTCTCCCCACCTATATTATCTCTCTCTCTCTCCCTCTCCCGTGTTTTCCCGAAAATAAGCCCTCCCCTGAAAATATTTAACTGCATGCGCAGCCAGTCGGCACCTCTGGGTAAGGGTTAGGGAGGAAGAGCTGGAAATCAGGCAAGACAACAGGAGGAGCCCCGTCTTGCTCCATGCGCCCCAAGATAATAAGACCTCTCTGAAAATAAGGCCAAGAGCTTATTTTGGGGTTCCAAAAATATAAGGGTCTTATTTTCAGGGAAACCATCTATCTATCTATCATCTATCTATCTATCTATCTATCTATCTATCTATCTATCTATCTATTTATCTATTTATCTATCTATCTATCTTTTTATGTTTCTATCTGTCTCCATCCATCCATCCAACTAACCTATTTGTATCAGCTATCCATCAACTCACTCTCTCTCTCAGCTATCATCCATCCATCTATCTAGAGTCCCCCACCCCCACCCCAATTGATCATCAGGTAGGGTTTGCCTCTTAAATCCTTCTCTCCTGAATAAAACCTTCCAAGCTTGGGAATTGCACCTTCTTCTATTATTATTTTTTTCCTCTTTTTAAAGAAAGTCCCGTTTGCCTTACAAGAGGCCATTTTTCCATCCTGGCCTGATGTACCTGCTGCATCTTGTCAATAACCCAATGCAGAAATGGATGGGGATTTGAAATGCACTCATAAACTGCTTCCTTTATGGGTTAAGGCCTTGGGGAATCGCTTTTCACGAGGCCTTTTGTTCCCCCCACCCCCCAAGGCGTTAAAACAATTTGCCCCCAATCCCTGCTCTTTCCTGCTTCTTTCTCTGGTTGTCCTAGTCCTTCCCATTGCTTTGCAATCTTAACCGAGAGAAAAACCAACAAGAAGCAGAGAGCTCATAGCATGGAGAATATTTTCACGTGGGATCCCTTTTTTCTTACGGAAGCGACATTTTACACCCGCAAAGCGGTTTTCCCTTAGAAGCTGGTCATGCAGCGCCGGCCACAGAACTGAAGCAAACATCGTTCGCGCACTTCATTCTCGCGCCGCCGCAGACCAAGCAGGGTCTGCGTGAAAAGACCACAGAGGCCTAAAGCTAAATTAAAAAAAAAAAAAATGAAGCCGAAGGATGAAAACAACTCAACCAGTTGACTTGCTTTTGCGTGCTACAGCTCCTTCTGCCTTGCAGGCGCCTGTTTGCGGAACTGATGGCTAATTAATAAAACGCTTTTCAGACAATTGATGGATGTTGCTTAATAAATGCTTTCCATTTGGGGCCTTTGCAACTAGAGAGAAATGGAAGGGGAAAAAAAAAACAGAGGTGGAAAGAGGCCCTTCAACGTTATCAGAAGAAATCTGTTTTAAGCCACTGATAGATTACAAAAATATTTTCCCCTTAGTATTCGTTTTGTGAAAAGGGCAGAGTTAGTCACTTAAAGAGGCCTATTGTCTTTCCTTAAAGCTCTTTTCTTTTTCTTTTTTTGGAAAAAAGTTTTTTGTTTTTATTTCTCATACACATATTGTAAATGTCCATTCTCTTATCCATGACTGATCGTATATATATATACATATTTTTTTCTAACGAAAGAATAAAAATAATACATTTTAATCACATTTGGGGTTGCTCTTCTATCCTTTCATTTCCTTCTTTTCAAAACAAACCTTCTCCTCCTTCTTTCCCCTCCCTCCTCTCCTCTACTTTCTTCCTCCTCCTCTCCTCCCCTACTTCCCCTTCTTCTCTCCCATTCCTCCCCTCTTTTTTCTCCCCTCTCCTGCTCTTGTCCCCTATCCTTTCTTCCTCTCTTTCCCCTTTCTTCCATTCCTCTCTCTCACTCTCCTCCTCTCTCCTTTCTTTCTCCTTTATTGTGCAGTATTTCCCTTATTTGATATCCGAGCAACTCCAGTTTTCTAATAATATATACGTTCTTTTCAATTTCTTTCCCATTTTACCCAATCTATCATTTCATAATTGTACATCTATATTTATAATCTTCTTTCTCCCCCCCCCCCCCCATTCCCCTTTTCCATTTACTCTGGTGTCATCTGAGTTTCTATTTATTTTTTGTCTTATCCTTCATTTAACTTTCTATTATCTATATCATTTATCTATCAACTTTTATTCATATTTCTTTTCTATCCATACATAGAATCTTTCCCATGTCTTGAAATACACCGATTCCTCTTTATCTTTTATTCTTAAAGTTAATCTATTTATTTCCGCACAATCTAAATTTTTTTTTATTACCCTAAAATTCTTTAAGGAACACAGTGGCTCAGTGGCTAAGACGCTGAGCTTGTCGATCGAAAGGTCGGCAGTTCAGCAGTTTGAATCCCTGCGTAACGGGGTGAGCTCCCGTGACTTGTCCCAGCTTCTGCCAACCTAGCAGTTCGAAAGCAGGTAAAAAATGCAAGTAGAAAAAATAGGGACCCCCTTTGGTGGGAAGGGAACAGCGTTCCTTGTGCCTTTGGCGTTGAGTCATGCCGGCCACATGACCACGGAGACATCTTCGGACAGCGCTGACTTCGGCTTTGAAACGGAGATGAGCAACTGCCCCCTAGAGTTGGGAACAACTAGCACATATGTGCGAGGGGAACCTTTACTTTTACCTAAAGCTCTTTATTTTGAATGTTGGGAAGTAGGTCCTTTCACCAGATTACAGAATAATAACAGAGTTGAAAGTGGCCTTGGAGGCCTTCTAATCCAACTTCCCTGCTCAGGTGGCCCTATACCATTTAAGACAAATAGTGGGCCAATCTCTTCTTAAAAGCCTCCAGTGATCGAGCAGTCAGAACTTCTTGAAGGAAAGCTGTTCCACTGATTGATGGTTCTCACCGTCAGGAAATGTTCTCCTTAATTCTAAATTGGATCTCTCTTTTGATCATCTTTCAGCTGTTACTTCTTGTCCCGTCTAATAGGTCGTTCCCCCACCCATCCCTGTGACAGCCCCTCAAAAATACTGGATTGGATATTTGGAGATGATTGTTTATATATTTCCTCTTCATCAGCTATCCTTGACTTTCCCTCTTTGAGCGCTGAAATATATCTGCTGAAGTATCAATATTGAAGCAGTCAAGCTCCAGATACAAGTGGGGTGAATCTTAAGTCCACCAACAGAGACGATCTTGGGGTTGAAGTACTTTCCCCATTCGATAAAGAGTTGGTCGTCCCAATTTATGCTTTGAATCGCGGGAGCTCTGCACACTTGAGTAGCTTGAGATGGTAAGAAAAAACAGATCACATTTCAGCCTGTACGGAAAGAGCATCCATCCTTGTTTTAAGCTGCTGTCTGAAGTGAGTTGACTTCCTTTTTCTCGGTATTCCATTTTCCTTGCGTCTGTGGCCAAGATGTTGAGCAGTCTTAATCCTCTTTAGATGGGACATAGAGGGCCGAGGTGCAGGCGAATTAAATCATCATCATCATCATCATCATCCTCTTTTAATGCTCCCATAATCCCTTGCTGGGTGGAATGTGGGCAACTGAATGGAGCTAGCAAGAGTGTTTTACTGGCCGGATGCCCTTCCTGTTGCCGATGCAGAGTTTTGTTCAGCAGAGATATTCTCATTGTGTCCAGAGAGAGAAAGATCTGCCTCTACCTAGGATCGAACTCACAGCCTCCTGATTGTGAGGCGAGAGCTCCTACCTCTAGGCCACCGCACCACTCCTATGCAGGAGAATTAAATTTGGGTGGGATATTTGGGAGATCTGTGATTCTTCTTCTTCTTCTTTTTTGTCTTTCTGTCTTGACCAACCAGCGGGGAAAACCCTCCAGATCTTTAACATAGAGATGAAAAGTAAAATGAAAGCACACACGATGGCCGAAGAAGTCATTTTCTGGAAGTGGATCTCGGTCAACACCGTGGCTTTAGTGACGGAGACGGCCGTCTATCACTGGAGCATGGAAGGAGATTCTTTGCCCCAAAAGATGTTTGACCGACACGCCAGTCTTGCGGGCTGCCAAATCATCAACTACCGGACGGATGAGAATCAGAAATGGTTACTTTTAATTGGCATCTCTGCCCAGGTAGGGAAAATTTTTTATATTTATTAGATTTTTCATCTTCTCATCATTCCCATCACCCATCTCCTTCCATTTATGACTGTATGACTGTAATTTTGTTGCTTGTATCCTTTTAAATTATATTGATATTGATTGTTTCCTGATTGCTTATTTGTACCCTATGACTATCATTAGGTGTTGTACCTTATGATTCTTGATGAACGTATCTTTTCTTTTATGTACATTGAGAGCATATGAACCAAGACAAACTCCTTGTGTGTCCAATCACACTTGGCCAATAAAAAAATATATTTTTATCCCACCTTTATTACTCTATAGGTAACTCAAGTGGGTGAACATACATGATATTCCTCCCTTCTCCTGTTTTTCCCCCACAACAACAACCCTCTGAAGTGGGTCGGGCTGAGAGAGAAGGGCTGGCCCCAAAGTCATCCAGTTAGCTTTCATACCTAAGGTGGGACTAGAATTCACAGTCTCCTGGTGATTGACTCAAAATCACCCAGCTGGTTTTCATGCCTAAGGCGAGACTAGAATTCACAATTAGCAATTCCTGCTGATTGGCCCAAAATCGCTCAGCCAGCTTTCGTCCCTAAAATGGCACTAGAATTCAGACACCCAGATAGTTTTCATGCCTATAAAGCAATACTAGAACTTAGTCCCCTGGTTTCCAGCTTCATGCCTTAACCACGCGCTGATTGGTTTAATAATGCATTATTAATAATACATTAATAATTGAAGCAGCTTCATTGAACAAAATGAAATAATTCGTTTTGTATAATTGAAGGAGGGTTAAGGCGCATGAGGAGTGGTGTCACAGAGATTAGAATACAGTACTGCAGGCTAATAGCAATAGCCCTTAGACTTATATACCGCTTCACAGTGCTTTTACAGCCCTCCCTAAGGTTTACAGAGTCAGCCTCTTGCTCCCAACAATCTGGGTCCTCATTTTACCCACTTTGGAAGGATGGAAGGATGAGTCAATCTTGAGCCAGTGAGAATTGAACTGCTGGCAGCCGGCAGAATTAGCTTGTAGTACTGCATTCTAACCACTGCGTTGCCACGGCTCTTTCTACTGACTGCCGGCAGTTCGCTTCCCACCAGCTCAAGATTGACTCATCCTTCCTAGGTGGGGAAAATGAGGACCCAGATTGTTGGGGGCAAGAGACTGACTCTGTAAACCGCTTAGAGAGGGCTGTAAAAGCACTGTGAAGCTGTATATAACGCTTCAGGGCTATTTATTTATCTATTTGTTTGTTTATTAGTTTGATTTATATGCCGCCCTTCTCCGGAGATTCAGGGCGGCTTACAATGCATTATTGCTATCAATTGAACAGAATTGAGCTCTGCTCAATTCGTGGCAGGAATTCTCTTGTGATGGGGATGCATTGATTAGAAACCCTTTATGGAGTTTTGGAACGCTGCGTCGCCAACGCTTCTGGCTTTGTTTTTAGCAAAACCGCGTGGTGGGCGCCATGCAGTTGTATTCCGTGGACCGCAAAGTCTCCCAGCCCATCGAGGGCCACGCGGCGGCCTTTGCCGAATTCAAAGTCGAAGGAAATGCCAAACCGTCCACCCTCTTCTGCTTCGCCGTCCGCAGCCCCGCAGGAGGCAAGGTAACGAAAGGAGAAGAAGCTGAGTCTTGGAGTCAATTTAGCCGCCTCCCCTTCCCACCCACCCCCGCAAGTTGTCACTCAGCTTTCCTGTTTGCGAGCGAAACAGTGGACTTGTCCTTTTACAGTGGCTCAGCGGCTAAGACGCTGAGCTTGTCGATCGGAAAGGTCGACATTTCGGCAGTTCGAATCCCTAGTACAGGTCTCCTGGGTGAGCAGGGGGTTGGAGTAGATGACCTCCAAGGTCCCTTTCAACTCTGTTCCTATAACTGGTTCCTTTTCAGCTTCATATCATCGAAGTAGGTCAGCCCGCCGCGGGAAACCAGCCCTTTGTCAAAAAAGCGGTAGACGTCTTTTTCCCACCTGAAGCCCAGACGGATTTCCCAGTTGCAATGCAGGTAAACGAATTGAAGAAGCAGGTTTGCATCCTCTCCAGCCCTTTATAAACCCCTGGGCAGGTATGCAGGTAATCCTTGACTCAGGAGTCCTCCAACTTTTTAAAAAGGGGGCGGGGGGGGCAATTCACGGTCCCTTGGACTGTTGAGGGGAGGGCTGGAATGGCTGGCTGGGTGTGGCTAGGTGGTCATGTGACCGGGTGGGCGTGGCCAATTTAGCCATCTATTAAACCGGGGTCTCCAACCTTGGCAACTTTAAGACTTGTGGACTTCAACTCCCAGAATTCCTCAACCAGCTTTGCTGAGAGCTCTGGTTTGGTTTTGTTTTTTTGCTGAGAATTCTGGGAGTTGAAGTCCACAAGTCTTGAAAGTTGCCAAGGTTTAAATAAATTAAACTTTAATTTATTATGCTCCTGGGGGTGGAAAGCAGGTTAGTGAAAGGATGTGGCTGCCTTGGGGTGGGAGGTGGGGGTCTGTTTGTGTGTGTGTGTGTGTGTGTGTGTGTGTGTGTGTCCCCATTCCTCCCTCTCTCTGGAGGCTGCAGAGGCCAAAAACGGGCCTCCTGAGGCCTCCGCGTGTCCCATTTTTGACCTCCTTGGCCTCCAGAAGGCAGGTGGGGCCGGTGGGTAAGTGGGGCGATGTGGGCAGGGCACCCTGATGGTCCCGTGCGGGCCGGATTAATGGCTTCCGCGGGCCATAGGTCGTAGTTTGCCTTGACTTAACAACAGCTCATTTTTAAGAAGAGACTGGACAGTCACTTGTCTGAGATTGTACAGGTTCTCCTGCTTGAGAGGGTCTGCTGGATAGGAGACCTCCAAGGTCCCTTCCTTCCTGCTCTGTCCTGATATTGATTACTCCGCTTCACAGATTGGAACAAAGCACGGCGTGATCTACCTGATCACAAAATACGGCTACATACATATGTACGATTTGGAATCCGGGGTCTGCATCTACATGAACCGAATCAGCGCCGAAACGATATTCGTAACATCGCCTCACGAACCTACCTCTGGAATTATCGGGGTGAATAAAAAAGGACAGGTAAGAGGGTTGCTGGAAGGTTAGGAATTGATGGGTCTCCTCTCCTAAGGAGGGTCCGTCGAGAGGGATCCAGAAGAAGGGCGGCTTTCTCTGTGGGGGCTGAAGCCCTTTAAAGGGTTCATTTGATTATGGTTGATAGGTTTTTCCTTGTAATGGGCTTTTACCCTTGTAAGCTGCCCAGAGTCGGTAGGTAGGTAGGGAATGTGGGTGAGTGAGTGGGTGGAGAGAGAGAGAGAGAAAGGGGTGGAGGAAGGATGGATGGATGGATGGATGGATAGTAGCTGAGAGAGAGAGAAAGCTGATACAGATAGAAGGATAGTTGGATGGATGGATAGATGAATGAATGGAGATGATAGATAGATAGATGATAGATAGATAGATAGATAGATAGATAGATAGATAGATAGATAGATAGATAGATAGATAGATAGATAGCAATAGCACTTGTATACCGCTTTACATACCCTGATCTCCGGGCTTTTCGCTGTGCCCTTAAAACTTTTTTATTTCATCAAGCTTGGCTGGCTTGACTCCCCGCTTAAGTATTTTTAGATATTTTAATTGTAAATTGCTTTTAATAGGGGTGTTTTTAAATTTTATTGGCCCAAATTCTTGTTTAATTTCCTTTAAATATTTTTAAATTTTGTATGTGATGTTTTTTACCTTTGGTTGTTCACCGCCATGAGTCCAGTAGGAGAAGGATGGTATAAAAATTGAAGAAAATAAATAAATACGGTGCTTTCCAGCCCTCTCTAAGCGGTTCATAGAGTCACCCCAACAATCTGGGTCCCCATCTATCTATCCAGCCGGTTTTGGAAGCGTTATAATTCTGGATATTTTCTCATTTTGGCCGTAGCAGTCACGTGTCATCACCTGCGCTCTCTCTCTCTCTCTCTCTCTCTCTCTCTCTCTCTCAATAGGTCCTGTCAGTTTGCGTGGAAGAAGACAATATTGTAAACTACGCCACCAACGTCCTGCAGAATCCGGACCTGGGTTTGCGAATGGCTATCCGAAGCAACTTAGCCGGGGCGGAAGAACTCTTTGCCAGAAAATTTAATACCCTTTTTGCGCAGGGAAGCTACGCGGAGGCGGCAAAAGTGGCCGCGTCCGCGCCTAAGGTAAACCGTTTTGGAAGATATCTTAATATTTCAGATTATTTATCAACTAAAACACCCGTTTGATTCCTGCAAGTGGATTGACTTAATTCTACCCTCTTGCTGCTTTTGGTACCAGGTAGTCCTCAATTTAACAACCGCTCATTTAGCGCCCGTTCAAAATTACAACTTCACTGAAAAAAAAAGGGATGATGATAATAATCTGGTTGTCCCTTCCTTCCTGCTCTATCCTGCTATTGATTACTCCGCTTCACAGATTGGAACAAAGCACGGCGTGATCTACCTGATCACAAAATACGGCTACATACACTTGTACGATTTGGAATCGTACAAAACTAGTGTGTTCTCTGAATCACGTTGTATGGGTTAGTGAACCGCGTGACATGGTTATTGGGCCTTTCCCCGGTACAGGTAGTCCTCGACTTACAACAGTTCATTTAGTGACCGTTTAAAGTTAACATGGCGTTGAAAAAAGTGAGTTATGACCATTTTTTCACAATTACAACCATTGCAGCATCCCTGTGGTCATGGGATCGAAATTCAGACGCTTGGAAACTGACCTCATATTTATAATGGTCGCATGATGTCCCGGGGGGGGGGGGCGCGTGTCACGCGATCCCCTTTTGCGACCTTCTGATGAGCAAACTCAATGGGGAAACCAAATTCACTTAACAGCCATATTACTGATTTACCAGCTGCAGCGGCTCAACGACGGTGGCAAGAAGAATCGTAAAAATAGGTCAAAACTCAACAAATGTTTCACTTAGCCAGAGAAATTTCAGGCTCAGTTGTGGTCGTATGTCGAGGGCTACCTATATTCTAAAACGGGTGGTTGAATTCGGTGGTGAAATCCTCTGCGGCTTGTCACCGATTTGCTGCCTGTATATGCGCGGTGTGCACTGAATAAGCGCTTTGCACAGAAAAAGGCTTAACAAGGTAAGTAGAATAGCTGTTACCCCAACAGCTGTGCCGCGTGATTTAGATTCGCTAGAAAGCAGGATTTCCTGCTTTCTAGCGAATCTAAATCACGCGGCACAGCTGATCGTTGGAAATACAGGTTCAGACGAACTGGTAGCGTTTTTTTCTACTACCAGTTCGCCCAAACTGGTGCGAACCATTAGGATTTCACCTCTGGTTGAATTGCTCTTGGTTTTTCCTCCCTGGGAACAATCCATAAATGACATTTAACCATCCGTTTCCCACATTCAGGGCATCCTGCGCACCAGCGACACCATCCGGAAGTTTCAGAGTGTCCCGGCTCAACCCGGGCAAGCATCACCCTTACTGCAGTATTTCGGTATCCTCCTTGACCAAGGGCAGCTCAACAAATTTGAATCTCTGGAACTCTGCCGTCCCGTCCTTCAGCAAGGCCGCAAGCAGCTGCTTGAGAAGTGGCTGAAAGAAGACAAGGTAAGGCTCCCATCGCCATTCGTTAGTGAGGTCCTGCGATATCCGTAACGCCACCAGCGAGGATGCATCGTTAGGCCTAACCACAACATGCGGTGAAGTTCTCCTTAGACTTAGAATAACTGTATTGTCACTTTCAATGTACACTGATAGGCATACATTAAAATGAAATTCCGTTGCATACAGCTCTCAAACGGTCTCTACATAAACACTACATAAATAGGACAAGATAGATGATAGATTAGGTAAATAGATGATAGAGAAAGAAAGAAAGAAAGAGAGAGAGAGAGAGAGAGAAAGAAAGAAAGAGAGAAAGAAAGAGAAAAAGAGAGAAAGAAAGAAAGAAAAAGAAAATTATGCATATACTATATATATATAAATTATGCATATACTATAAAATTATGCATATATTATATGACAAGGAGAAACAACACAGTTTAGTTTGGATGTATGCATGTACATTGCAAGAGAAACAAATCTTGGGAGTTAGTCTCCTGTGTGACCATTGGAGAGATTAATGCGTCTCTCCCTTCAGGTCTTGCTCTTCATCTTAAAGGGAGTGGAGACTGGCTTCAAATTAGCTGTCCTTCAAGAAGTGGGCAGGAACGGGACAAAATCTAAATCAGGTTGCAAACCACTGTTGTTGAATCTCGGCTGATTTAACGAAGTATCCTAAATTTTTTCCCCATCCGTTTAATTTACTCTTCTTCTGTGCCATATAATGTATGTGGTATATATGTATTATTTATTTATTTATTTATTTGTGTCTTTATTTATATTTTTGTCATGTTTATGTAGCGTATATTGGAGGCGGTGACCCTTTGAGAGCTGTATGGAATGAAATTTCATATTAACGTGTGCCGATTAGGGTACATTTAAAGTGCCAATAAAGTTAGTCTAAGTTCATATATGTAAAATTCAGCTTGAAAGCGGAGCGGCTTCTCCCAAGGCTTTGGATACGTCAGGCTCAGAGCACCGAGACCGACACATGGAATGACTTCTGAGTAGTTCCTATATTGTTCTGAACTTACAGATAGAATCTTGCCGGAGTAAAGCAATTATCTGCCATACCTAGAGATAAATTCCATGAATTGCTAGGGAGGGCTCGACCTTGCCCTTTTCCTGTCCACCAGACATTCCAAGCTCTGTTTGCCTTCTGGGACCGCCCCCCCCCACCCCTCTTCCATCCTCCTTACTACATCCCACCACACTGCGTACATGTTTGCGTGTCCTGCTTTAGATGAAATCGGCACAGTCGTCCAGTTAACAGTAGCGAGCATCCTTTCCTTGGGCAGCAGATTTGGTCCCTGAAATGCCAACAGCCCTCTGATGCCAACGGCAACAGTTGTGGTAGTTTGGACATGGCTGGGTTGTGAAAAGTATTTTCAGAGGCTGGCACAATGTCAGTAAATACTGATTCCGTTGCCCCCATGTGTCAAGCAGCTTGCAACTTGGATTGGCGTTGATTTCTGAAATCTGACTTCTGTTTCAGCTGGAGTGCTCTGAAGAGCTGGGAGACTTGGTGAAGGCTGCTGACCCAACCCTCGCCTTAAGTGTTTATCTCCGTGCGAACGTCCCAAATAAAGTCATCCAGTGTTTTGCAGAAACGAGTCAGTTCCAGAAAATTGTTCTTTATGCCAAAAAGGTAAACTTGCCTCTTTTTTTTTCCCCCCACCCCGTCTGAAAAAATGCCTGCTTGTGCAATGCTCCAAGTCAGCACATTCTTTTTTATTTTTAAATTTTATCTCTCCTGAGATAACACAAAGTCTTGGAACATTCCAAGTATGTTAGAAGTATGAGATGCAATTGCCTCAACTTGCTGAGTTTCTGTTTGGCTTAACAGGCTAGTACTTCCTGGCTAGTTACCGTATTTTTCGGACTATAAGACACACTTTTTTTGGTCTCCCAAAAGGGGGCGAAAGTGTCTGTGCGTCTTATAGACCGAATATTGCCAAAGCCAAAAGGTCTCTTTCAGGCCTTCTCTTTTTTTGGCCTTTTTCAGACCTTTTTCCAGCCGATTTTTGATGTTTTTTCTGGCCCATTTTCAAGGGGTTTTGGCCTGTTTTTGAGGGTTTTTCGGCCTGTTTTTGAGGCTTTTTTCAACCCATTTTTGAGGCTTTTTTCATCCCATTTTTGAGGCTTTTTGGCCTGTTTTCAAGTGTTTTTCAGCCCATTTTTGAGGCTTTTTTCAGCCCGTTTTCAAGGGTTTTCTTGGCCCATTTTCTAGGTTCGAAAACGGGCTGAAAAAAGCCTAAAAAACAGGCCAGAAAAAGCTTTGAAAACGGGGCAAAAAAAAAAAAAAGGCTAGAAAAGGCTCAAAAACCCAGCCAAAAATGGGGCACCCGGAGGCCAAAAACTTTTTGTTGTTGTTTTCCTCTTCTAATTTTAGGTGCGTCTTATAGTCCGAAAAATACAATATTTTGACACCCAATGGAGCAAAAAAATTATCTTGCTAAGCAAGACAGTTGCATCAGTTAAGACCCAACTGGGTAACCCATCATCAATGCTAGTGATTCATCAGTCCTTGTAATTTGATCTCTTTTTTTTTAAAGGTGGGCTATACCCCCGATTGGATTTTCTTACTGAGAAGCGTCATGAGAGTCAACCCAGATCAAGGTCTTCAGTTTGCTCAAATGTTGGTTCAGGATGAAGAGCTTTTGGCCAACATCAACCAGGTAAAGGGCCCTTTAAAGACTCCGGGGGTTCTAGAACAGGGGAATTCTGGGAGTCGAGGTCCATCAATCTTAAAAGTTGCCTGGTTTGGAGAGATCCCTGTTCTAGTAGATAATTTGAAATCTTAACATGCCGTCATCAAGAGACCTGTTGAATTTACTTCGATTTTGTGTATCTCGTCATGTCTGAAGCAAGCAAACTTGGAGTCTTCTATAATTCTGATTAAGAATGGATAGATCTTGGTGGAAAGTGCAGCGAAGTCATAAAGTTGCCTGCACTTTCATAAGAACATCTCGTCTCAGAGATCTGACTCTGAAGCGAATGAGAATTGTTTTTATCAAACGTCCTTCTGACAATGGAATGAGGGCCATTTCCAGGGTGCAGAAGACAAAAGTAATGTAATTGTAACCTTTTGTGGTGTGATGGTTGCCATGACGGAAAGATAGGCATTACGTGGTTAGAATGCAGTATTGCGGGCTAACTCTGCCGACTGCCAGCAGTTCGATCCTCACTGGCTCAAGGTTGACTCAAGCCTTTTATCCTTCTGAGGTTGGTAAAACAGTATGCTGACTCTGTAAAGCAGACTCTGTAAACTGCTTAGAGAGTAAAGTACTGTGAAGCAGTATATAAGTCTAAGGGCTATTACTCCCTTCCCTCCCTCCCTCCCTTCCTCCCTCTCAGTGTCCCTTCCTTCCTTCCTTCCTTCCCTCCCTCCATCTCACTGTCCTCCCTCCCTCCCTTCCCGCCCTCCCTCCCTCTCATTGTCCCTTCCTTCCCTTCCTCCCTCCATCTCACTGTTCTCCCTCCGTCCCTTCCTTTCCTCCCTCCTTCCCTCTCATTGTCCCTTCCTTCCTTCCTTCCCTCCCTCCATCTCACTGTTCTCCCTCCCTCCCTCCCTTCCTTCCCTCCCTCCTTCTCTCTCATTGTCCCTTCCTTCCCTCCCTCCATCTCACTGTTCTCCCTCCCTCCCTTCCTTTCCTCCCTCCTTCCCTCTCATTGTCCCTTCCTTCCTTCCCTCCCTCCATCTCACTGTTCTCCCTCCGTCCCTTCCTTTCCTCCCTCCCTCCCTCTCATTGTCCCTTCCTTCCTTCCCTCCCTCCATCTCACTGTTCTCCCTCCCTCCCTTCCTTTCCTCCCTCCCTCCCTCTCATTGTCCCTTCCTTCCCTCCCTCCATCTCACTGTTCTCCCTCCCTCCCTTCCTTTCCTCCCTTCCTCCCTCTCATTGTCCCTTCCTTCCTTCCTTCCCTCCCTCCATCTCACTGTTCTCCCTCCCTCCCTTCCTTTCCTCCCTCCTTCCCTCTCATTGTCCCTTCCTTCCCTCCCTCCATCTCACTGCCCTCCCTCCCTCTCATTGTCCCTTCCCTTCTTTCCTCCCTCCATCTCACTGTCCTCCTTCCCTTCCCTCCCTCCCTTCCTGTTAGAATGCAGAATTGCAAGCTAATTCTGCTGACTGCCGGCAGCCTTCCGAGGTGGGTAAAACGAGGACCCAGATTGTTGGGGGCAATATGCTGACTCTAAACTGCTTAGAGAGGGCTTCCCCTCATAAAGCATAAAGCGGTATATAAGTCTTAAGTGCTCTTGCTATGTTCTTCTGCTGTAGATTGTCGATGTGTTCATGGAGAACAGTTTAATTCAGCAGTGTACTTCCTTCCTGCTGGATGCCTTGAAGAACAACCGTCCCGCTGAAGGCCACCTTCAGACCCGTCTGCTCGAGATGAATCTCATTCATGCTCCCCAGGTAACTGCTTTCCCCTCCTGCCACAGGATTTGGCATCATCTCATTTCCTCTTGAGAAGAACAGCTCTCCCTCTTCTAGATACACCTTCAACTTTACATGGCCGATCCGAAATGGGACAGGCTTGCCACGGGACAATTCCGCTGGGAATAAGTAACTCAAAGCGGAAAATATCATCCACCACGATTTCTTCAAAATTATTTCCATTGACAAAAATGGAAATAACGGTGGGAGAAATAACGGTGGAGAAACATTGGATAGTATTGATTGCGTTGATGTCAGGGTTCCAAGTAATAGACCCATCGCAAGCAAAAACTCCGAGGCAGGTAGATTCCTCAAAGAATAGCTTTATTGGAAATACCGTATTGGCACGTATCTGGTGAAAGCCGACTCTGAAGGATACACAGTTTTCACCTAATTAAAAGTGAAAGTTTCTCCCCAACTTCCAAGCAATCAGTCACATGGTCCAATCAAGGCTCTGTCAGATGGTGACATCACTCCTCCTTCCTCCAGCCAGGTGTGAGAACATCCTTGGTCCCCAAGAGAAAGGATTTTGTTTTGACTACACAGCCCCGACTATCTCTAATTCTGCCTTCTGCCGCCAATAGCCTCCCACCGGCCAGTCCGCTCGCACAGAGAGGGCCTCCTCAGGGTGTCATCGGCCAGACAATGTCGGCTGGCGATCCCCAGGGGGAGCACCTCCCCTCTGGAATGACCTACCCCCGGAGATACGCAAGATATTGGACCTCCGGACTTTTCATTGGGCCCTTAAAACTCACCTATTTCATCTAGCCAGGCTGACTTGATCCCATCCTTTGAATTAAAATTAATTTGTTTTAATTCTAATTGATTTTAATTGGGTTGTTTTAAATTGTGGGCCGAAATTATTTAATAATTTTTAGAACTGTTTTAAATTTTGTATGCTATGTTTTACTTTGGCTGTTCACCGCCCTGAGTCCTGTTGGAGAAGGGCGGTATACAAATCAAATAAATAAATAAATCAAATAAATAAATAATTCCCCACTTCCCTATCCCTCAGCTGTAGTTGGCAGCATTGAAGCTCCAAGAAGGCTTCAACCACGCCAGCTTCAGGGTTGACAGCAGAGTTATCACACATGGACTTGTCCCGCGGCAAGTTGATGGCGGCGAGTTGTCCTAGACCCTGGCCAGTCAGTTTCTTTCTCTTTCTCTTTCTCTTTCTCTTTCTCTTTCTCTTTCTCTTTCTCTTTCTCTTTCTCTTTTTCTCTCTCTCTCTCTCTCTCTCTCTCTCTCTCTCTCTCTCTCTCTCTCTCTTAATGTTCCATATAGAATCCATATGTAACACTGTAAGACGTGCTTCTTTTCTTAATTTTCTTTCAGGTTGCCGATGCCATTTTGGGAAACCAGATGTTCACCCACTACGACCGAGCCCACATTGCTCAGCTGTGCGAAAAGGCTGGCCTGCTGCAGAGGGCTTTGGAACACTACACGGATCTTTACGACATCAAGCGGGCCGTCGTGCATACCCACCTTCTGAATCCTGAGGTAAAAACAAATACAGATAAATTAATAAAGCTAATCCCTTTGGGGCTTAATATCATGTGAATCCATCTAGGGTAGGAGTCCCGAATCCCTGGGCTGTGGCCTATTAGGAATTGGGTTGCGTGAGTGGCTGTTCTGAACCAGCTTCCCAAACACAACAAACCCTCAGAAGTTAACTCAAAAGATGCCTTTATTAGAAGCGCCATCAGCCCTGGCAAAAGATGTCTCTCTCACCGCAGGTCTGTCCGGCTGGAAGATGAATAATTGTCTGCCACATCTATTCATCTCTGCTCCCTGCCTTTTATCCCCAGAGCTAGGATGGGGCTTCGCTGGCAGCGGTGGCTCTTCCGTCCCAAGGACTGGCCCATAGATTTCCACTGCTCTCCTCTCCTCTGCCTTCTGCACATTCGTGTGTCAGGCACTGGACCCAGCTGTTCCTCATCAGCCACCTCCGAACCTGGGGGCTGTTGATTCTCCATCTGAAGGCTGACGGATGGCCCAGGCTCTGCCTCTGTCTCTCTCTCTCTCTGCCAGCTCCATTCCCTCTTCCCCCTCAGAGCTCTCAGGTTGCCTTGATGCTGGCCCTGACTCCCACACCATGATTTGGGTGCTGGAGGGGCCGGCAGCTGATAGGCCACAACAGGCTAGCTGGAACACTTGCAAACGCAGCTCAATTTCCACGGTCCGGCAGGCACTCGCGTGCGTGCGAGCCAACCCACCACTCAAACCGGCCTGTCACTCATGCAAGGGCTGTGTGCATATACACTCGCGCCAGCCCTCTGCTCGCACTGCCCGATTCCCCTCTCCTCCCCCTAGCCACACTCAAGCCGTAAAGGTTGGGGACCTCTCGTCTAGGATATTGTCTGATTGGTTCTGAAATATTCAAGCTGCGATAACAGATCTTTAATTCTTACTTGTTCCTAATGCAGATGGTTGGGTTGCGAGCTACAGATTATCTATTTACATATTTAACTTTGGAGGGCTTTTTTTCTCTTCCCCCCCCCTCCCCCGGCAACCCCTCTCCCCCAGTGGTTGGTGAATTTCTTTGGCTCCCTGTCCGTTGAAGACTCCGTGGAGTGCCTGCGGGCCATGTTGTCCGCCAACATCCGACAAAATCTGCAGCTGTGTGTCCAAGTGGCTTCGAAGTATCACGAACAATTGGGCACCCAGTCCCTTGTGGAACTCTTTGAGTCCTTCAAAAGCTACGAAGGTACGTTTAGGACACTGGTGGCCCCCTACACTGTCCCCCCCCCCCCCGGTCCGTAGACTTGACACCGGCACGTCAGAATGTAAAGTGATTGAGTGGAAAACTGGCGGACAGATTAAAGAGGATCACTATAGAATCCTATCATTAACCTGATAGGATTAATTTACTCCGTATTACAAAGGAGAGCAATATCCTATTCTCGGTTTAAAGGAATCAGAACCAAAAGTCTTACGTTTTACACAGTTGTCAAACTGCTGAAATATCTTTGGGAGTTTGGAAAATGTTTTCAATGTGATTTGATTTGATTTGATTTGATTAATTAGCCCTTGGGCCATATCAAACTGCAGAGTTCCATAAAAAAATTATTACTGATAGAAGCAATTTAAAATGGAATTGGATAAAATACAACTTAAAATGAAATTGAGGTTTGTTTTTATAACCCAAATTAAAGCCATCCACGATGAAAAGTGGGACGCACTGGCTCAGTGGCTAAGACGCTAAGCTTGTTGATCGAAAGATCGGCAGTTCAGCGGTTCGAATCCCTAGCGCCACGTAAACGGGGGGAGCTCCCGTGACTTGTCCCAGCTTCTGCCAATCGAGCAGTTCGAAAGCACTTAAAAAATGCAAGTAGAAAAAGAGGGACCCCCTTTGGTGGGAAGGGAACAGCGTTCTGTGCGCCTTTAGCATTGAGTCATGCCGGCCACATGACCATGGAGACGTCTTCGGACAGCGCTGGCTTTTCGGCTTTGAAACGGAGATGAGCACCGCCCCCTAGAGTCGGGAACGACTAGCATATATGTGCGAGGGGAACCTTTACCTTACGATGAAAAGGACCTGGTGCAGCGTATTTGATGAAAGGGTTCCTGATAATTTTCTGACTCGTTCCCTCCCCACACACACAAAAAAAGGACTTTAACTCCTTGAATGAATTCGTCTCTGCACTTCCATTAACCTCTTGTTTCTCTGCCCGTCTAGGACTCTTTTATTTCTTGGGCTCTATCGTCAACTTCAGCCAGGATCCAGATGTCCATTTTAAATACATCCAGGCAGCCTGCAAGACCGGCCAAATCAAAGAGGTCGAAAGGATTTGCCGCGAAAGCAACTGTTACAATCCAGAACGAGTGAAAAATTTCCTGAAGGTAGAATTTCCGGGCGCGCCAGCTTTTAGACCGGTATTTCTCGGCCTCATCCCAATGCTTTAAGATGGGTGGACTTCAACTCCCAGAATTCCTGGGATGGTGGATGGAGAATTCTGGGAGTTGAAGTCCACCCAACTTCAAATTGCTGAGGTTGAGAAATACTGTTTTACATTATTTGTTTGTTTGTATCTCACTGTTATTTGTTTTGTTTTGTTTTTTACAAATAAGGCAGTGAACATATCCAACACTCCTTCTTCCTCTTATTTTCCCCACCACAACAACCCTGTGAGGTGAGATGGACAGAGAGAGAAGGACTAGCCCCAAGTCACTCAGCTGTCTTTCATGTCTAAGGCAGGACTAGAACTCACCGTCTCCTGGTGATTGGCCCAAGGTCACCCTGCCAGTCTTTACACCTAAAGTGGGACTAGAACTCCCAGTCTCCTGGAGTTTGGCCCTGTGTCATCCAATCACTTTTCATGCCTGAAGTGGGACTAGAACTCACCATCTCCTGGTGAATGGCTCAGAGTCACCCAACTGGTTTTCATGCCTAAGGTGGGACTAGAATTCACCGTTTCCTGGTGATTGGCCCAAGGTCATCCTGCCAGTTTTTACATCTAAAGTGGGACTAGAACTCCCATTCTTCTGGAGATTGGCCTAAATTCACCATCCGCCTTTCATGCCTAAAGCAGGACTTGAACTCGGGGCCTTCTATTTTCTAGCCTGGTGCCTTTAACCACTAAATCAAACAATTGGACTATTTATTTATTTATTTATTTATTCAACTTGTATGCCACCTTTCTCCGAAGATTTGCGACTACACAAAGGATTAAAAAAAAAAAACAGGTGATAGCTCCCCTGGTTTTATTGCGGATCAACATGGAGTAATTCTGCCTGGTGGGTGGCATTAAACGGGGTGCTTGAATGCCATTTTATAATCCCTCTGCTCTGTGTTTGATCCCCTCTTAACCTGTGAGAATATCTGCCGATTGCAATGGCGGGGGGGAAGATCTAAATAACTTTCGATTGCTCGCCTCGAAGTCTTTTGTCCCATTCAGGGAGATTAATCTCGGGGCTGACTTTTGTCAAACATAAAATGGGCAAGCTGATTTTTCCTTCCCCGAGGAGATAAATTAAACCCTCCTCTCAAGAGGCTACCAAAATAGTATTAACGGAATAAGAGGAAGGGAGAGAGAATCCATTTATAAATGGAAGGAGGCATCCGGAAAAGATTTGCGTGTTTTTCATAAACTATGTTGTGTGTACACTTAAACCCTAAATAGCAATATTATGACATTCGGAATAACTAAAAAACGCGAACTGTGGCCCTTTCATCTTACAACGTAGTGTACGCTAAATGTAGGAACAAGTCTTGTTTTCCCACAAAATTAAAATATATTTCCTCCTTGTGTGTCGCTCTCCCATAAAGCTCGGTGGTTAAAAAAGCGTTTCTTGGGGATTGGATTGAATCGAATCAAATGATGGCTTCTTTCCGGCTTCAATTCAGACCAGAATAACAGAGTTGGAAGGGACCTTGGAGGTCTTCTAATCCAACCCCCTGCTCAGGCAAGAAATCCTATACTCGTGATGGTGAACCTATGGCACATGTGCCACAGATGGCACGTGGAGCCATATCGGTGGGCACGCAAGCGTTGCCCTAATTCAGCTCCAGCGCGCACATATTTTCGGGCCTTCTGGGCCCACCGGAAGTCGGGAAACAGGCTGTTCCTGGCCTCCGTGTGGGTGGGTGGGGAAGGCCCATTTTTCGCTCTCCCCAGGCTCCGGAGCCTTTCTAGGAGCCTGGGGAAGGCAAAAACAGGCCTACAGGGCCCACCATGCCATTGTGTGCCAAAAGGGGGGTGGGGGGGAGAGCACGTCCAATCTCTTTTTAAAAATCTCCAGTGTTGGAGCATTCACAACTTCTGGAGGCAAGTTGTTCCACTGATTAGTTGTTCTCACTGTCAGGAAATTTCTCCTTCGTTCTAAATTGCTTCTCTCCTTGATTAGTTTCCACCCATTGCTTCTTGTCCTGCCCTCAGGTGCTTTGGAGAAGAGCTTGACTCCCTCTTGTTTGCTTCTGGGCACCCCCTGCGCCCCAACATTCGGTCCCCATTTGCTTAATTCCTATTATCTTCTTGAAGTGCCGAAATACAGCTTCCCTCACCCTATTCAGTGGGATCACAGATCAAAAAGAAAAAAAAAGATGTATTAGTATACTTCTCTCCTGAATTTTTTTATCCTTGGGCTGTCAAGACTCCTGAATGAACAATAGCATCATAACTACGTAGTATGATGGGACTGCAGGGCTGGTGCAATGTGTAACATGTTCCCACTGGTGCAATAGGACTGGGTGTTTTGTTAATACGATTTATTGGGTTCTGTCTTCGTTGTGAGTTGTATTGTGTTGGGCTGGGGTGCGCACCGAGGGAGCTCCGTCAATCTCATTGTACATACGTTGTGCACTGACAAGAAAAGATTTGAATTGAATAGCTTCTGATTTTTGTTTTCCGCGTTTCTTTTTCTGCCGACGTAGGAAGCCAAGCTTACCGACCAGCTTCCTTTGATCATCGTCTGCGACCGATTTGATTTTGTTCACGACTTGGTTCTTTACTTGTACCGCAACAATTTACAGAAGTACATCGAGATATACGTTCAGAAGGTAACGGTTGCATTTCCTTGTTAAGGATCTTTTAAGAGCCGTCGAAGTAGATCCTTTGTAGCAGCGTATCTCAATCTTAGCAACTTTGGATCTTTACCTTCCTAAGTGCGACGATGGGCAGGCAAGCCCTCGAAATGACACCGTTTTTCTCCTGCTTCAGGTCAACCCCAGTCGCATCCCCGCCGTCGTGGGAGGCCTCTTAGACGTGGACTGCTCGGAAGACGTCATTAAGAACTTGATCATGGTGGTGAGAGGTCAGTTTTCGACAGACGAACTAGTGGCCGAAGTCGAGAAAAGGAACAGGTGAGACCCACAGGGATCATCAGAATATTTTTTTTTAATTTCCCGAGAATGATGAAATTAGCTTCCCCTTGTAGGAAGTTAAAAAAAACCCCACCCCTCTCCTAGGAAAATGAGATATTTTAGGAAATATTAAAAGGGCAGAATATTTCCCCTAAAAGGGAGGCAGAAACTCAGCACCCCACCCCCCCACCTTTGTCAATGGACCATTAAGGCCTGAGCCAGTCCAGTCTACATAACGAAGATCTACCTCCTTCAGGCAGAGCCATTTAATTGCCCTTCATTGCATCACCCAGCCAGATTCAACCAAACTTAGCACACAGACAACTTAAAAAGCTAGCCATGACCTCTGACATCAACCAATCAGGATACTGGTGACCCAGGAAGTTCGAAGCCAGAGAGGGCATAAAACCCAGGGACTCTCAGCATCTCCTCCCCCCCCCCTTTTTTTTTTCCCCAAGATCTCCAGGGCAGGGGTGAAATCCAGCAGGTTCTGACAGGTTCTGGAGAACCGGTAGCGGAAATTTTGAGTAGTTTGGAGAACCGGCAAATACCACCTCTGGCTGGCCCCAGAGTTGTTTGTTTTGTTTTGTTTTGTTTTTTTAATTTGATTTATATGCTGCCCTTCTCCGGAGACTCAGAGCAGCTTACAATGCATTAAGCAATAGCCTTCATACTTTTGTATATTTTATACAAAGTCAGCTTATTGCCCCCACAGACTGGGTCCTCAGTTTACCCACCTTAGAAAGGATGGAAGGCTGAGTCAACCTTGAGCCTGGTGAGATTCGAACTTCCAGTAATTGCAGACAGCTGGTGTTAATCACAATGCTTTAGTCTGCTGAGCCACTAGGCCCTCTGGGATGGGAATGGGGATTTTGCAATATCCTTCTCCCAGGAATGGGGATTATGCAGTATACTTCCCCTGCCACGCCACGCCCACAGAACCATCAAGCCACGCCCACAGAACCATCAAGCCACGCCACACCCACAGAACCGGTAGTAAAAAAACTTGGATTTCACCACTGCTCCAAGGCATGAATAAACCTTCTTTCCAAGCCACTTCCATGAATCCAGTGTCTTTTTTCCCCCACGTGGAACTGAACCCAGAAGGATATTTCTTCCATCACCCTATACCAGCCCGTCCGCAGCCTTTGCTCTGCATTCTGAGATCAATCGATCAATCGGTTAAATGTTGGCTAGCGACAGAGCGAACTAAAGACCCCTGTTCTCTTTCAAGGCTTAAGCTGCTCCTGCCTTGGCTAGAATCTCGGATTCACGAAGGCTGCGAAGAGCCAGCTACGCACAATGCCCTGGCGAAAATCTACATCGACAGCAACAACAACCCCGAGCGCTTCCTGCGGGAGAATCCCTTTTACGACAGCTGTGTTGTCGGGAAGTATTGTGAAAAGAGAGACCCTCACCTGGCCTGTGTGGCTTATGAAAGGGGGCAGTGTGACCTCGAGCTCATCAAGGTGAGTGTTGATGTTCTGTTGGATAGGGAGCAACACTGGGCTATAGACATAGATAGACAGACAGACAGACAGACAGACAGACAGACAGACAGACAGACAGACAGATAGATAGATAGATAGATAGATAGATACTGTATTCCCCCGAAAATAAGACCCTGTCTTATATTTTTTTTGAACCCCGAAAAAAAGCGCTTGGCCTTATTTTCGGGGAGGTCTTATTATTTTGGGGTGCGGAGTGCAAGATGGAGATCCTCTTGCCATCTTACTTGATTTCCAGCTCAGTGTTTAAATATTTTCGGGGAGGGCTTATTTTAGCATATGCACTCAAAAGCCCAATTGGGCTTATTATCACGGGATGTCTTATTTTCAGGGAAATAGGATAGGATAGGATAGGATAGGATAGGATAGGATAGGATAGGATAGGATGGATGGATAGATATAGTAGGTAGGTAGGTAGGTAGGTAGATAGATACATAGATACATAGATACATAGATAGATATAGAGGTGTAGTAGATAGATAGATAGATAGATAAATAGATACATAGATAGATAGATATTATTTTATTGGTTCGATTTATATGCTGCCCTTCTCTGGAGACTCAGGGCGGCTTACAATGCATTAAGGATTGTAGATAGATAGATAGATAGATAGATAGATAGATAGATAGATAGATAGATAGATAGATAGATAGATAGATAGATAGATAGATAGATAGATGATAGCAGTAGATGATAGATGGACAGACAGACAGATAGAGACATAAATAGATGATAGGCAGACATACAAATGATAGATGTAGTTGGATAATGTAGATAGATGGGTAGATAGATATAAACAGGTAGGTAAATGATGGACAGACATGATAGATAGATATAGATGGATAATTATGTAGATAGATGGATAGATAGATATAAATAGGTAGATGATAGATAGATGATAGATAGATAGATAGATAGATAGATAGATAGATAGATAGATAGGCAGACAGAAAGACAGATAGATAGAATAACGTCACTTTGAATGAACGCTAAATTTCATTCATACAGCTCTTAAAGGGTCACCACCTCCTACATAAACATGACAAGATAAATAAATAAATACAAAATTATGTATATACCCACATATATGACACAGAGAAAGAACACAGTTTAGTTCGGAGGTATACATGTTTATGGCAAGAAAAACGAATCTTGCGAGTTTACCAGACGGATGGCATAGGGAACAAAGCTGTTACAGAATCTGGTCATCCTGTAATAGATACTTCGAAACCTTCTCCCAGAGGGGAGCAACAGAAACAGACCATAAAATAATGTGCAGGGTCTCTAATAATGCTTTGAGCTCTAAGCACATAGCGCTTATAAGCAGTATCCTTATCCAACCAAGGGAAGTGAGCTTCCTATAATCTTCTTGGTTGTCCTCACTACTCTCTGTATGGGCTTTCTATCTGAGGCACTAATATAAATAAACATGTTCGAAATATGGCTGCCGCTCAACTTCGAAGTTGGGAAAAAGTCCTTTCAAATACCAGCCGATCCGAACGCTACTTTTTAAACACCAGTGTTCTCCTTTCCTATTGCTTTTTTTTCCTTTTCTTTTCAGGTTTGCAATGAGAATTCTTTATTTAAGAGCGAAGCTCGTTACTTGGTGCGAAGAAAAGATCCAGAATTGTGGGTCAGTGTTTTGGAGGAGAACAACCCCTTCAGAAGACCCCTCATTGATCAGGTACGTGAGAGATTTGGAAACTGCAAAACCAGGTTATGGGTTGTGATCGAGGGATGAATAAGAATAGATATTGGCATTGTAAGACGCATCGAAAAATCAGTTAAAAGTTGGCTCCGGCTAGTGTTCTTCACTAGAGACAACATCAAAATCACATTTATTGGATTTTTATCCTGCCTATATTACTTTGCGGAAGTAACTCAAGACAGTGGACATAGCTACTATTCCTTCCTACTCCTGTTTTCTCCAGAACAACGACCCTGTGAGGTGGGCGGGGCTGAGAGAAAGGGATTGGCCTTAAGGCACTCAGATGGCTTTTATGCCTAAGGCAGGATTAGACCTCTTAGTCTACTAGTGCTTGGCTCAAAGTTACACAGCCAGCGTTCATGCCTAGGGCGGACTAGAACTCACCATCTCCTGGTGAATGGCCCAAAGTCACCCAGCCAGCTTTCAGGCTTAAGGCAGGACTAGAACTTACCATCTCCTGGTGATTGGGCCAAAGTCATCCTACTAGGTTTCATGCCTAAGGCAGGACTAGAACTCCCCATCTCCTGGTGATGGGCCCAGAGTCACTCAGCTGGCTTTCATGCCTAAAGTGGGACTAGAACTCCCTATCTCCTTGTGATTGGCCCAGATTCACCCAGCTGGCTTTCATGCCTAAGGTGGGACTAGAACTCCCTATCTCCTGGTGATTGGTCCAAAGTCAAAGTCACCCAACCAGCTTTCAGGCTTAAGGCAGGACTAGAACTCTCCATCTCCTGGTGATTGCCCAAAGGCATCCTGCCTAAGCGGGACTAGAACTCACTGTCTCCTGGTTTCTAGGTCAGCACCTTAAACACTAGACTGTCCACTCTTTCCTTTTTAAACTAGAGTAGCATAGCCATTTTTCTCATTCTTTCATTTTCTAAGGACGCCCAATCGTAAAACGTCCTGCTTCATCAGTTCATGATTTTTCCTTCTCTTTTTGATAGAGCTATTTGGAGAAGAAACTTTGGCTCACTTCAAAGTAGAATTTTTCCTTTTGGTGAAATAAATAAAACCACTTCAGTAACAGCTTGTCAGTCCTGTGACTAACTTGCCCGCTAAGCAAATCTTTTGAAGAATTTTGTACCCCGATACTACCACCCTATATCACTGACTCCCACTCCCACTTTCTGTTCTTTGGTGTCCATCAAAAGTGTATTTCTGCTTTTTGCTCTTCACTGGGCCAGCCTTGTGCTTAATAATCGTCAGTGGCATCATATTTTCCGAAATACCAGGTTGTCCAGACCGCTTTATCAGAAACTCAAGACCCCGAAGAAGTTTCTGTGACGGTGAAAGCCTTCATGACCGCCGACCTCCCCAACGAACTGATTGAGCTGCTCGAAAAGATTGTCCTGGATAATTCTGTCTTCAGTGAGCACAGGTAGGGAAGACCGTTTCTGCCTTCCAAAGGTCATCTTTATGTGACTTGCTGTATTTTTCAGAGTATAAGATGCACTTTTTTCCCCCTAAAAGAGGGTAAAAATTTGGGTTTCTCTTATACACCGAATGTAAGCAAAAAGGCAAGGCACGGAGGATCCGATGGTCTGTGGCAATCCCTGCAGCCTGGAACAGCTGATTGGGGGTATTCTTGGAGGCCGATCCACCCGCCGATCAGCTGCTCGTGCTGAATCGGGCTACAGTAATAATGTGCTGAAGCTGACCAGGCTGTTTGCTATTTACGGCAAGTACATGTCAGAGTTTGCAGCAGCAATCCCATCCATAAAGCACACACAAGTGACTGATTCAGCAGGATTCAATAACTTCTCTTTATATATAATATAACACATGAAGTAAACATACAATACCAAAAGCAGGTTTTCCAACGTGGTAGTAAATACAAGCAAAACACAAGCAGAGGAGAGGAGTTTCAGTTTTAGTTTCAGAGATAAGCACAACATGCAGCTTTAGAACAGTTGAGCTAAGCCACACCCAGGCTCCTTGCTGTCTCCTTCCTTGTTGCTCTCATAGCAAATACTGTTTCAGTTTCCAAACAGCCCTCAACTCTCTCACACACTGACAGGACGCTAGCCAGATGAATACAATGGATGCTGGTAGGCAGAGGCAGATTTCCCCTCCTCGTTTTCCTCCCCAAAAACTAAGCTGCGTCTTATACTCGGAGCGTCTTATATTCCGAAAAATACAGTAATCGATCTTTAATTTCTTCTCATGAAAGCATTTGTATGGCCCTGTCTGCAAGGCACCCAGGTAACTGATATTCAAACCTTATTAGCATCCAAATTTTAATCATGTGACCGTTGGGATGCTGCAATGGTTACAATGGTTATTATAACCATTATCATACAATGGTTATGAACCAAGTCCTAAATCCCTTTGTTCAGTTGTAACTCTGAATAGTCACTAATCGAACGCAGGATCTAATCTGGGTCAGTCACCGGGACCAAAGGTTCTGTTTTCCGAGCTTTCGGATTTGTGCTGGAGCCCATCCTCAGGGAACATCTCTGTAGCCCAATCTAATCCAACTATCCCAATCTAAACCCAAACTAATCCCAATTTTAGCCCAAACTAATCCTCATCTAATCCCAAATTAATCCCAATTTAGCCCAAACTAATCCTCATTTAATCCCAAACTAATCCCAATTTAGTCCAAACTAATCCTTATCTAATCCCAATTTAGCCCAAACTAATCTTCATCTAATCCCAATTTTAGCCCATACTAATCCTCCTCTAATCCCAATTTAAGCCCAAACTAATGGAATGGTTGTAAATTTATTCTGCCTCTGGAATCTGCTGTTTTAACCCTTTCCTCGTGAACTTTCTTGTAAGGAATCTGCAGAACCTCTTGATCCTGACGGCCATCAAAGCCGACCGCACTCGGGTGATGGAGTACATCAACCGGCTGGATAACTACGATGCTCCCGATATTGCCAACATCGCCATCAGCAATGAGCTCTACGAGGAAGCCTTCGCCATCTTCAGGAAGTTCGACGTCAACACTTCCGCTATTCAGGTGAGTCCGAAATCGGCAGCTGGCCGATCTTCAAAGGGAGCTCTCATTTTTTCCCCCTTTTCTTCCTAGTGTTGGTTTAGATCCAGGATCTCCCAAGTTGGCCACGTTTAAGACTTGTGGTCTTCAACTTCCAGAATTCCTCAGTCAGGAATTCTGGGAGTTGAAGTCCACAAAGTCTTTAACTTGGCCAACTTTGCCATTTGGTTTAGGTTGTTGGCCTGCGTCCTCCCTTCCTGGCTGAGGAATTCTGGGAGTTGAAGTCCACAAAGTCTTAAACTTGGCCAACTTGGCCATCTGGTTTAGGTGGTTGGCCTGCCTCCTCCCTTCCTGGCTGAGGAATTCTGGGAGTTGAAGTCCACAAAGTCTTAAACTTGGCCAACTTGGCCATCTGGTTTAGGTGATTGGCCTGCCTCCTCCCTTCCTGGCTGAGGAATTCTGGGAGTTGAAGTCCACAAAGTCTTAAACTTGGCCAACTTGGCCATCTGGTTTAGGTGATTGGCCTGCCTCCTCCCTTCCTGGCTGAGGAATTCTGGGAGTTGAAGTCCACAAAGTCTTAAACTTGGCCAACTTGGCCATCTGGTTTAGGTGGTTGGCCTGCGTCCTCCCTTCCTGGCTGAGGAATTCTGGGAGTTGAAGTCCACAAAGTCTTAAACATGGCCAATTTTGCCGTTTGGTTTAGGTGGTTGGCCAGCCTCCTCCCTTCCTGGCTGAGGATTTCTGGGAGTTGAAGTCTGCAAATCTTAAACTTTGCCAATTTTGGAGATCCCTCCTGCTTTAGATGGTTGACCTGCCTCCTCCCTTGAAAAACCTGGACCTGTTTCTCCCCCCTTCCTTTTTCCTAAGGGGGTTTCTGAAATCTCGCCCTTTTCATAGGTGTTGATAGAACACATCGGCAATTTGGACCGTGCCTACGAATTTGCCGAGAGGTGTAACGAGCCGGCGGTGTGGAGTCAGCTGGGCAGAGCCCAGCTTCAGAAGGATTTGGTTAAGGAAGCGATCGATTCTTACATAAAGGCTGACGATCCTTCTGCCTATATGGAGGTGGTGCAGGCAGCCAACAGAAACGGTAAGCCAACTTTTTGATTTGCACCCGAACGTCCGCAAATTTTGCCCATTTCTTAGCTAAAAACCACCATTTGATTTGTAACCGATTCTAATTGCTTCCGTCTCTGTTTTTTTAAAAAACCGTGTAAGAATATGCATTACTTGTCCGTTTCTTGCTTCTGCTAAAACAATATCAGAAAACCCCACATTGCTGTGTACAGCATTCTTCCATTCATTCATTGCTGGGTTTTTTTTTGCAAATGCCTAACATCCTGAAAATGCAATTGTAAAATAAATCACTTCTCTCTTTTTTGTGTGTTTGTGTCCCTTCAAGATAACTGGGAGGACCTGGTCAAATTCCTACAAATGGCTCAGAAGAAAGCCAGAGAATCTTACGTTGAGACCGAACTGATTTTTGCCTTAGCCAAAACAAACCGACTTTCAGAGCTAGAAGAATTCGTCAGCGGCCCTAACAACGCCCACATACAGCAGGTATTTCTATGTGTTTTATTTATCCAATGAATTAGCCGCTTATCTTACCAAAGGTTAACTTTGGGCGGCTCACCGTGTTAAATTTTATTTGCGGGTTTAAACTTTGAGCACAATTCATTAAATATCATTTGTAAGAAATGACATGATGTAGCGGTTAATAAGGATAATAATCGATTCCAAGAGAATGCGGGCGATTTACAGATTATTAAAACATTTAACAACTAGCAACCAGCTGAAAAAGAACAAAATTTGGTTGCATCATAAGAGCCTTGGTGGCGCAGTGGTTAGAATGCGGTACTGCAGGCTAATTCTGCTGACTGCCGGCTGCCTTCAATTTGGCAGTTCGAATCTCACCAGGCTCAAGGTTGACTCAGCCTTCCATCCTTCCGAGGTGGGTAAAATGAAGACCCAGATTGTTGGGGGTAAGAGGCTGACTCTAAACCACTTAGAGAGGGTTGTAAAGCGGCATATAAGTCTAAAGGCTATTGCTCTTCCTCCCTCCCTTCCATCCATCCATGGTGCAGTTGTTAGAATGCAGTATTGCAGACTAATTCTGCCCGCTGCCAGAAGTTTAATCCTGACTGACTCAAGGTTGACTCAACCTTCCATCCTTCTGAAGTGGATAAAATGAGGACCCAGATTGTTGGGGGCAAGAAGCTGACTCTGTAAACTGCTTAGAGAGGGCTGTAAAGCATTGTAAAGCAGTATATAAGTCTAAGTGCTATTGCTATTCCTTCCTTCCTCCCTCCCTCCCTCCCTTCCTTGTGCAGTGGTTAGAATTCAGTATTGCAGGCTAATTCTGCTCACTGCCAGGACTTCGATCCTGACCGGCTCAAGGTTGACACAGCCTTCCATCCTTCCAAGGTCGGCACCATAAAATGAGGACTCAGATTGTTGGGGTCAAGGGGCTAACTCTGTAAACTGCTTAGAGAGGACCGTAAAGCACTGTGAAGCAGTATATAAGTTTAAAGGCTATTGCCCTTCCTTCCTTCCTTCCTTCCTTCCTTCCTTCCTTCCTTCCTTCCTTCCATCCATCCATCCATCCATCCATCCATCCATCCATCCATCCAGCACACTGGTTAGAATGCAGTATTGCAAACTAATTCTGCCCACAGCCAGGAGTTCGATCCTGACTGGCTCAAGGTTGATTCAGCCTTCCATCCTTCCAAAGTGGGTAAAATGAGGACCCAGATCGTTGGGGGCAAGAGGCTAACTCTGTAAATCGCTTAGAGAGGGCTGTAAAAGCACTGTGAAGCAGTATATAAGTCTTATTGCTATTGCTACGGTAGTACACGGCCAAACGAGTAGACCTTGTAACTAGGTTGGGCAAACCCTAAGAAGAACAGCAAAAACTAACTCTAATTCATGGTTTGTTACTTAGCACACCGATGCTGGCACTCAACGTTCTGTTCCTTTGTCATTGGTTGGTTTTGGCCTTTTGTCTCCTTTCAGGTCGGCGACCGCTGCTACGAGGAAGGAATGTATGATGCAGCCAAGCTCCTCTACAATAATGTGTCGAATTTTGCGCGCCTGGCCTCCACCTTGGTGCACCTAGGGGAGTACCAAGTGGCTGTCGATAGCGCTCGCAAAGCCAACAGCACCAGGACGTGGAAGGAGGTGACTTGCTGGGCGTTGTTCAAGGGGTGGGGAAAGACGCAGGTAGTCCTTGACTTAAGACCGTCATTGAGCCTGGAATCAAGTCGTGTGCCGTTCGTTAAACGGGTCATCACATGACCACTCCTGATTTTTATGATCCCTTTCACGGCAGTCGATATGCAAATACAGTACACGTCCTCGACTTACAACAGCTGGTTAGTGGCTGTTTGAAGTTACAGCGGCACTGAAAAATGTGACTTACGACTGTTTTTCACACTTACGTCTGTTACAGCATCCCCATAGTCACGTGATTTACATCCAGATGCTTGGCAACTGGCACGTATTTATGACAGTTGCGGCCTCCCGAGATCCTCTTTGACAACCTTCTTGATAAGCAAAGTCAATGGGGAAGCCAGGTCCACTGAACAACCGTATTCCTGATTTAACAATTGCAGTGATTCACTTAACAACGGTGGCAAGAAAAGTTGTAAAATGGGGACCGAACCCACTTACTTAACAAATTTCCCACTTCGCAACATAAATTTTGGGCTCAATTCTGGTCGTAAATGGAGGAGTACTTGCAGTGATGTTATATCCCTTCAGTCGTGTCCGACTCTTGGCGATTCTATCGGGCGAGTCTCTCCAGATTTTCCACTACTAATCCTTTGAGTTGTCCTATGCTCCGGCTGGTGTCCGCTTTGATGGTGTCCAGCCACTGTGTCCTTTGGCAGCTTGGTTTCTTCTTACCGCTAACTCTTCCTATCATAATTGCTTTCTCCAGTGAATTCCCCTGCATGATACAGCCAAAGTCCGTGAGATGCAGTTTTGTGATTTGAGGGAACTTATCATAATTGTATAATAAACACTAAAGCAAAGATAATACCAATAGTTAGGCTATTGGTTTGAGCTCCGAGCTTGGCCTTTTGGTTGCAAACATTTCATCACTGTTTTGAGGCGACATCGTCAATGTGCTTTGAGTTGGGTTCGTCTGTCAGAACACGGGCCTTTTAAGTGCCCTTGTGTGATGCAAATTAGCACTGGTCTGAACAAACAACACCAACGCCAATTTGCATCACACAAAAGGTACCTAAAGGCCAGTGTTCTGACAGACGAACCCAACTCAAAGCAGACTGACGATGTCTCCTCGAACGGCGACAAAAACATTTGCAACCAAATTGCCAGGCTCGGAGCTCAAACCCAACAGCCTAACTAACCAACCCGAGCTACTGATATTCAAATATATCTCACTTACCAATAGTGGTAGATTCGGGTGTGATCCCAAAACATCTGGAGCACCACTTGAACACTTATCGGCATCGACAAAATCGCCATCGGTCAATTTCAATCCTACGACGATACCTCGTTAACACCATCGCACAACCACCTCTGCCTAACCCAGCTCCTTGGGAAGACCGGAGAGGTGGACAAAAATGCCAGATCCAGTCTGAACATCTGGCTGATTGTGCGGCAAACTATGATAACTGGATTCGACTGTTCATTTTTGCTAAGAGTGTCTTTGGTTGCAGGTGTGTTTCGCCTGCGTGAATGGAAAGGAGTTCCGTCTTGCGCAGATATGCGGCTTGCACATCGTCATTCACGCGGATGAACTCGAAGAACTGATAAGCTACTACCAGGTAGGATGTCTTTCACTTTGACGATGGTGTAAAAGTTATTATTATACCTCTGTCTCACTTCCTCCCACTGAACTGCTAAAGTTCATAAGGAAGTTGCATAACATTCTCAGAGACTCTTCCCATCCTGCTTACAATCCTTTTGGATTCTTGCCTTCTGGCAGAAGATACAGAACAATTAAAACTTGGACCACACGTCTTCTGAATAGTTGTTATCCCAGAGCTATAATGGCACTCAACAATGAACTAAAGGGCCACCATCGGTGAGCTGTTGGACAGCATTACTTGGTCTGTTGTGTGGATGTTTGGGTGGTTTAGGGACAGGGAATTGTGGTGAGTGGGAGTGTGTTTGGGGATTGTTATGTGTGTTGGACCTGGTCTTTGAGTGTTAAGTGAATTTCGTTGTATGGGTATAATGTGTATACACGTACAATGACAATAATGTTATTATTATTATTATTATAGTTAAAAACAGCTGTATTATTTGTGGTTCAACTGAACCACAGACCAGCTTCGTTTTGGACAATAGCATTAAAAAAAAATCCCACCAGACCCTAGAACCTGAGGACCAGGAAGATACATACATTTAGCTGAATTTTTATTTATATTTTACAATGAAATTTGGCATACCGTATTCCGTTTTTAATCTCCCTGATGATTTAAGTCTCTATCGCTCATTTTTAGTTCTGTCCAAATACGATGAGCTTTCATCATAACGCATGTGAATGACCGCTTTAAACTTAAAGTAAACCATTCTAAACCCAACTGTAAAACGAATCGATTTTTGTAACAGAGTTCTCAAGGTTTGGAATATCTTACCTGATTCAATTGTTTTAGCCGTTAACTTTCACCGTTCTCATTCTAAGTTAACGTCTGTGAACCTCACTCCATATTTAAGAGGTCCCTAAGGATGTGTGCGTAAGGGCAGTGACGTGTCTACCATCCCTGTCACATTTTAATTATCTTAACGTTGCTTGTTGGAATTTTTAATTTTTGTTTGACAGATAAATTTTTTTAAAAAGTTTGGAATTTCTCTTCTGTGAGCAGAGTTGCCCCTTTCCTTCCGAAGTTGTGAGAACACAGGCAGTTCAGGGGATTTTAAAATAATAGGAAATACTCGCATACTTTAGATTTTGCCAGTGGTTTTTGCTCTCCAAGCTTATTTCATTTAGTTTCTGGACGTTTCGTGACCAGACTAGGTAACGTCATCAGCAGGATTTCCTTGTCCTGTTCCTCTTTATCTTATAATATGTCTTGTGTGGTCCAGTTGGTTGTGTGATAAATTGTTCGTTTGGAGCTGGGTTTAAATTGGGTGAAATGCTCCCGGTTTGAACCTGTTTTAAACCTGTTATGTTCTTGACTCTCAGGGCCGCGGATACTTTGAGGAACTGATCGGTCTCTTGGAAGCCGCTCTCGGTCTGGAACGGGCCCACATGGGAATGTTTACCGAACTTGCTATTTTATATTCCAAATATAAACCCCAGAAGATGAGAGAACATCTGGAACTCTTCTGGTCCAGAGTCAATATCCCAAAGGTATTTGAGCTTCCTGAAGTATATCAAGTAAATACTGATATTGTTCGGTTTTTCCAGCCTGCTTCTTCGACTAAAACGTTTAAAACTCCCATCCTTGCCTCAATTCCTGGCAACCTAGCAGTTCGAAAGCAGGGAAATGCGAGTAGATCAAGGGTGAAATCCAGCAGGTTCTGAAGAACTGGTAGCGGAAATTTTGAGCAGTTCGAAGAACCAGTAGCGGAAATTTTGAGTAGTTCGGAGAAATGGCAAATACCACCTCTGGCTGGCCCCAGAGTGGGGTGGGAATGGAGATTTTGCAGTATCCTTCCTCTGCCATGCTCACCAAGCCACACCACGCCCACCAAGCTACGCACACAGAACCGGTAGTACAAAAATTAGGATTTTACCACTGGAGTAGATACGGCGTTTCCCCGAAAATAAGACGTCCTTTTCACTCTTTGACTTCCAAACCCTCTCGTGTTTTTTCAAGGTCCTTCGAGCAGCAGAACACGCCCACCTCTGGGGAGAGCTTGTCTTCCTCTATGATAAATACGAAGAATACGACAACGCAATAATTACCATGATGAACCATCCCACGGATGCTTGGAAGGAAGTACAGTTCAAGGATATCATCGCAAAGGTGAATGATGTTTGGTTTTTTTTCAAGTTTTTTTTTTATTATTATTATTTTTACAAACATCAATGCATGAATAGTGTGGCACCTGGGTGTCATGCATTCTAATACAAATAGAACTAGTAAAATTAATCATAGTTATTACATTCAATCAACTTATATATTTCTAATAATAATATACATTTATATTAAGTTAGAGTCTATCATTATTCAACTATTCCATATTTTCTCTTGTTATTGCTGTTATTTCATTATATAAAAGTGTATACACTAATATTCCCTCTCTCTTATTTCTATCTCCTATTCTAGCTTTTAATCATATCACCTTTTATTTAAAAAACGTTTTCTTTCTATCCTACCTAACTTGTAGTCATGTCACCTACCTAGAAAAAGAAAACAAAGAGAGAAAAAGAAAGGCAAATCAGAACAACAAAAAAGAGAAATCATCTATCCATCATCTCTTCCCCGCTTCAATACTTTAATTGCTACGCTCTCCCGCTCTCTGTCAGCTATTTGTCTTCCCCTCACCCCTGTCTATTCCTCATGTGGTTGAGTCTTGGAAATGAGTTCTTCCAACATTGGGGTGTTAAATTGAATGCCCCATTTTAAGAGGCTTAACGGTTTTTCCTTTCCATTCATTCTTTAACCCTCCAGGTTGCCAACGTGGAGTTGTATTACCGAGCCCTGCAGTTTTATTTGGATTACAAACCGCTTCTGATCAACGATCTCCTCCTTGTATTATCTCCACGGCTGGATCACACCAGGACTGTCAGCTTTTTCGCCAAGGTGACTGAAAAGACCCACTTCTTCTGGAAAGAATTGGCCAATAACTCAGTTCTGGTGGAATGGTTTTAAGGAAGCCCGTCCCCAGCCTCTTTGGCACTTTGGGAAGGGACCTTGGAGGTCTTCTAGTCCAACCCCCTTGGCAGGAAATGCTTCAGACAAATGGTTATTCAAAAACTTCTTAAAAACTTCCAGGGTTGGAGCATTTATAACTTCTGGAGGCATGTTGTTCCACTGATTAATAAATAAAATGTCTTCTTTCTTCTTCTTCTTTTTTTTTTTTAATTTGATTTATATGCCGCCCTTCTCCGGAGACTCAGGGCGGCTTACAATGCGTTAAGCAATAGCCTTCATACTTTTGTATATATTTATACAAAGTCAGCTTATTACCCCCACAAACTGGGTCCTCAATTGACCCACCTTAGAAAGGATGGAAGGCTGAGTCGACCTTGAGCCTGGCTAGGATTGAACTCGCAGAAATTGCAGGCAGCTGGATGTTAATTGCTGCCTTTAGTAGGAGGCATTAGCCCCCTACGCTACTCAGGCTCAGTTCTTTGGCCTTAAATGTTTGCTTTCTTCCATAGGTTAACCAGCTACCTCTCGTGAAACCTTATTTGCGCTCGGTCCAGAATCACAACAACAAAGGGGTCAACGAGGCACTGAACAACCTTCTAACCGAGGAGGAAGATTACCAAGTGAGTTTTGGAAAGAGACTCGCGCACCTAACAACGGTGTAGATCAGGGGATCCTCAAAAACGACGCCTCCCCGAAGTCATTAATCCAGCCCGTGCCGGGACCACCGGGCTGTCCCACCCACATCGCCCCACCTACCCGCCTGCCCCTTTTGGAGGCCGGGTGGCAAAAACGGGACGTGTGGAACAGGGATGGGTTCTACTTACCTTTTCTACTGGTTCACAGCGGTAGTAATGCGCCGATTGCTGATGATGACATCCGGGACGGTGAGCGGGGCCTCCTGCCAGTCTTACTACTGGTTCTTGCGAACTGGTCCGAACTGGGAGCAACCCACAACTGGCGTGGAGGGCTCTGGAGGCCGAAAACGGGCCCGTTTTTGGCCTCCCCGGCCTCGAGAGAGGGAGGGAGAGGGAGGGGGGAGGAAGAGAGAAAGACACACACGCACACACAAACAGAAGTACCTCACCACCGCTCCCCACCCCAAGACAGCCATGTCCCTCCACTAACCTGATTTCCACCCCCAGGAGCATAACAAATTAATGTTTAATTTGTGTGTATTGTTTAATGCTAAATTGGCCACCCCATCCAACCACATGACCACCTAGCCGTGCCCCCCCCCCTCCCCAAGCCGGTCCGCCCCTCTCCCCCCAAACAGTCTGAAGGACCCTGAATTGGCTCCCTGTTTAAAAAGTTTGAGGACCCCTGGGGTAGACCCCCACTTTTGAGATCTGTACAGATCGGGGTCTGTAATTCAGGAGATGCCACGTTGCCATCCAGACCAAAAAGCCATCCATCCACCCGTTCTTCTACAAATTCGTCCAGTTCCTTTTCAAAGCATGTATCTTTTGATGGTGTGTTTGTGTTTGTGGGTGTACAGGTAGTCCTCAGCTTAACGACCGCAATTGAAGCCCCAAATTTCTGTGGCTAAAGTGAGACAATTTTTTTTTTTTTTGGGTCATTTTTGCCCTACGTTTACGACTTCCCTTAATTTGCCGTTAAGCGAATCACTGCAGTGGTTAGGTTAGTAACACGGTTGTGAAGTGAATCTGGCTTTTTTCCCCTGCCCCCTTGACTTTACTCATCAGAAGGCTGCAAAAGGGGATCATGTGACAACCCCCCCCGTCATAAATACGAGTCGGTTGCCAAGGTGACCGCGGGGATGCCCCCACGGTCCTAAGAGTGAAAAACGATCCTAAATCACTTTTTTCCCCGTGCCGTTGCAACTTGGAACGGTCACTAAACAAACCGTTGTAAGTCAAAGACTACCTATAAATGTTTTTAATTGGAGAGGGGGAGGGGGCAGAGATTTTGGGAATCAGGTGGCATACCAATTTAATAATAATATTTTTTTTAAAAACCCCACAGGCCCTCTGGTTTTTTTTCAGCAAAATCTCTAACTCCTGCCTGCTCCTTTTCTGTCTCCTAACAGGGCCTGCGAGCGTCTATCGATGCCTACGATAACTTCGATAACATCACCTTGGCTCAGCGTCTCGAAAAGCACAAATTAATTGAGTTCCGGCGCATCGCCGCTTATTTGTACAAAGGCAATAACCGGTGGAAGCAGAGCGTGGAACTTTGCAAGAAAGATCGGCTTTATAAGGTCAGTTATTCATTATTATTATTATTATTATTTATTTATTTATTTGCAAAATGGGCGCGGAAGAGTGCGTGTGGTCCGGGCTTTTGATTCCTGGGTCTCGTAAAAGTTGTACCGTTTACTGAGGTAACTTTGAACGCTCACTAAACGAGCCCGTCGTAAATCGAGGACTGTTTATAACTCCTAGGTAGGATCCTCTCTTCTGTCGGCATTAGTTATTGCCAAGACCGGACTCAGCTGGACAGCAAGAAATCAGGGAGGGGAGGAGGAATGATTGGACTGTGTGAGTGGCTAGGAGGGAACTGAGGAATGTATGTGTACCGTCGGTGGTCCGGGAGAATCTCGGCACCTCAAGGCTGAATGATGAGACCCTTCTGAGCTGAGCAGACTGTTTCCCGAAGCAGAAAAGATGGCTGTGGATTGGTGAATCCTGGACAGTGGGTGGGCCCAACAGGGAAAAGGGGGGATTTTAACTTTGCATCTTTTCGTGCCAAAAGGCAGGACTGGTTTTACTTTTTTACTATGCCTATATGGATCTATCAATAAAGTTACACACTTGATAAAATAAGGTCCCAGGAGTTTCTTTCGCTGCATGTTCCAATGGGCAGTGAGAATAGAAATAGGGTAGGGTAGGACAGGACAGGACAGGACAGGACAGGACAGGACAGGACAGGACAGGACAGAGGACGGGAGAACAAGAACAGAACAGGAGGACAAAACAGGAGAACAGAAGGAGAAAAGAACAGAACAGGAGGACAAAACAGGAGAACAGGAGAAAAGAACAGAACAGAACGGGGACAAAACAACAGAACAGGAAGGAGAACACAACAGAACAAGAGGACAGAACAGTAGAACAACACAACAAGACAATAGAACAGGACAGAACAGAACAGGAAGGAGAAAAGAACAGAAGAGGAGGACAAAATAGGAGAACAGAACAGGAGGACAGAACAGGAGAACAACACAACAAGAGAATAGAACAGGAAGGAGAATAGAACAGAACAGAACAAAGAAAGAAGGAAGGAGAATAGAATTAGAATAGAAATTGAACAGAACAGAACAAAGAAAGAAAGAAGGAAGATTATAGAAATAGAATAGAAATTGAACAGAATAGAATAGAATAACTTTATTGTCACTTTGAATATACACTAATTGGCATACATTAAAATGAAGTTTTGTTGCATACAGCTCTTCAAGGGTCACCCCCTCCAATATTACACTACATAAACATGACAAGATAAATAGAAAATGATGTATATACCTTTTTACAATAAAAATAACGAATGGCTATTTTAAGTGACAAGCGTCGCTTTTCCTTAGGATGCCATGCAATACGCAGCCGAGTCCAAGGACGCCGAGCTGGCTGAGAAGCTGCTCCAGTGGTTCCTGGAGGAAGACAAGAAAGAATGTTTTGCAGCTTCTCTCTTCACGTCTTACGACTTGCTGCATCCGGATGTGGTCCTGGAGTTGGCATGGCGACACAACATTATGGACTTTGCGATGCCTTACTTCATTCAGGTGATGAGGGAGTACCTTACCAAAGTAAGTACAGCTTTCTCTGCAAAGAGGGTCTTGCCCTGCTCCAAATGAAAGGCTTCCCCAAAAATAGATGGGTGGATGGATGGACGGATGGACGGTTGGATGGATGGACAGACGGACAGACATAGACATAGACATAGACAGACAGAGCTAGATAGATAGACAGATAGATAGATAGATAATGACAGACAGACATATATATAGAGAGAGATAAATATAGAGATAGATAGATATAAATATAGAGATGGATGGTTGGATAGACAAACTTTGACATATTGACAGACATAGTTAGACCTTGATAGACAGATAGATCGATAGGTAGATGATACAGATAGACTGACAGACAGACTGACAGACAGATAGATATAAATATAGAGATGGATGGATGGATGGACGGATGGATAGATAGACCTAGATAGATACAGATAGATAGATAGATAGATAGATAGATAGATAGATAGATAGATAGATAGATAGATAGATAGATAGATAGATATTAGACAGACATATATATATATATATATATAGAGAGAGAGAGAGAGAGAGATAGAGATAGACAGATAATAGATTAAATATAGACAGACAGATATATATAGAGAGAGATAAATAGATTGATATAAATATATATATATATATAGAGAGAGAGAGACAGACAGACAGATAGAAAGAAAGAAAGAAATATGGATGGATGGATGGACAGATGGATAGATAGACAGACAGACATAGATAGATACAGACAGATATTAGACAGACATATATAGAGATAAATATAGATAGACAGATAATGATAGATTAAATATAGACAGATATATATAGAGAGAGATAAATAGATTGATATAAATATATATATATATATATATATATAGAGAGAGAGAGAGAGAGAGACAGACAGACAGACAGATAGAAATACTGTGTTTCCCCGAAAATAAGACCTTGTCTTATATTTTTTTGAACCCCGAAATAAGCGCTTGGCCTTATTTTTGGGGAGGTCTTATTATTTTGGGGCGCATGGAGCAAGATGGGGCTATTCTTGCCGTCTTACCTGATTTCCAGCTCTCCATTTAAATATTTTCGGGGGAGGGCTTATTTTCGGGGGGAGACTTATTTTAGCGCCTGCACTCAAAAGCCCGATTGGGCTTGTTATCAGGGGAGGTCTAATTTTCGGGGAAACAGGGTAGATAGATAGATAAAAAAAAAATTGTCAAAAACTTGCTGGATGACTTTTAAGACATCTTGAGTCCTAGGGGACCACCAGCGTCAGTGCCTCGTTTGCTTAATTAAAGCTGTTGATTGCTGATCCCTCTTTGGAGGCGTGGATTGCTTAATGCCTGTAATTAAAGATTGGTCTCAGGCACGATTTCTATAGCAAGTAGGCTGGCTGCATTAGTTGCCTGGAGCTAGGACCTGTTGGGTTTATTTATTTATTTTTAAATAAAATCGAGAAGCTCTGTTGTGGCCTAGAAATACAAGTAGCTCTCAATTTATGACCACATAAATGGAGCCCAAAATTTTTGTTTGCTAAGCGGGACGGTTGATAAGAGAGCTCTGCTCCATTTTTTTTACTATTTTCCTTGCCACTGTTGTTAAGTGAATCACTTATTATGATTATTATGATTATGATTATTATTTTATTCTATTCATTAAACATAAAACTCAGTCAACTGAACATTTAAAAATGTATCACAAATATAATTGACTGGTGCTAATGGTTGATACGGGTTGCTGCTAGCGTCCTAGGTATCAAATAAGTGCATCCTAGGTATCAACCAAGTTTTTTATTATTATTAAGATTATCATTATTATTATTATTATTATTTACTTTATTTATTAAACATGAAACTCAGTCAACTGAACATTCAAAAATACATCACAAATACCATTGTCTGCTAATTATTATTATTATTATGATGTCTATAAATCAACATTAAACATTGAGTAAAAGAAGGTTTTTCAGAGCTTCACATATCGTGTCCCTCTTTCTGCTTCTCCTTCCTAACTCTGGCATTCTTCTGTTTCTCCCCCAGTGTTGCCTTTTCTTTTGCGTTTGTCTTAAACTTGATTTTGTGACCTTTTTTTTTTTTTTTTTGGATTTTAAATACTCCCCTCTTTAATTTCCTTTACAGGTTGATGGTCTGTTTAATAAGGTGACGGTCTCTCTAGTCTTACGCACTTGTGTTGATGTTTTTAACTGGTGTCCTTAAAAAGTAGCTTGCACCGAAAAGCAGAATAATGTAGCTTCCATCTCAACTAATACCATATAGTAAATATCACTTCATAAAGAACTTGGAAAAATCCAGCCGGACTTCATCTGCTTCATTGGGAAGAAAAACCCAAATATTTACTTATTTGTAAGAAAGTTGCTGTAGCTTGCACTGAAAAGCAGAATAATGTAGCTTCCATCTAAACTAATACCATATAGTAAATATCACTTCATAAAGAATTTGGAAAAATCCAGCCGGACTTCATCTGCTTCATTGGGAAGAAAAACCCAAATATTTACTTATTTGTAAGAACGTTGTAACCAAATGAGCGCCCAGCTTCTGCCAGCTTCTGCCAACCTAGCAGTTTGAAAGCAGGTAAAAAAGGCAAGTAGAAAAATAGGGACCCCCTTTGGTGGGAAGGGAACAGCATTCCGTGCGCCTTTGGCGTTGAGTCATGCCGGCCACGTGACCACGGAGATGTCTTCGGACAGCGCTGGCTCTTTGGCTTTGAAACGGAGATGAGCACCGCCCCCTAGAGTCGGGAACGACTAGCACGTATGTGCAAGGGGAACCTTTACCTTTAAGTACGTCTAGTTTTCACTGAAGACTACCAAAAGTGTTCAGCACTGTAGTATATGTTCAATATAATCTGATAGATTGGATCATTCTTGAAGGATTATTAATCCAGCGGTCAGCTTTCCTGATCCTGGAATTATAGAGCTACCTAAAGTACTTCTAGCTATTAGAAACAAAAAAAACCCCTAGCTACTTATTCTGTGGAAAGTATCAAACATGAATACAGGTAGTCCTTGACTTATGACCACCATTTTTGCTGCTTTGCGAGACCGTTGTTGAGTGAGTTTTGACTCATTTTATGACCTTCCTTGCCACAGTTCTAAGTCAATCTCTGTTGTTAAGTTAGCTAATTCGTTAAATGAATCAGGCTTCCCTCCCCCCTTGATTTTGTTCATCAAGATGGTCACGAAAGGTGATCACATGGCCCCGGGGACACTGCAACCGTCATAAATAGGAATCGGTTATCAAGCATCCCAAATGTAAATCACGTAACCATGGGGGATGCTGCAAGGGTCTCAACGTGTCACAAGTCGCTTTTTCCGGTGCCATTGTAACTTTGAATGGTCACTAAATGAAACAATAGTCAAGAACTATCTGTATAGCCCTCTCTCTCCCCTCCCCCCAAATCTGTTCACTAAATAAATAATAAGATAACATCGTACTCCAAAGTGTCCATTGTGGTCCTTTCCAAGTTGAAAGTCTGGTTGGATTTTTGCAAGTGCTAAGTGTCTACTAAGTTTTGAGTCTTCGAGAAACCGCATGCACCATAAGTCTGGTTTTTTAAATAAGAACTAATTTAGTACACGGAATTTAGCGATAAAATCCTTTTGCTGTAAGTTGCTTTAACTTCCATCACCCAAACCTCTACCTAACAGCTAGTTCCCGAGAGACGTTCTTCCCTATTAACAAAGCCTGAACGCTTTTGGCCGTACCGTGAGAACGCCTGCCCTAAATTGGCGGCTGAGAAGGGTCGGTGGAATTCAAAGAGAGGTTGGGCTTTTAGACCATTTGTGAGAACGCAACGATTCTAGGCTAATGACTCACTTCATTCTGCCTTTTCTCCTGCCTCCTTGAGTCTTCGCTTTTCCCATTAGAAAGGGCTCAAGGGTTTACCTGTTAATAAATGAGTGGTTTGTGATCAGCCCCACGCATGATGTAGATTGGTAAGAGCAGGATTTAATTTGCCCAGCTGCCATTTGGCGAGAACACCCACCCAGGGGTGGGATTGAAAATTTTTTAGCAACCGGTTCTCTGCCCTGTTGCTGGGTCGGTGTGGCCATGGGGGTGTGCCTATTCGGCCTCCTGCACCACAGCCGGGGGTGGGTGAGTGTTTTCGCCCTCCCCAGGCTCCAGAGGCTTTCTTTGAGCCTCCAGGAGGGCGAAAATGGCCTCCCCTGGGCTCTGGGGGCCCTTCGGAGGCCGGAAACGGGTCCATTTCCAGACTGCTGGAATTTTAGGGAGGCTGGTTCTTCGCTCTCCCTGAGCCTCCGCACCCCCCAAATTCTCCCTCTTTGGTTCATCCCTTGGGACCCACCGAAAGCTTTGAAAGCGAATCATATTCGCAGCCCTCTCTGGTTCATCCTTCCCCCTTGACTTATCCCATCCTTCCTCGCACCTCGGTCAAGATCCTGAGCAAATTCCATCCCTTAGCAGTTGGCTTCCACCAGGTTCTCCCATCCCAGAGACCTCTAAAACAGAAGCAGTTGGCAACCTGAAATGGAATCTGCCTTAAGAGTTTGGAACTTACCTGGGGAAAGGTAAAATTAAGGGTGGCCACCAAACTGAGGCCTGCCTCAGGGTCTCTCCTGAATGTATCCTGTTTTCCTTTTACAACTTAGGTGGATAAACTCGATGCTTCGGAAAGTCTAAGGAAAGACGAGGAGCAAGTAGCAGAACCTACTCCTATAGTATTTGGTAAGTGGAATATATATAAATGTTTGTTTCCTGGGCCTTCCGTTAATTTAGATGACTTTTTTAAATCTTAAACTCTTCTGCTCCCTTCTCCTAATTCCTCTACGCAGTATTACGAATAAGTAATTGTAGAAGAAATTAACTAGCTCGGTTTATTTTTTTCTCGCCAAGGTTTTAAGACACAGCCATTGATACACTTCTGGCTTATAACATTTCTTGGGGTTTACAACCTTGAGAGGGTTTTTTTTTTATTCAGTTCCTTGGCCCTAATCCTCTTCTATCAAAGAACCAACTTGTAAGGATAGTCGGATGGATGATAGCTGAGAGAGAGTGAGAGATCTGATGGATAGCTGATACAGATAGAAGGATGGATGGATGGATGGATGGATGGATGGATGGATGGATGGACGGATGATAGCTGAGAGAGACTGAGAGCTAATGGATAGCTGATAAGATAGAAGGATATTCGGATGGATGGATGGATGGATGATAGCTGAGACAGCGAGAGAGCTGATGGGTAGCTGATACAGGTAGAAGTATAGTTGGATGGATGGGTGGATGGATGGATGGATGGATGGATGGATGATAAGTGAGAGAGAGCTGATGGATAGCTGATACAAAGATACTCGGATGGATGGATGGATGGATGGATGGATGGATGGATGGATGGATGATAGCTGAGAGAGACTGAGAGCTGATGGATAGCTGATACAGATAGATACTCGGATGGATGGATGGATGGATGGATGGATGGATGGATGGATGGATGGATGATAGCTGAGACAGCGAGAGAGCTGATGGGTAGCTGATACAGGTAGAAGTATAGTTGGATGGATGGATGGATGGATGGATGGATGGATGGATGGATGGATGGATGGATGGATGATAGCTGAGAGAGACTGAGAGCTGATGGATAGCTGATACAGATAGATACTCGGATGGATGGATGGATGGATGGATGGATGGATGGATGATAGCTGAGACAGCGAGAGAGCTGATGGGTAGCTGATACAGGTAGAAGTATAGTTGGATGGATGGGTGGATGGATGATAACTGAGAGAGAGAGTTGATGGATAGCTGATACAGATAGATAGTTGGATGGACTAATAGCAATAGCAATAGCCCTTATATATCGCTTCATAGTGGTTTACAGCCCCTTCTGAGCAATTTACAGAGTCAGCCTCTTGACCCCAACAATGTGGGTCCTCATTTTACCGACCTCGGAATGATGGAACCCTGAATCAACTTTTAGCCCTTCGGGATTGAACTGCAGACTGTGTCAGAGTTAGCCTGCAATACTGCATTCTAGCCACTGCGCCACCATGGGAGGGAGGGAGGAAAGGATAAGGATGGAAGGTTGGATGGATGGATGGAAGGAATAGCAATAGCACTTAGACTTATATACTGCTTCATGGTGCTTTTACAGCCCTCTCTAAGCGGTTTACAGAGTCAGCCTATTGCCCCCCAACAATCTGGGTCCTCATTTTACTGACCTTGGAAGGATGGAAGGCTGATTCAACCTTGAGCCCGGTTAGGATTGATGGAATCCAACTCCTGGCAATTTGAGCAGAGTTAAGCCTGCAATACTGCGCTTTCCATGACTCTCGTTGAGCACCTTCACCACAACACTCGAATGGGTCTCATGAAAAGGGTGGTGGTGGGGGGAAACTTTCCTTCCAGGAGGAGTAAGAAGTTGGGGAATGAAATCTGGGGGTGTGGGTGGAGATTTTTGCTTGAGGACATGAAGCCGTGCTTTTCAACCCACCTAAAACCTCGCCGAGATCATTTGGCAGAAGGTAGATTTTACTGACAATTGCCTTCTTAGGTCTCCATTAAAGGAAGCTGCAGATGGCGAGGTCAGTCTGCCTGCGGGCATGGCGTTTACACGGGGGGGGGGGAATTCCCTGCATGAGGCATGTGTACCGCTAACCCCCTCCCCACCCCCCATGTGTGTTTGACGTGTGGCAAAATTAATTCTCCGCTTAGGCCGGGGGACGAGGAACTAACAGATCTAACTGCAGTTTGTTCCAGCGTTCTTCTCGCAGATGTTCTACATCATACCTTAACAATAAAAGATTCCCTTACCATATTTTTCGGAGTATAAGACGCACCTTAGTTTTTGGGGAGGAAAATAAGAAAAAAGCTGAATGGCGGGTGGATCAGCCTCCTGGAATACCCCCACCCCAATCAGCTGTTCCCAAAGATGAATTTTAGCAAGAGGTTCCTTGGTTGTGAGCTCTGTGACTTGCTTTTTTTTTTTTTTTTTTTTTGCTTTTCTTTTTTGCTTTTTTCCTGCCTCTGAAACTTCTGAAACTCTGTTTCAGAAAAAACTTTTTTTTTTCCTGCCTCTGAAAGCCTCTGAAACAGAGCTTCAGGAAAAAAAGCCTCTGAAGCTCTGTTTGGAGGCTTTTTTTCCCGAAGCTTCCTTTCTGATGCTTTTTCCAGCCTCTGAAACCTCCGTTTGAGAAGTCGGGCAGGGCTACATTCGGAGTATAAGATGCACCCAGATTTTCATCTGCTTTTTGGGGTGGGGGTGGGGGAAGGTACATCTTATACTCCGAAAAATACGGTAATCTAGAGTTCCGTCACCTTAGATACCCAAAGACAAGGATATTGTTGTTGTGTTAGCAACCAGCAGAGTACAGCGCACAGAGAAATATTGCTGAGAACAATGAATAAGAATATGTGCAAACTGGTTTATCAAAAGTTTACTTTATAGTGAAAAAACAGTCTCGTAGTCATTTAATCGTAGGCCGTAGTGGCTGAAAACGGAGCCCAGGAGAGCCAACGTGACGGAAAATGGAGCCTCGATGAGTGACATCAAGCTGGCCACTCTTCCCCTCCCCCCCCCCCCCGGCCACACCATGACTCCCCCCCCCCCCCGACCCCTTGAGGTCAAGCACAACCCCGATGCGGCCCTCCATGAAATCTGAGTTTGACACCCCTGATCTAGAACCTACCTTGCTCCCTCCACCATTCAACCGTAACGTTTTACCCTCCAGGCCCCCAAATGCACAAAAGGCCTGTCCAGGTGAGACTTGGTTTTTCGTTTCCTAACCAACCTTCTCTGCCTCCTTACAGGCCAGCAACTGATGCTGACGGCCGGCCCCAACGCCGTTCCTCCCCAGGCCAACTTTCCTTACGCCTACCCAACAGCACCAGGATTCGGCCAGCCGCCAGTTTACGGATTCAACATGTAACTTGCACTGCGATCGATCTTTTTTCACCGGTCACCTCTTCTTCTCTTTCCGTCCCATCTTCCTTCCTTTTTTTTTTTTTTTGGGTCCCAGAAGGCGCCAGGCAACCTTCTCCGTTGGCTTGACCGATTTCCTGCGCTCTCCGTGGCTCAGAGACCTCTAAAGGACGCTGTTATTTATTGCTAAAGTCCTGTTACATTTCAAATTTCCACGAGGCAGCTGCCCTGTCTCCCCCCCCCCCCCCCGCCCCGCTCGTTTTATTTTGGGTACCGGCCACCCAAAAGCTCTCTCCATATCGTAGGTGGCATCTCTGCTACATTAGAACAGCAATAACTTTTTCAGGCCAGAGTTGGAGGGTGGGAGCGGGGAGAAGATGTCCAAGAAATGATAAAAAGGACTGCTGTTGCTTTTTTTATTTTTAAATTCATCTGCAGAATCTGTTTTTGTTTTTTTGGGTTTTTTGTTTTATTACTGCTAATCCAGTTGTTTCTGGAAGGCATCCAGTGGTTAATGCTTACGAAGGTACTCCACAAACGCCACAGTCGGGCGAATAAGGTGGAATTAGCTTTGGGCGACTCCCTGGTGGGAGGGACGTGTTTTTAAAATCATATGTAACACTCCTCTTCTTCCTCCTTTCTTCCTGTATGTTTGTAATGCCCGGTCCAAAAAAAAAAAAAAAGGAATTTAAGTATGTAAAATGGGAAGAGTTGTAGATTTGATAGAAAGCCACCGAGATTGAAAGAGAAAAAAAGGGTGGGAGGGTGGGAGAGGAATTGCTTCTTGGAGTAGTTTTTGAAACCCTTGATTGGAGAATAAATCGGATCCTATCTCGGCGCAGGTATTCCCCCGATGTTTTTTTTCCTGTAGTAACGCAGGGCGAGCACCACAAAGGAGGTTACTGGTATTTAAAAGGACAAAATTTAAAAAAAAACTCCACAAATGGCAGCAACCAAGGTTTGCAAGCCAACTTCGGCATATCCCTGTTCCACGGGAGAGCCGTAAACATTGGAAAAAACGCATAGATTCTAGGATCGCTCCGACGCTAAAGAATTGTAGCGAAAGCTTAAGATTTTGCTTATTCGTTATCTCCATCCTGAAAGCGTCTCTTCTGGTTGTATTCGAAGCCTGTCGGGCATCCTGAACTGACCCCCAGTAGGTCAATTTTTTTATTATTGTTATTATTATTATTATTATTTTTCTTGGCTTTGCCAGAATTCTGTCCGATGAAGCCACCTGCATTCTTGCATTCTCCCCCCGCCTCCTCCCGATAAGACAACGGCGACCGAACCCTGCTACATTTTGGTGCCACTTCTTCGGAGAACTTATATCGTTAACGTTTTATGTACTTAAAACAACAACAGCAGCAACAACAACAACAACAACCACAACTTAGATAACCATGTATAAGTTTATGGCTATGGATCTTGTGCTAATCATGACTATTATGGAAGTTCAATTATAAACATAAACCAAACCTGTGTCGCTGTGTGGTTCACGACGGTTGGGACCGCAAGGGATCAGAGAGGATCTGGCAGCCCGTGAAGAGAGCACTTGGCAATAGCACTTAAGACTTATATACCGCTTTATAGTGCTTTCCGGCCCTCTAAGCGGTTTACAGAGTCAGCCTATTTGCCCCCAACAATCTGGGTCTCCTCATTTTACCCACCTCGGAAAGATGGAAGGCTGATTAAATAGAGAGACAGACAGATAGCAATAGCACTTAGATTTATATACCACTTTACAGTGCTTTATAGCCCTCTCTAAGCGGTTTACAGAGTCAGCCTATTGCCCTCAACAATCTGGGTCCTCATTTTACTCACCTCGGAAGGAGGGAAGGCTGATTAGATAGATAGATAGATAGATAGATAGATAGATAGATAGATAGATAGATAGATAGATAGATAGATGATAGATAGCAATAGCACTTAGATTTATATACCACTTTACAGTGCTTTATAGCCCTCTCTAAGCGGTTTACAGAGTCAGCCTATTGCCCTCAACAATCTGGGTCCTCATTTTACTCACCTCGGAAGGAGGGAAGGCTGATTAGATAGATAGATAGATAGATAGATAGATAGATAGATAGATAGATAGATAGATAGATAGATAGATAGATAGATGATAGATAGATAGCAATAGCACTTAGATTTATATAGCACTTTACAGTGCTTTATAGCCCTCTCTAAGCGGTTTACAGAGTTAGCCTCTTGCCCCCAACAATCTGGGTCCTCCTTTTACTCACCTCGGAAGGAGGGAAGGCTGATTAGATAGATAGATAGATAGATAGATAGATAGATAGATAGATAGATAGATAGATAGATAGATAGATAGATAGATGATAGATAGCAATAGCACTTAGATTTATATAGCACTTTACAGTGCTTTATAGCCCTCTCTAAGCGGTTTACAGAGTTAGCCTCTTGCCCCCAACAATCTGGGTCCTCCTTTTACTCACCTTGGAAGGATGGAAGGCTGATTAGATAGATAGATAGAAAGATAGAAATAGCACTTAAGACTTATATACCGCTTCTGCCCGTTTCCAGACTTCCAGTAGGCCCATTTTTCGCCCTCCGCAGGCTTTGGAGGTTTTCCTGGAGCCTCCAGGACGACGAAAACAGCCTCCCCCAGCCCTCTGGAGGCGGAAAATGGCCCATTTCTGGATTTCCGGTAGGCCCATTTTTCGCCCTCCCAGTGCCTCCACGCGAGCCCCGTACTGGCATCTAAAACGGGCCGCGTGGAGACTCCTGGGAGGGGAGGGGTGGCACGGGCATGCGTCTCCCACATGCGCGGCAGAGAACCGAAGATCAGCTGGCCTGCGGGAGGCGCATGCACATATGCAGCAGAGCTGATCTGGGGCAACGGCTCGCGTGCCCGCAGAAATGGCTCCATATGCCACCTATGGCATGGGTGCCACAGGTTCACCATCACGGGTATAAGAGCTTGCTTTTTAAACATAGGAAAACTCTGAAAATCTCTCGTGGTGGCAGAACTCAGGCATTGCACCCCATTATGGGGGCTTGCGGGTGCAGATATTAGCATGTCATTCGAATCCAGCACCATTGTTAAATTAAAGAATAGAATAAGAGAGTCGGAAGGGACCTTGGAGGTCTTCTAGTCCAACCCCCTGCTCAGGCAGGAAAGCCTCTATACCATTTCAGACAAATGGTTGTCCGAAATGGTGTAGGCCAGGTTCCTTTCAACTCCCTTCCAACTCTTTAAAAAATGGCTTTTATATATAGTACGCGAAGTGAGCTGAAGCTGATGGAATCTTTTTCTTTCCGATTCTACTCAGGCTAATTTTTTTTTTCACTCTAGTATTAGCGCCAGTTTAATGATTTAAGACACGAAGCTAAAAACCAGGCGATCGTGAGTTCTAGTCCCGCCTTCGGCACAAAGCCAACCGGCTGATCTTGGGCGTCTCAACCCAAGGAAAAAGCAATGAAAAACATTCTGAAACTTTGCCAAGAAACCAGAGAGATAGCTTAGATGTAATTGTATTTCTTTTCCCGCAGTCTCTTGGTTTTTGGACGGTTTTTTATTTATTTTTTTTTTTTAAGGACAGGTTGTCCTTAAATTGTGCCAATGTGGCATGGAACCAAGCTTGAAATGCAGTCTTTGTTTTAAGCTTCCAGCTGCAAGCGAGCTGTTTTTGCAACGACAAAAAAGCCAGTTTGGGTGCAATTCACGCATTGGTTCTGGACCCGAGAAGACCTTCGTGCCAGCCCGCGAGCTGACATCACACACTCCATTCCGTTGGGGGCACAGCAAAAAAACCTGGAAGATGGTCCATGGAGTAGACTAAGCCACTGACGCCCCTGAAAAATCGGAACAATGCGAAGTTAAAAGAAATATTTTAACCTCGCATTGTCTTTGAATGCGAGTTTTTGAATGCGAATCTTTAGAAAGTTTTCTCTCTTCCTTCAGATAATCCTTGATTTCCTGCCACAAACCCAGATCAAATTTTCTATTGCTAAGCAAAATAGCTAAATGGGTTTAGCCCCCATCAATCAATCTGGCTTTGATTGACAGGTCACAAAAAGCAATCAGATGACCCTCAGGAGACTGCAACCATCATCATAGAGACCAGGCGTCCAAATTTTAATCACACGGCCAAGGGTTGGGTTTTTTTTTTGCAAAAGTCATTAAGTGTGAAAAACCAGTCCTAAATCACTTTTTTTCAGTGCTGTCGTAACTTTGAATGCTCACTAAAGAAACGGATGTAAATCGAGGACTACTTGTAGACTTCTCCTTCCTGGGGGGGAATAGGGGAATTGTAGTGACCCACAGGAAGTGTTGGATGTCGCAAAACGATATAGAGGGTCAGTGTTGTGATAACAGAGCTTTCTTAAGGCAGCGGGAGTTATAAAAGCTCTTCCAATGGGAGAGGGCAACCAATGATCCTCTGGGCAATGACATTGACCCTCTGGAGCGCTGTCCAACCTGCCACACAAAGGATAGGGGGAAAGAGATGGGACAACCATTGTTGACTTTAAAGGTTGAGTAGGAGAGAGAGAGATGGAATAGAGTGAAAATTGGAGCCATCTCCTATCGCTCAAAAGAGGTGTAGAAAGATCCACAGCTCCCTGAGAACATTATCCATGTTCCATCAAGACACTGTTGATTCCACGCAACCATAGATTTTTTTTTCTCCTCGGTTGTCTATCTGGTCCTTCTTCCAACTGTGCACCTACCCCCACCGAAACTCTGTCCGTCTCGCTGTTGGTCATCCTGTTCTTTTCCCTTCCACCTTTCCCCCATCATTATGGACTTCTCAAGAAAGTTGGGTCTTCCCATCGATGGAGTGATTGATGCTCTCAAGTTCAAAGAAGCTCTGGGCAACCACACATAGATTTTCTCCAACCTGGTCTTTCAGGTCTTCCAACGGTGTCCCCAACCTCACTCTACCCAAGTCCTGTCTCCCTCGCTGGTGGTCTTCCTTCCAACTTCTCCCAACATTGTTGGCTTCCCAAAGAGTTGAAGCTTTCTACTCATGGATGGTGCATCTTCAAGCGTTCCAACTCTTAGCAACTGCCTAGATGGGTTTTCTCCATGGTGATTTTGCCCGATTTGGTCCTTCCGGTATTCCAAATGTGCCCCCAACGTCCTTGTCTTCAACTTAACGACAGTTCATTTAGTGACCGAAGTTAAAATGGCACTGAAAAAAGTGACATGACCATTGTTTTAATCTTGGTGACCCTCGCAAGCATCTCCAGGACGTTCAGAATGCTTGATAACTGGTTCATATTTACGACGGTTCCAGGGGGTCATGTGATCCCCGTTGGCAACCTTCTGACAAGCAAAGATCAGTGGGGAAGCCAGGTTCACTTAACGACCAGTTTGCTCATTTAACAACTGCAGTGATTCCCTTCACAAACTCGGCAAGAAATGTTGTAAAAAGGAGCATTTTGCCAATTTCTCTCACTTGGCAACATCAATTCTGGGCTCAATTGCGGTCGTTAAGTCGAGGAGCAATTGTACCTGAGTCCACCACCTTTCCTAGCGATCTGCCTGGCCACCCCTGGCCAGCAGGGAACAGGTAAACCGCTCAGGTGATTGGGGAAGTCCCAGGTGACATTCTCTTAAGGACCACTAGAGGGCGACATGCCCTTAAAATCTCAGCCCCTGAAATTCCCATGGTCACCACTAGAGGATGCACCTGTCCCGTGCACAGGTACACTCGCTTTGCAGCGGGGCGGAAGCAGGGAGCAACCCCCCCTCCTTCCTCGCCGCTAAACGGGACTTCCTTTGAACTTCTTGTACGGACACCTTCACTTGGGGTTGAGACGACCCCATCCCCAAATAACGCCCATTTGGTAGTCTGGGTTGCACAGGGAGTTGCCCGGCAGAGACCTTCCCGGTGTTAAGGGGGCACGAGAAAACCCACACAAAGGGGAGAGCAGGCTGGCCACCAGGTTTCTCCTCTGTGCAAAAGGGGTGTGTGTGTGTGTGTGTGTGTGTGTCGTGTGAATGCAACCCCTCCACCCCGTGCACTTTGCCGCTCTGCTCCATGCAGCCAGGAACAGGCAAGGGGTCCACACCACCAGCTTTCCCTTCCGTGCAAAGCGGAGATCCTGTGAATGCAACCCCCCGACTCCCGTGCATGCTTCCCAGGGGCTAGGGGGCGGCGCCCATTCCTCTCCATGAACCCAGGAAACAGGCAAGCGCCAACCCCACCGTCTTTCCCCTTCTTTGTGTAAAGAGGAGGTTGTGTGAATGCAACCCCTCCATCCCTGTGCACGCTTCCCAGGGATTGGGGAGCGGCGTCCACTCCACTCCAAACAGCCGGGAGCGGCCCGGCCTCCACGCTACCAGCTTTCTCCTGCATGCAAAACGGAGGTTGTGTGAATGCACCCCCACCACTCCCGTGCATGCTTCCCAGGGGCTAGGGGGTGGCGCCCACTCCTCTCCACGCAGTCAGGAACAGGCTGGCCTTCACGCCCGCAGCTTTCCCCTGCGTGCAAAGCGGAGGTCGTGTGAATGCATCCCCACCGCTCCCCTGCACGCTGTCAACTGGGGAGGGGGGCGGCGCCCACTCAGCTCCATGCAGCCAGGAAACACGCAAGCGTCAACCCCAACCAGCTTTCCCCCTTCTTCGTGCAAAGCGGAGGTCGTGTGAATGCAACCCCTCCACTCCCGTGCAGGCTTCCCAGGGGTTGGTGGGGAGAGCGGCGCCCACTCCGCTCCACGCCCCCAGCTTTCCCCTGCGTGCAAAGCTGGGAGTGGTCGTGTGCACGCATCCCCTCCATTCCCGTGCACGCTCCAGCCGGCTCCACCTTCGCCGTGACGCCGGGTTGCCCCGCCTGCCCGTGGGCGTGGGTGGGAGGGAAGAAAGGAAGAAAGGAGGCGGCGGCCGGCCGGGAGGGCTGGCTGGCGATCACGCCTCCCGGAGGGGTATATCCGAGCAGCGGGCCGCTTGCTTGGCACCAGCCGCCTCTTCCTCCTCCTCCTCCTCCTCCTCCCGCAACCGCGATGTCTTCCACCCCACCGGCCGCGGGCTTCGTCAGCCCCTTCGCCAGACCCCGCTGCCTGGCTGCCGCAGCCCCGGCCGGCAAAGTCAAGCTGACGCACCCGGGCAAGGCGATCCTGGCAGGTGAGGATTGGGCATTGCGCTTGCCAGCTTTGGCACGGCTTGCTTTGGAAACCCCCACCCCCCCAAACACAAGGCTGCGGGTTGCATGCATGCATGCATAGATGAATGCATGCATGCATGCATGGGCGGGGCTGCCTGGCTGCTGCTTCCCCCCCCCCTCCCTCTCGTGCAGCGGGGTGGAACTTTTCTGGTTGCAACCACACAAAAAAGCGAAGCCACGCGTGGAAACTCTTTCTTGGCTGGTGCCACGTTTGAGTTTTAACTCAGCCTGGGTGTTTTGTTGGGAAGGGCAGGGGGAGCCTTCTCCCATAGCCCCCCCCCCCCATGGCGCTCTTACTTCCGCTTCAACCAACCTACCTACCTACCTACCTACCTACCTTCCTTCCTTCCTTCCTTCCTTCCTTCCTTCCTTCCTTCTTTCTTTCTTTCTTTCTTTCTTTCTTTCTTTCTCTCTCTCTCTCTCCCCCTCTCTCTCTATATGTATGTATGTATTTATTTATTTATCTTCCTATATCTATCTTTCTATTTATCTTCCTATCTATCTATTTATCTATCTATCATCTACCTACCTACCTAACTACCTATCATCTACCTACCTACCTACCTACCTACCTACCTACCTACATCTATCTATCTATCTATCTATCTATCTCTGTATTTATTTATCTCTCTCTCTCTCTCTCTCTTTCTCTCTCTCTCTCTCTCTCTCTCCATCCATCCATCCATCCTCTTTTTCCCCCCTCTTTCTCCTTCGTTTTGCAACCGGTAGTAAGCTGCACAAAAAAAAAGAAAAGAAAAGAAAAGAAAAAAGAGGCAGGCAATTCAAACAACTCCGCCCTTCCCCCCCCTTCCCCCCACCTCTCGCCATCGGCTGCTTTGCAGCTGCCGCTTTGGGATTGGCGAGCTGGCATCGACCCTCCTTTTTGTGGTCGGAGATCATTGGCTTGTTAAGGAAGAGGTCCAAGTTCCTAGTCCCTGGGGTTTGTCGTCATGAGGCAGGCGGGAGTGGGTGGGTGGGGAAAAGGCTGTTTTGACGCTGCTTCTCCGGCGGCTCCTTTAAATCCACTGGCAAGTGATGGAGCGATTAATAATAGTGCCATATCAAAGATGGGGTGTTGGAAAGGAGAGGCTGATCTTTGATCAGAGTGGATTAAAGTCACAAAGATTTTTTTAAAAAAGATGTGGGGACTCTGGAAAGAGTGCAGAGAAGAGCAACAAAGACAATTAGGGGGCTGGGGGCTAAAGCATATGAAGAACGGTTGCAGGAACTGGGGATGTTTAGTTTAAGGAAAAGAAGGACCAGGGAGAGGCAGGATAGGAGTCTTCCAATATCTCAGGGGCTGCCCCAAAGAAGAGGCAGTCAAGCTATTCTCCAAAGCACCCCAGGGCAGGACAAGAAGTAACGGGTGGAAACTCATCAAGGAGAGAAGCAACTTAGAACTAAGGAGAAACTTCCTGACAGTTAGAAGAGGTTTTGTTTCTCCTCTAAGAAGCGTCTTCAGCGCCGAAGAAGAACTGAACTGGGAACTGAAGAAGCTTCTTGGGATGAGAAGCAAAACGTTTTCAGAAGAAAACCCTTGTCTCTTGGGGAAAAAAAAAACCACCACAGCTTGGATGACGGAGAATCTCCCTAGACAACCCTATCAATTGGGATAAGTAAAGATTACTTGTATATATCTCCATGCGGAAATTCTGCATCGTGTGATAAAGGCTGTATGTTTGGATGCTCTGGGCATAAACTGGTTTATTTAACTTTTGTAGCCCTTATTAGGTGCATTAGATCCAGATATCGGGGACTCTCTCTCCACACACACCCCAGTACTTGCCTTCTAACCCATCCTAAGCTTTGCTATATATAGTTGGTTTTCATTCCTCTCATGTCTTATTTGAGCCAACTTGGCTCCTTAAACCAGAGTTTAAGCTTTGGTTTAAGCTGTTTGAACATGGTTTGATAATTAGATAAACTCTGGCCCTTCTCAGCATAACTAAAACACAAAACGAAAATATCGCATTTGTGTAAGGTAAAGGTTCCCCTCGCACATCTGTGCTAGTCGTTCCCGACTCTAGGGGGCGGTGCTCATCTCCGTTTCAAAGCCGAAGAGCCAGCACTGTCCGAAGACGTCTCCGTGGTCATGTGGCCGGCATGACTCAACTCCAAAAGCGCACGGAACGCTGTTCCCTTCCCACCAAAGGTGGTCCCTATTTTTACTACTTGCATTTTTTACCTGCTTTCGAACTGCTAGGTTGGCAGAAGCTGGGACAAGTCATGGGAGCTCACCCCGTTACGCTGCGCTAGGGATTCGAACTGCTGAACGGCCGACCTTTCGATCGACAAGCTCGGCATCTTATCCACTGAGCCACCGCATTTGTGTATTTGTCAGCAAATTGATCTGGGGTGTGTGTGATGGCCGGAGGTTTGGATTTGCTCCTGTGAGCACAAAAGACCAGAGTTCAAATCCTGGACCTTACAGAAAGTAGGATAAAATCAGTGTTATCCCAAAGCTGCTTCCGTGCAGATAATCTTTGACTTCCAACTGTTCATTTAGTGACCGTTGAAAGTTACGACGACACTAAAAAAAAAAGTGGCTGGCATCCAATCCTCACACTTACGACCATTGCGGAGTCTTAAGGTCACGGGATTTCCGTTTGCCGCTTCCCGGCCAGTTCCAACAATCAAAATCCATGGGAGAAACCAGAGTCGCTTAACGACTGCACTGATTTTGCTTAACGATAGTGGCAACAAGCTTCTAAGAATTGGGCGTGTCTCTTTTAGGGACGGCCTTGCTATGCAGAGGAGGAAATTCAAGTCCCAATTTGATGGTCATAAGTGGAGGACTGCAACTTGAACTGCGATGCAAACAAACCCATACACACACACACACACACTAGGAATGGCTTGCTTAGTTTTATGCGGTTGGATTTTTTCACCAGCTCAATTTGGAACAGCAATGCAACACGTCGGTTTGGTGGTCCCACAAATCACATTTGGCTCGGTTTATGGCCGTGTTAGCATGGAAGGAATCCATTTTGAATCTCCATGTTCTTGCTTTTTGGTTTTTCAGAAAGAATTCACGATGCTGTGGCATTGGACCTTTCTGTTGTTAGTTGCGAAGTCGTACCTGACCCATCGCAACCCCATGGACCACATTCCTCCAGGCCTTCCTGTCCTCTACCATCCTCTGGAGTCCATTTAACCTCACTGCTTCAGTGACTCCATCCAGCCACCTCGTTCTCTGCCATCCCCTTCTTCTTTTGCCCTCCATCGTTCCCAGCATTAGGCTCTTCTCCAGGGAGTCCTTCCTTCTCATTAGGTGGCCAAAGTATTTGAGTTTCCTCTTCAGGATCTGGCCTTCTAAAGAGCAGTCAGGGTTGATCTCCTCTAGGACTGACCGGTTGGATCACCTTGCAGTCCAAGGGACTCACAGGAGTCTTCTCCAGCACCAGAGTTCAAAGACCTCCATTCTTTGGTGCTCAGCCTTCCTTATGGTCCAACTTTCCCAGCCATCCATTGCAACTGGGAAAACCTTGACTATACACACTTTGGTTGGACCTTAGAATCTAGCAAAATCGATCCAACAGTCAGCCACGCCTGTTGTTCCTTGCAGTTGTTCCGGTATTGCCTGTTATTGCTCCTGTGCTGACTGATGCCGTTAGTCCCGTCTTGCCTGTAGCAAAAAGTTAATCTTGCAAGTTTGTTTGGGCAGGAATGTTATGAATGAAGACTTTGTTTTTGGCAGATAGCAAATAAAAAAAAAAATAGGAAAAGAAGAAGAAGAAGAAAAAAAGAATACATTTCCAGAATAAGCCTTGGTTAGCATCTTCCCCCGATCTTAATTGCATTAAAGAAATGGATTTTATACGGCATCTTTAATAAGCAGCTATTTGGTAGCACAGAGTCATCAATCCTCTTAGAGTGATTTCTTCCAGAACAAAGGCTTCTTGGTACTTCAAAATACGTGGTGCAATTTATTTTCCTGGCCTTAGACTAAGCGGAGTGGAGTTTTGCAAGCTAATCCGTGTCGTTATTTTATAGTTTCCTGCGGTTTTGCAAGCCGAGAAAAGTAGATCAATTCAGTCAAACCAGAATTGATTTGTCCACGGTAAACATTCCCTGGAAAAACCAAGGTCGGTGGGATCCTTGGTGCTCTCTGAGCTTGTTTTCTTGCAAAGGTCTCACAACCCAACTAGTAACATTATCAGCGCTAGAAGAGAATGGGGGTTGGCAGAGGAGGAGGAGCAAGACAAGAAGCAATGATTGGAAACTAAGCAAGGAAAGAACCAACCTAGAATAAGGAAAAAATTTCCTGAGAGTGAGAGGAGGTTAATGAGTGGGAACGGCTTGCCTTTGGAAGTTGTGGGTGCTCTATCATTGGACGCTTTTAAGAAGGGACTGGACAACCATTGGTCTGAAACGGTTATCCAGCAGAGGGTTGGACTAGAAGACCTCCAAGGTCCCTTCCAATTCTGTTATTCTGTTATTCGTTGTCTCGGGAATCGGCCATTTTGCTCCCTCTGGATTCTGTGGCTGGTACGTTATTCTTTCCGTGCCTGAAGATCTCGCTGTGAGTTGTTCTCCTCCAGTGCTCTTGCTCTCTGGGAACCTCATGCTGACAGCTACAAGCACACTTCATTTTTCCTCCCACTGACAGGTCTTGTGCTGTGCATGTTAAAAAGGAAGGTGTTTTTTCAGGGCCTTAAAAACAGGAAGAACTGTCGCTCAACGACAAATCAATTTTGCATCCCCCAAATCTTTGGATTCCATCAAATCTTCCCTAGATATAGTTGGAAGGCTGGGAAGCCACCTCCAAGCATCATGTTGTTGTTAGTTGCGAAGTCATGTCTGACCCATCGCAACCCCATGGACAACGTTCCTCCAGGACTTCCTGTCTTCTACCATCCTCCGGAGTCCATTGAAGCTCAAGCCGACTGCTTCAGGGACTCCATCCAGCCACCTCGTTCTCTGCCGTCTCCTTCTTCTTTTGCCCTCCATCGTTCCCAGCGTTAGGCTCTTCTCCAGGGAGTCCTTCCTTCTCATTAGGTGGCCAAAGTATTTGAGTTTCTTCTTCAGGATCTGCCCTTCTAAAGAGTAGTCAGGGTTGATCTCCTCTAGGATTGACCGGTTGGATCGCCTTGCAGTCCAAGGGACTCGCAGGATTCTTCTCCAGCACCAGAGTTCAAAGGCCTCCATTTTTTGGCGCTCAGCCTTCCTTATGGTCCAACTTTCAGAGCCATCCATTGCAACTGGGAAAACCTTGACTATACGCACTTTGTCCCAGCTTCTGCCAACCTAGCAGTTCGAAAGCAGGTAAAAAAAATGCAAGTAGAAAAATAGGGACCACTTTTGGTGGGAAGGGAACAGCGTTCCGTGCGCTTTTGGCATTGAGTCATGCCAGCCACGTGACCACGGAGACGTCTTCAGACAGCGCTGGCTCTTCGGCTTTGAAACGGAGATGTGCACCGCCCCCTAGAGTCAGGAACGACTAGCACAGACGTGCGAGGGGAATCTTTACCTTTACAAAATATTTCCCTCTTGGGTGGATGGAAATCCTTGCTCCAAAGAGGCACCGTCAGCCATGACTTGGTTACTCCTGAAAGAACACTTCGTCATGCTCCAAAAGCAGATTTTTGAGGGGAATGTTGTAGGATTGTGAAAGACGCTTCGTGTGTGTGTGAAAGAACCTGTTCTTGTAAAATGAAGGACAGCGTGTTGCTTCACTCTCTTCGTTCGGCTTTCATCTGCAACGGTTGTTGACATATAGTGTTTACCCTGACGATATGCCCCGGAGGCCCGGAGCATTTCCCATTTACTGTTCTCATTGAAGCATCAAATGGAGAGTGGGAGGCTCTTTCATCCTCCAGAAAATATGATTTTTATGGGCCCAGAGCAACCACAGCCGGTGAGGAGGGAGGTGAAGATTAAAAACCATCGATCAACTGTTACATTCCTGTAAATAAAACTACTCCCGATTTCAACCTAGGCAGCTGATTAGACCAAAACTTGGTCTCTTCCTAAGGATGAATAAAAGAATAATAGAATGTAACAGAGTTTGAAGGGACCTTTGGAGGTCTTCTAGTCCAGCCCCCTGCTCAGGCAGGAAACCCTATACCAGTGACAGCCAACCTTTTTCTCTTCGTGTGCCAAAGGTCCTCATTCTTGTGCGTGGCAGCGTGCGGGTGTACCGGCACCCATAATGGAATGTGCACGCCCCCACGCATGAATGCATGGACCCCCTTCCCTCTGCCTGCATGCCCTCCGGAGGCCGGAGATGCGTTCATTTCCAGACTTCCAGGAAGCCCATTATTCACCCCCCCCAGACTCTACGAGGGCCCTGCACTTACCTGGCATCCAAAATGGGCCGTATGTCTAGTTTAATGAAAAGAAGGACTAGGGGAGACATGATAGCAATCTTCCAGTATCTCAGGGGCTGCCCCAAAGAAGAGGGAGTCAAGCTATTCTCCTAAGGACAGGTCAAGGAGCAACAGGTGGAAACTAACCAAGGAGAGAAGCAACTTAGAACTAAGAAGAAATTTCCTGACAGTTAGAACAATTAATCAGTGGAACAACTTGCCACCAGAAGTTGTGAATGCTCCAACACTGGAAGCTTTTAAGAAGAGGTTGGACAACTATTTGTCTGAAGTGGCATAGGGTTTCCTGCCTAAGCAGGGGGTTGGACTAGATGATCTCCAAGGGACCTCCCAACTCTGTTATTCTATTCTATATGGTGAGCGATCTTAAAATCATGTTTAATGAACTTGAGAGGGTTGTGGACCAACCTGTTTGTACAGCTCAGAAGCCCAAAGCTGCTAAACCACATTCTGGTTTCTGGCAAAATCTGATCTCGGCTCCTGTGCTTTTCAAACCTTGGTTTATTATCATAGTGGGTTGCGTGAACCCTTGAATTGTTAATGAAGCATTGTTAAGCACATTTTGCATGCGGCATAGAAGCCCTGGCAATCCTAACATGGACCTGTTTTTCTGCTGTGTACGCATTTATTTTATTTATTATAAATTCTACCACATCTAGAAATGGTGCCATCTCCCTCATAGTGCAACTCTGGCTATTTTTAAAAAAAAAATTGATTTCTATGCTGCCCTTCTCCGGAGACTCAGGGTGGCTTACAATGCATTAAGCAATAGTCTTCATACTTTTGTATATTTTTACAAAGTCTGCTTATTGAGGACCCCCAAACTGGGTCCTCAATTTACCTACCTTAGAAAGGATGGAAGGCTGAGTCAACCTTGAGCCTGGTGAGTTTTGAACTTACAGTAATTGCAGACAGCTGAATGTTCTTCCTTCCTTCCTTCCTTCCTTCCTTCCTTCCTTCCTTCCTTCCTTCTTTTTTTAATTAGATTTCTATGCTGCCCTTCTCCGGAGACTCAGGGACGCTTACAAGGCGTTAAGCAATAGCCTTCATACTTTTGTATATTTTATACAAAGTCAGCTTATTGCCCCCACAAACTGGGTCCTCATTTTACCTACCTTAGAAAGGATGGAAGCCTGAGTCAACCTTGAGCCTGGTGAGATTCGAACTAGCAGTAATTGCAGACAGCTGGATGTTAATTAGGGTGCTTAGTCTGTAGAGCTATCCAGGCTCCTATTTGTGTCTTGGGTGTGTTAGATTTTATTCAAGATTCATTTTAATAAGGAAGATAAAAAGGAATGCAAACCAAGGGGGGGGGGGGGACATCAAAATCAGAGAGAAAGCTAGAATTGCAAGAAAGGAAAGAAAAAATAGAAAAGGAAGAACAAAAGCCCAAAGAAGTAACTTTCGATCTTCTTTATAGGTACAATTATACATTTACCTCTTACTCTGTGGTTAACAACCTGACACTCCTCTTGTTTACCATCTATCTTGTCTAATCATTAAACCATAAGTTCATTTTTGTTTTCCGTTTCTGCAAAAAGTGCATAAGAGGTTTCTAATCAGCAATTTTGGTTCCTGTTGTTGTTAGTTGCGAAGTCGTGTCCGACCCATCGTGACCCCATGGACAACGTTCCTCCAGGCCTTCCTGTCCTCTACCATCCTCTGGAGTCCATTGAAGCTCACCCCAACTGCTTCAGGGACTCCATCCAGCCACCTCGTTCTCTCTCATCCCGTTCTTCTTTTGCCCTCCATCATTCCCAGCATTAGGCTCTTCTCCAGGGAGTCCTTCCTTCTCATTAGGTGGCCAAAGTATTTGAGTTTCATCCTCAGGATCTGGCCTTCTCAAGAGCAGTCAGTGTTGATCTCCTCTAGGACTGACCGGTTAGATCGCCTTGCAGTCCAAGGGACTCACAGGAGTCTTCTCCAGCATCAGAGTTCAAAGACCTCCATTCTTTGGTGCTCAGCCTTCCTTATGGTCCAAATTTCCCAGCCATCCATTGCAACTGGGAAAACCATAGTCTTGACTATACACACTTTTGTTGGCAGGATAATGCCTCTGCTTTTTAGTCTAGATTTGCCATGGCTTTCCTCCCCAGGATCAAGCGATGATCCAAATCAGCAATAAAGATAGATATATTGGGTATTTTTTTTTCTCTGATCAAAGAAGTCAGTTTAGCCATCTCAGGGAGTTCCAGCATCTTCACCCAACCTTCCTCATTGTGGCAAACACTGGAAAAAAAAAATCTGCTTTTTCTGTTAGGTTCTTAAGGACAGCAGGGTGCTTTTTTGCCGTTGTAAATTCTCTCTCCAGTTCTTGATTTGTCCCTTGGAGAAATGACTCTGCAAAGAAGAGAAAAGGGATGGGGTGGGGTGGAGAGATTTTGTCCCGCTGTTCTTGGCGCTTTTCTCAGCGTGCAACTCAATCTATCTTTTTGATGAGCCCTAAAAGTGGACGTTTGTGTATGAAAACAGGTGTGTGGAGCTTTTTTGCAATGTTCGTTGTACATATGTACAATGACAGTAAAGATCATTATTATCATCATCCCTTTTATTCATTAAACACGAATCTCAGTCAACTGAACATTCAAAAATGCATCACAAATACCATGGACTGGTGCTAATGGTTGATACGGGTTGCTGCCAGCATCCTTGGTATCAACCAAGTACCTTCTTAAGATGTACGATGTTCTGAGTAGCGCAGTTTTTTTGCAGTTCCGCTGGTGTTATTGCAGGAAGCTGCAATTTCTTGATGTGTTTTGTAAAATTCTTGGCCATGGTACCAAGTGCCCCGATGACAATGGGTGTATCACTGTGACATGTTTCATCCATAATCGCGTAGTTTCGATGGGCAGGTCGCGATATTTTGTGATTTTTTTTCCCCCCCAGTTCTTTTTCTTCAACTCCTGGCGCCTCCTGGTACCGCTGTGTCAATAAATTGTACGTTTCGGTTTTCGACAACTGTGATACCTGGCGTGTTGTGTTCCAAATGACGATCCGTCTGTATTTGAAAATCCCATGAGATCTTCACCTTCTCATTTTCTATAACTTTTTCCACTTTTATGTTCCCATGACTTTTCGGATACAGGAAGGGCGTATTTTTTAACCTAATGACCAATGGATTAATTTAGCAACTCGATCATGTCTAGTTTTGCGCGATTTTGCTGCACTCACATATTAAGTGTGGAACCGTTTTGACTTTGTCATTGCAAAGTCGGCAGTTTGGATTGTCGGTGGATACTGCAAAATCTCCATTGCCTCCCCACTCCAGGGGAAGGATATTGCAAAATCTCCATTCCCACCCCACTCTGGGGCCAGCCAGAAGTGGCATTTGCCGGTTCTCCGAATTACTGAAAATTTCCGGTACCGGTTCTCCAAAACCCATCAGAACCTGTTGGATTTCACCCCTGCTTTAAACCCCTAGCTTGATATATCTCCCCCCACCTTCTCCCACCCCCGGAGGGCTGCCCTCTGTCCTATCCCAGATTAAAACCTCCTCTGCAGTTAGAGGAAAAGAATGACGTTTATATCTGGCATTTTCAGCCTTGAGCCTGCGCCAAGAGGGAGCTGCCAAGCATTCTTTGCTGAAGGTCATTGCCAGCGGTCACTCTTGGAAGCAGGGAAAGGGGTCCTATTGATTTCCCCTTTGCCCTACCTGGCGAGTCAGATGTCAACCCTACCTTTGGAAGGAGCTGGAGGGGTTTCACTTAGCTCAACACACAACTCTGGCGAATTGCACTCCTACCCTTCCGGCACATGGTGTCCTCTACTAATCTGATTTATACACTGTTCGGTCCAAATTCTGGGTCTGAGTTCCCACATTGCAACAAAGCCGTGGCTTGTTTCCCTGTTGGGTTGGGAAAGTGAGGGTTGGAAAACAAACCATGGTTGGCTGAGTTGGGCCAGGAAACGGAGCCAAACATTACAGCCCTCAAAGGCAAGGAGGTGGATTTTGCAGGGCGTGTTCAGCCATGCACTTTTGGGGAGATGGAAATTGCTCCATCGTTCTGTGAGCGGATTATTTTTTTGTGGTTTATAAGCTGCGTGAACATTTTGATGCATTGTTTAGCAACTTTAAGATGGACTGCAACTCCGGGAATTCCCCAGCTAGCATGCTTTAAGATGGGTAGATTTTAACTTCCAGTATTCCCCAGCCAGCATGCTTTAAGATGGGTAGATTTTAACTCCCGGAATTCCCCAACCATCATGCTTTAAGATGGGTGAACTTCAACTCCCAGAATTCCCCAGCTAGCATACTTTAAAATGGGTGAACGTCAGCTCCCAGAATTCCCCAGCCAGGATGCTTTAAGATGGGTAGATTTTAACTCTCAGAATTCCCCAGCTAGCATGCTTTAAGATGGGTAGATTTTAACTCCCAGAATTCCCCAACCATCATGCTTTAAGATGGGTGAACTTCAGCTCCCAGAATTCCCCAGCTAGCATGCTTTAAAATGGGTGAACTTCAGCTCCCACAATTCTCCAGCTAGCATGCTTTAAGATGGATGGATTTCAACTCCCAGAATTCCCCAGCTAGCATGCTTTAAGATGGATGGATTTCAACTCCCAGAATTCCCCAACCAGCATGCTTTAAGATGGATGGGCTGCAACTCCCAAAATTCCCAGTTAGCATGCTTTAAGATGGGTAGATTTTAACTCCCAGTATTCCCCATCCAGCATGCTTTAAGATGGATGGATTTCAACTCCCAGAATTCCCCATCCTTCCCCAAAGGATGACATAATAGCAGCGTTCCAATATTTGAGGAGCTGCCAGAAAGAAGAGGGGGCCAGCCTATTTTCCAAGGCACCAGAAGGCAAGAGAAGAAGCAACGGATGGAAACTTATTAAAGAGAGAAGCCACATAGAATTAAGGAGAAATTTCCTAACGGTGAGAACAATTAACCAGTGCAACATCTTGTCTCCAGAAGTTGTGGGTGCCCCATCACTGGAGGCTTTTAAAAAGAGATTGGACAACCATTTGGGGTTGGACTAGAAGACCTCCAAGGTCCCTTTCAACTCTTGATTCTCTTAAATTGCTAGTCCTTAGGAGCACTCGTGGCGAAAGACGGAAGAGAGGCTGGGTTTTCTGGCTCGGAAGATTTGCAAACGTGCTCAGAAGTTTAATGGCGGCTTTTGCTGTGTCTTTTTATTTTCCTTTTTCCATGCTGAATAGTTCGCGCTGTCTCTTTCTTGAGTTTGCTAAATAGCCGGCTCGGTGCCAAAGTAGGCACATTAGACACGGCCAGTTGAATGGGACGGAGGCCCAGCCTAATCTAACCCCCCCGAAGGCGCATTTATCTTTTCATCTACCAGATGGTTTTGCAAAGTAAATTTCAGCTTGGATTCAGGACTGTATTGGGAAAAGCAGAAACTCTGAAAGTTTCTGGCTTTGTTCTTTCTTGAAATGTGTATATATATATATTTTCCCCTTCATATATTGTTATCTAGTTTGCGATGGCCCTGGGGGGGTGGGGGTGGAAAAAAGGCTTTTGCTTGCTTAAACAAAGAAAAATGGGCCAGGGTTGATTCATTTCTCTCGATCCTTTGCTGCTGCTGCAAGGACAGATGGATGCTTCTTCCTCTTGTTTATTTATCCGGTAAATGCATTTCTCTCTTGCCGCAATCATCAATCAGCTCTCCGCGCCGATTCCCAGAACGAGACAGCAAACACACAAGCCAAAATCCCTACACTTCCAGCCGGTGGTGGGTTTCCAATTTGTTTTACTACTGGTTCTGTGGGCGTGGCTTGGTGAGCATGGCAGGGGAAGGATAATGTAAAATCTCCATTCCCACCCCACTCCAGGGGAAGGATACTGCAAAATCTCCATTCCCACCCCACTCCAGGGGAAGGATACTCCAAAATCCCCATTTCCTCCCGATCAGCTGGGACTCGGGAGGCACAGAACAGATGGGGATGGGGCCAATCAGAGTTGATATTTACTGGTTCTCCGAACTACTCAAAATTTCCGCTACCGGTTCTCCAGAACTGGCCAGAACCTGCTGAGACCCACCTCTGTTCTGCGCATGCGTAGAGATATCCGGGCGGGTAGGTGGAGCCTCCCTCTTTCCACCGCCGCTACCAGTTCGCCCAATCTGGGACGAACCGGACCAAGCGGTTCGCCCCGGTTAAGGGTATTGCTTAACTCATTGTAAGCCGCCCTGAGTCTCCGGAGAAGGGCAACATATAAATCAAACTAATAAATAAATAATAAATAAATAAACTCACCACTGGTGTGTTTAACCCAATTTGTGGAATAAGCCACAATGAGCAGAATTTGTGCACGGGGCCAAGCAACCAAAGATGGTTTGAATAGCAGCACAGTTGACTTCAGGGAGCGTGTAGGTAGTCCTCGACTTAACAGCCATTCTGTTTAGCGACTGTTCAAATTTACAAATTTGAAATTCAAATTTGCTCCTGGAAAAAAAGTGATAATACTCGAATAACCATCTCGAGAACAGAAGCCTCTGAAAGGCGGATTTTAAGAGTGTTACTTAATATAAAATATAAATATAATCATCATCTTCTTTTAATGACCCCATATTCCCTTGCGGGATGGAGTCTGGGCAACTGAATGGCGCAAGCGGAGCGTTTTAATTGCCGGATGCTCTTCCTGTTGCCAGGATGGAGTTTTGTTCAGCAGATACACTCTCAGTGCGCCCAGAGAGAGAAAAGTTTCTGCCTCTACCTAGGTTTGAACTCACAAGCCTCCTGATTGTGAGGCGAGAACTCCACCGCACCACTCTTATAAATATATATAATAATAATATTAATATAAAATAGGTGGAATGGATATAGAATACAGGTAGAGCTCGACTTACATCCATTTCTTTAGTGACTTAGATCCATTTGTATAGTGCCATGTAACTTTGAAAAGTTACATGGCACTGAAAATGTGATTTAAAACCGGTCCTCACACTTATGACCACTGTAGCATCCCCACAGTCATGTCATCAAAATTCAGTTTTTTGCAACCGGGATGGATTTATGACAGTTGCAGTATCGTGGGGGTCAATGACCGTCAACTTAGGACGGTCACTAAAATGAACGGTTGGAAATTGAGAGCTACTTGAAGCGTTGCAAGGGAGAATAAATTAACTTTATCCTCTGTGTTTGGTTCCGATTTTGGGATCCGGAAAATTCAGGAAGAACAAGAGGAGGTTCCAAATCAGAGAACATCTGCCAATCAAAAAAAGGATTTTGTTATAAATAAGCTTTAATCACCAAGGGATATAAAGTAAGACTTTTAATAGCTGTGCAGAAAGAGGCCTAATTTAACCAACAAGGAACATTTGAAGAAACAGGAATCCAACAGTTCCTTCTTGTAATGCCGGAGTAAAAAAAACAAGCAAGCAATTGTTCAATTGGTTAAAATCTAAAACGATGGAAATTGGAGTCACGTTAAATAGGAAGCTCATGGTTTGACCGTTTTTCCTTCCTTCTTGGAGGGAAAGCCATAATTTTGGCTTTGAGTGGCCAAACAGCACGATTATGTCTTTAGAACTGTGGATTTTTGCTTATTTAAATTTTAAACCAACAGATTGAGCCTGTGGTTTCCTGTGGTAGAGGATATTTCTCTCTCTGAGCACAATGAGAATATATCTACTGAACCAAACTCCGCATTGGCGACAGGAAGGGCATCCAGCCAGTAAGCACTCATCTCCATTCTGTTGCCCAAGACTCCACCTCACAAAGGATTATGGGGTCTTTAAAAGAACATGATTCATATCTATTGTCAACGTTTTGATTGACGAACCCAACCAAGCAAGGACGGTCGAGACGGTCTAATCTCTATATGCAAAACTTTATTGAGGACATCATTTCGGCACTGCTTTAAGGCAAAACCAGCTCTAGCTAATTCCCGCATAATCCCACATAATCAAAGTATAGAATTCTCCCTCCCATTATTAGTGCCGGTCATATTGTCCAATTGAATGTCATTGTATTGTTTTGAGAAAGTGTCTTTGGGTTTTTCCAGTGCCTGCTGAAGTGTCCTTGGCTCTCACAGCTTGATGTTTGAGCCTACATACTATTTCACCCTTCGCTTCCCCCTAGTTCGTCATTGGCAAGCTGAGAAGTTATAATGTTTGCAACAGCATAAATGCGCTTCAAACTTGATATCTATATGCAATTTAGCCAGAAAGCGTCTCAAGGTGAATTAGAGAGAGATAAATATACAAGGACTTTATTGCAGCTTTTTTTATTTATTTTGAGGAATGGCATGAGAGGAAAGAGCACAGGGGAGGGCAGAAGAAAAAACGTGGAGAGCATTATTAGGTTGGATAAGAAATTTGTAGGGACGCGGTGGCTCAGTGGCTAAGGCGCTGAGTTTGTCGATTGAAAGGTTGGCAGTTCAGCGGTTCAAATCCCTAGCGCCACGGAACGGGGTGAGCTCCCATTACTCGTCCCAACTTCTGCCAACCTAGCAGTTCGAAAGCACATAAAAAAATGCTAGTAGAAAAATAGGGACCACTTTTGGTAGGAAGGGAACAGCGTTCCGTGCGTCTTTGGCGTTGAGTCATGCCGGCCACATGACCCCAGAGTTGTCTTCGGACAGCGGTGGCTCTTCGGCTTTGAAACGGAGATGAGCACCGCCCCCTAGAGTCGGGAACGACTAGCACGTATGTGCAAGGGGAACCTTTACCTTTACCTTAAGAAGTTTGTAGTTGCTTCGGAAGATAGTGTGAAGACAGAAAAAGCAAAGGACTACAGCGTAGTCCTTGACTTACAACAGTTCATTTAGTGGCCATTCAAAGTTACAGTGGCACTGAAAAAATGTGACTTATGATTGTTTTTTCACGCTTAGGATTGCTGCAGCATCACATGAATTAAAATCCAGGTGCTTGGGTATTGGTTCAGATTGACGACGGTCGTGTAAATGGGTCATTTCTGACCCATTTCTGACCAGCAAAATCAAGATGCACTTAACCATGTTGTCACACCTCAACCACTCTGGCAAGGAAGGTTGTAAAACGGGGCAAAATTTCCATAACATATATCTCTCGTAGCAACGGGAATTTTGGGCTGAATGGCGGTTGTAAATCCAAGGACGACCTGTATTCCCATTTTGCATCTACTCTGAGAGTTTGAAGGATCTTCTCCTTCTCCTCCTCCTCCTCCTCCTTCCTAAGGCATCTTGTCTTCTCCATGATGGTCTTCGAGCAATGCGGCTGGGAGAAATGCCCCAGATGTTTTCTAATCTTCGGGTGTCAGAACGGTGAAATATGGCATAGATAAGAGGGCCAGCTGTCAACTTGAGTCACACTGAGAAAATTCGGTGTTCTATATTTTCTTAGTGCTGGAGCCCAAGTTATTTTAGGGGTGAGTTTCAGTAGCTCACTGTCCCCCTGTAAAAATGGAGAGTCTTCTTTTTTTTTTAATCACGTAATGTTAGCGAGAAAGAATTTTAGACGGGATTAAAAACTACGAAAAGGGAAAGAAAAATGAGAAGGAACGCTGGCTGCGAAGGTCACAAATATCGCCATCGTGTAACCTTAAAGATAAAGGTTCCCCTCGCACCTATGTGCTACTTGTTCCTGACTCTAGGGGGCAGTGCTTATCTCCGTTTCAAAGCCGAAGAGCCAGCGCTGTCCGATAATGTCTCCGTGGTCATGTGGCCGGCAGGACTCAATGCCAAAAACACAGAGAACGCTATTCCCTTCCCACCAAAGGTGGTCCCTCTTTTTCTACTTGCATTTTTTTACGTGCTTTCGAACTGCTAGGTTGGCAGAAGCTGGGACAAGTCATGGGAGCTCACCCCGTTATGCAGCACTAGGGATTCGAACCGCTGAACTGCCGACCTTTCGATCGACAAACTCAGCCTTTTAGCCACTGAGCTACTGTTGTAAGTCACTTTTTTCAGGGCCATTTCGAATTTTGATCCCTAAATGAACGGTTGTAATTTGAGTACTGTCTGTAGGCTCCATTTAGTAACAATATTTTGGTCTTCCCTTATCTCATGCCTCAAATGTGTTTTAACTCGACCTTTTTCACCCTCTCTTCCTATTTGTGGCAAAAGGTTGCCTATCTTGAGTATATAGTTATTTGTTTATTTTGATCAGTGCCTTTATTGTGGTTTTTTATTACACATAACTCAAGGCGCTGAAGATATGCGACGTACCTTCTTCCCCCTATTTTCCCAACAACAGCCCTGTGAGGTAGGTTGGGCTGAGAGAGAGAGTGACTGGACCAAAGTCACCCAGCTGGCTTCCATGCCTAAGGCGGGACTAGAACTCACTGTCTCCTGGTGATTAGCCCAGAGTCACCAAGCTAGTTTTAATGCCTAAGGTGGAACTAGAACTCACCATCTCCTGGTGATAGTCCCAGAGTCACCCAACTTAGTTTTCATATCTAAAGCTGAACTAGAACTCACCATCTCCTGGGGACTGGCCCAAAGTCACCCAGCTGGTTTTAATGCTTAAGATGAGACTAGAACTCACGGTCTCCTGGTGATTGTCCTAGAATCACCCAACTTGGTTTTCATATCTAAAGCTGAACTAGAACTCACCATCTCCTGGGGACTGGCCCAAAGTCACCCAGCTGGTTTTAATGCTTAAGATGAGACTAGAACTCACGGTCTCCTGGTGATTGTCCTCCTGGCTTTCATGCCCAAAACTGGACTAGAACTCCCTATCTCCCACTTTCTAACCCGGTGCCTTAACCACTAGACTAAATTGGCTCTCAATATACAGCAGAACTTAAAACAGGCATTTTTCAGAGCGTGCAGAATTTATTTTTTTTTTACTCTTTTTCAAAATGCATTCAACAACAACAACAACAACAACATTCGATCATTTGAAGCGACAGCTTTTGTTATGATGTCTCCAAGGGACCAATCCAGAGCAAGAATAATCTGCTTCGGTTGAATGCCGAATAGGTCATTTTTCACCCCTGGAGGAGGCGGGAGAGAAATCCACCCGCCCCCCCCTTCTTTCACCAACTACTTTGTCATGCTGAGGTTGCTGCTGTCGACATCCGGATCTAATTTCCTTGTAAATCCTCCTTGTGGGTGTTCCCTGGGTTGTGTCTCCCGCCAGCCAATGACGCCAAGAGTGTGTGTCTTCTTTGCACAGTCATGCTGACTGCTGACTGGGACTCAGAGAAGAAGAAGAATTCTTTCTTGGCCAAGTGTGATTGGACACACCATGAATTGGTCTTCGGTGCATAAGCTCTCAGTGCATGTAAAAAAAAATACATTCCTCATGAATCATAAGATATAACACTTAATGATAGTCATAGGATACTAAATAAGCAATTAAATCACACTGGGAAACTTAATCAAACAATATAAATCGTAAATATGCAAGCAACAAGGTTATAGTCATAAGTGGGAGGAGATAGGTGATAGGAAGGATGAGAATAATAATAGTAATATCGTCTTAGTAAATAGTTCGACAGTGTTGTGGGAATTGGTTTAGCAGAGCGATGGCATGTGGGGAAAAAAACTCTCCTTGTGTCTAGTTGTTCTGGTGTGCTATAGCAGTGATGGCTAACCTTCCCGAAATCTTCCAGTTCTGGGAGAAATTCACCATGCAGCAGCCTTTGCTCCCACTAGGGTTCATTTTGGCTTATTTTTAGGAACATCTGAAGCAAAAGGCATGGGATTCAAACATCTGATGGGATGGAATTACATTTCTTTTTTACTTTAAATAAATAGCCGTTTTGATTATTCGGGAGCCGTTGAAGTTTGCTTCTTCGTTTTAAGAACGCAAATGAATTCCTTTCCATCTGCAGAAGTTTTAACTGTCTGTGATTTCGAGCTGAATTTGGAAACTTTGCACCTTCAAGGATAATATTTATCTGTCTGTCTGTCTGTCTGTCTGTCTGTCTGTCTGTCTGTCTATCTATTTATCTATCTATCTATCTATCTATCTATCTATCTATCTATCTATCTATCTATCTATCTATCTATCTATCTATTCGATTTATATGCCGCCCTTCTCCGGAGACTCAGGGCGGCTTACAATACGTTAAGCAATAGCCTTCATACTTTTGTATATACCTGCTTAGTAGGGCTTTTGGCCCCCTCTAAGCTGTGTTCTTTTTAATACAAAATCAGTTTATTGCCCCCACAATCCGGGTCCTCATTTTACCTATCTCGGAAGGATGAAAGGCTGAGTCAACCTTGAGCCTGGTGAGATTTGAACTCGCAGTAATCGCAGGCAGCTGGCAGATAAGTGCTACTTAACAGCACTTTAGTCTGCTGCACCACCAAGGCTCCAGACAATATAGGTTGTCTGAATCTGCCTTTGGCATCGCTGGGGAAAAGAAGTTTAAATGTTGGGCTAAATCTGAGTGCAAGGGTGTTCTGAGTTTTAAATGAGCTGTTGGAACTGCTGTGCAGTCAAAGCATTGTCGATGCAATTAAATCCAGAATAAATCTTTAACGTGATCTTGTGCTGTGGTGAAATTTTACATCCCGTACTGATCCAACAAGCTAAGACTTGGGTTATACTGGATTGAGAAGTTAAGGATTTGGGGCAAAGCTGCCTGAACATGTTTCCTGGCGGAATTTCACTTGCAAGGCAATTTCGATTTGGAAACTTTTGAGCCGTACCTTCCCTACAAGAAGGAGCTGGGAAAATGAGTGTTTCTAAAAGGAGAACAAATTTTTCATTATGGTTCCGAGAACGGACGAATGGTTGTAAAAATTGATGGAGTTAGCAGAGATGGCTAAATTGACTGGTTTATAATAATAATAACTTTATTGTCATTGTACGTATATTTTGCAGAATACCCATACAACAAAATTCACTTAATACTCAAAGACCAGGTCCAACACACATAACAATTCTCAAACACACTCCCACCCACCACAGATTCCCCACCCCTAAACCACCCAAACATCCACACAACAGACCAAGTAATGCCGTCCAACAGCTCACTGATGGTGGCCCTTTAGTTCATTGTTGAGTGCAGTTATAGCTCTGGGATCAAAACTATTTAATCAAAAGAAAAAAAAAATACGATCACTTTTATTTCTTCTTGGAAACCGTTTCTGGATTCACTTAACCGCCAATCTTCCTAACTTATCCACAGCAAGGAATTCACTTAACGACAGAGGCGAGAAAGGTCGTAAAATGAAACAAAACTCACATAAGAAATGTCTCACTGAACAATATAAATTTTGGGCTCGGTTGTGGTCGTAGGTTGAGAACTCTTTGTAATATATTTTTCTTTCCTGCTCTTCCACGGACGGATGCATCATTCTTCTCTCGCTTACCTTTCCAGGTGGCATCGCCGGAGGTATTGAAATCTGCATCACATTCCCCACTGAATACGTGAAGACCCAGCTGCAGCTGGACGAAAAGGCCAACCCTCCACGCTATAAAGGCATCGGTAAGGCTGGGCGGCCCAGAGTTTCCATCAACCCACCAATAGCAATAGCACTTAGACTTATATACCACTTTACAGTGCTTTACAGCCCTCTCTAAGCAGTTTACAGAGTCAGCCTCTTGCCCCCAACAATCTGGGTCCTCATTTTACCCACCTCAGAAGGATGGAAGGCTGATTAGATAGATAGATAGATGATAGATAGATAGATAGATAGATATAGATAGATAGATAGATAGATAGATAGATAGATAGATAGATAGATAGATAGATAGATAGCAATAGCACTTAGACTTATATACCACTTTATAGTGCTTTCCAGCCCTCTCTAAGCGGTTTACAGAGTCAGCCTATTGCCCCCAACTATCTGGGTCCTCATTTCACCCATCTCGGAAGGATGGGAAGGCTGAGTCAACCTTGAGCCAATCAGGATCGAACTCCCGGCAGTGGGCAGAGTCAGCTTGCAATACTGCATTCTAACCACTATGCACGATGGATGGATGGAAGGAAGGAAGGAAGGAGAGAGAGAGAGAAAAGGAATAGCAATAGCCCTTAGACTTATATGCTTGTGAAGCGGTATATAAATCTAAGTGCTATTGCTATACCTCTTTCCAGCCCTCTCTAAGCGATTTACAGAGTCAGCCTCTTTCCCCCAACAATCTGGGTCTCCTCATTTTATCCACCTCTGAAGGATGGAAGGCTGAGTCAACCTTGAGCCTGGTGAGATTCGAACTGCCAAATTGCAGGCAACTGGGAGTCAGCAGAAGTAGCCTGCAGTATTGCCCTCTAACCACTGCATCAGCAAGGCCCCAAACTGTATTTGGATCACCCCAAATTTCTAGGAACTAACCAGAAATCGGGGAATGTCAAATCTTTGAGTCAAAAATTCAGAAAACGCCTAACTTGATTCTACCGGCTTGTCGCTGCCCCCTCTCCAAATATAATTCTTTACATATTTATTTAGGTATTTTTTTTTAGTCCCATCATTGTCTTACAGGTAGTCCTTGAGTTACAGTGGTTTGTTTAGTGACCGTTTGAAGTTACAACGGCGCTGAAAAAAGTGACTTGTGATCATTCCTCCCACTTACAACTATTGTAGTATCCACACGGGCACGGAATCGAAATTTGGATGCTTGGCAACTGGCATGGACTTATGACTGTTGCAGTGTCCCTCGGGGAACCAGTCTTGCAGCCTTCTGGCAAGCAAAGTCAATGCGGAAGCCGGATTCACTTAACAACCATGTGACTCATTTAACAGCTGCAGGGATTCGCTTAACAACTGTAAGCAAGAAAAGTCGTAAAATGGGGCAAAGCTCACTTAACAAATGTGTCTCTTAGCGACATACCTTTTGGGCTCGGTTGTGTGGTCATAAGTTGAGGACTACCTGCATGTAAAGAAATGCCAAATAATTACAAAAATCAAACTTACTTTGTGTAAAAGTTCCCCTCGCACATATGTGCTAGTCGTTCCCGACACTAGGGGGCAGCGCTCATCTCTGTTTCAAAGCCGAAGAGCCAGCGCTGTCCGAAGACGTCTCCGTGGTCATGTGGCCGGCATGACTCAATGCCAAAGGCGCACGGAACGCTGTTCCCTTCCCACCAAAGGTGATCCCTATTTTTTCTACTTGCATTTTTTACCTGCTTTTGAACTGCTAGGTTGGCAGAAGCTGGGACAAGTCACGGGAGCTCACCCCGTTACGCTAGGGATTCGAACCACTGAACTGCCGACCTTTCAATCGACAGGCTCAGCGTCTTAGCCACTGAGCCACCGCGTCCCTTAAGTCAAACTTAGTTGCTTATAAAAATAAGATATCCTTTTCTTTTGTCTCTCTGTTCTCCATATTTACACGCCTGTTTCTTTCTGTTTCTCTGTTTGGAGCGAGTTGTTTTTTTCTTATTAATACGGGTATTTTTCCTTCTTCTTTTCTTTATCCGCAGTGGACTGCGTCCGAGTGACGGTCAGGGACCATGGGATCAAAGGCCTTTACCGAGGCCTCAGCTCGCTGGTGTACGGGTCCATCCCGAAGGCTGCCGTGAGGTAAATGTCTACTGGTGGGAAGGGGGTCAGGTGTGATGTGAGGACAATCAACCGATGGAAGAGAAGTTGCCTTCGGAAGTTGTGGGAGCTTCATCCCTGGAGGCTTTCAAGAAGAGACTGGACTGCCATCTGTCAGAAATGGTGTAGGGTCTCCTGTTTGGGCAGGGGGTTAGACTAGATGACCTACAAGGTCCCTCCCAATTCTGTTAATCTGGAATTTCAGAAGGCTTTTGGAAGTTCCCTTCTCCAAAGTTTCATCAGAATAATTACCACGGGTGCGACGCGTGTGAGGCGAGTGTAGAATCTTTGGACTTGAAAATGTTCCAAGCTTGAAAAATTAGTTTTGCTGCTTCTAGATAAGGGTCAGTTTTAGGTTGATCAAGATTTCGTTCCTACAGATGCTCCTTGACTTAACAACACTGGAAAAAAGTGATTTAGGATTGTGTTTCACACTTAACGACGGTGGAGGGGTTGGACTAGATGACTACGAGGTCCCTTCCAACTCTTTTTTTTTTTTAATTTATAAACTTTATTAACAATAATAAAATGAGACTACATATAATAAACACAACAAAAAACAAAAAGAGAAAACATTAACATTAAAACATTATATATATTCATTCCTTTGAAGCATTGGTTCATAGTGATATATCTATTTACACAGTATAACATAATTCCCATAGCTCTTACCTTCCAACTCTTTTAATCTGTAAACCACTTACTCGGAGCAGCCTCCGGCAAGTCCCCAAGCTAAGAAAACATAGCTAAGATGTGGCTTGTTTGGGGTGATATTTTTTCTTTTCTTTTCTTTTCTTTTCTTTTCTTTTCTTTTCTTTTATTTTCTTTTCTTTTCTTTTCTTTTTTTGGAATCAAGTTTTATTCCCCCCCCCCAATTTTCCCCCACATATTTTATGAATAGAGTATTGTCCATATCATAACTTACACAATTTAACATATTCAAGTACATTTTACTCAGTTACAATTTTTGCCAAAATTTCCTTTTTCCAATTTTTTAATCATGCCTTAAATCGTTAAGACGTGATTAAAAAGAATCCCCATAGTCATGGGATCAAAATTCAGACACTTAACAACTGACTCGTAATTATGACGGTTGCAGTGTCCCTGGGCCCCGTGACAAGCAAAATCAATGGGGAAGCCACATTCATTTAACAACCAGGTTACTCACTTAACAACTGCAGTGATTCACTGAACACCCGGGGCAAGAAATGTCGTAAAATGGGGCAAAACTGACTTCACAAATGTTTCACAGAAATGTTGGGCTCAATTGTGGACATAAGTCAAGGACTACCTATATTGAATTGCATATTTGACCGGAGAGTTTTGTAATCTTAAGGAATCTTATCCTTATTATGTTTCCTGGATCATAAATATTTTGGGGCACTCAGTATCGCTTAATTGGTTTTATTCGATGTCTTAATTCTGTTTGAAATTTGCTGGTCTGTGCCTGGATAAAGGAATTCATTGATTTATTGCTTCATTTGGCCTATGCTGATGACCTTAGCAGTGATTGATAGCTTAGTCTGTTATATGCTGGTCTGTAATCCTAATAAAGGATTGATTTGTGGGTTATCTAGACTCAGCCAGTTGTGGTTGAATTCAACAAACCAGGTTTAAGCAAATCTTAGCTTTACTCGGCGATCTGCAATGATAGGAATGGCCAAAGTTGAACAAGTCAAGTTGGGATGATCCCTTGAATCTTGGTTTAGCAGTGGCTGTTTTCATTCATTTTTTTTCCCCTAGAAGGAACAAATAATAGCTTTTGCTGGCACTTTGGGACTGGCTTCTCTTTTTTACCTCATTCCCGGCTCAAAGTTTAGACACGCCAGATTTTCTGTGTGTGTACCTAGCAATGGGCGGGGTGGGCTGGAGAAGGGACAATCGGGTTGTGTAATGAGGATTTGTTTGAATAAAGTCAGGAGGGAAGAGAGCGGGAGATAAGTCAGGAATATTTAGAAATGTTTGGTTTGGGGTGGGGGGGGTGTGGATTTCATGCCTGCATTCTCAAATGGGGATTTTGTCCCCAAATTTCAGGCTTAAAAAAAAGTGTCAGAAGTTGGCCCCAGATTGTAGTTGGGGGTGGGAGAAAAATTGTTCCCCATATTCTCAAGTAGAGGGGATGCAATTCATCCCCCAGATTTTTTGTTGGGTGGGAGACAGAATTAGGCTCCAGTGAGGAAGGGGAGGTGGGGAGGATGGGTGGGGAGGATGGATATTGGTTTCTCTACAGAGTAGAGTAGAGTAGAGTAGAGTAGAGTAGAGTAGAGTAGAGTAGAGTAGAGTAGAGTAGAGTAGAGTAGAGTAGAGTAGAATAGAATAGAATAGAATAGAATAGAATAGAATAGAATAGAATAGAATAGAATAGAATAGAATAGAATAGAATAGAATAGAATAGAATAGAATAGAATAGAATAGAATAGAATAGAATAGAATGAGGAAGAATAATAGTATGGTATAGTGTAGGGTAGTGGTAGTGGTAGTGGTAGTGGTAGTGGTAGAGTAGAGCAGAGCAGAGCAAAACAACAGAACAGAACAGAACAGAACAGAACAGAATTCTTTATTGGCCAAGTGTGATTGGGCACACAAGGAATTTGTTTTTGATGCATACGCTCTCAGTGTACATAAAAGATACGTTCATCAAGAATCATAAGGTACAACACTTAATGATAATCATAGGGAATAAATAAGCAATCAAATCATACTAGGAAACAGTCAATATAAATCGTAAGGATACAAGCCACAAGTTACAGTCATACAGTGATAAGTGGGAGGAGACGGGTGATGGGAATAATGAGAAGACTAATAGTAATAGTAGTGCAGACTTAGTGAATAGTTTGATAGTGTTGAGGGAATTATTTGTTGAGCAGAGTGACGGCGTTCAGGGAAAAACTATCCTTGTGTCTAGTTGTTCTGGTGTGCAGTGCTCTATAGTATTGTTTTGAGGGTAGGAGTTGAAACAATCTATGTCCAGGGTGCGAGGGGTCTGTAGATATTTTCTCAGCCCTCTTTTGGACTCGTGCAGTATACGAGTCAAGAAGGGGAGGTGGACTTCATCCCCAAGATTTCTGGTTAATGGGGGGGAAAAACTGACTCCAGAATTTCATCCTGGCAAGCTAAAGACCCCACCAGATCTCTCTCCATTGGATGGCAAGCAATAGAAATACTTGATTTTAATCAGCTCCTTTCCGGATCTCTGAGGGCCTCCTCGGCGTGGTTCTAGGTATCTCAAACTTACTAAACCCAGATCTACAATAGTGATGTTGTTTGAGCCTTGCTCCTACGGGGTCCATATTTGATCTCCATGGGAAACGAGGACAGCTCAACCAGGGATTGGAGTTCTCCACCCCAACGTTATTTTTTGCAGCCCTCAGGATGGTGTGGCTGCCCAATGGCTTCATCAGCTTGTGTGAAACCGTCGTTCAGCAAAGCAAAGAGAGAGAACAGATTTGATTGCTTTACAATGTTCATGGGAAATTGATGGTTTGCCTCGGGCCCACCAATCTCCTTTTCTTCCCCCCATCCCTACACAGGTTTGGCATGTTTGAGTTCCTGAGCAACCACATGAGAGATGCCGATGGAAAACTAGACAGCACACGTGGCCTTCTTGCTGGTTTGGGAGCCGGCGTGGCTGAAGCCGTGGTGGTGGTCTGCCCCATGGAAACCATCAAGGTAAGAAAACCTTGAAAAGAAAGAGGACACGTGTTTGTGGACTCAAATCTGGAGTGCCGAGAATGGGGGGTCAGCAACCCGCAGCTCTGGAGCTGCATGTGGCTCTTTCATCCCTATGCTGTCGCTCAAAATATGCGTCACAACCACCAATGTGTGACACTCGCCGGCACGCGATTTATTGAGCTTTTCAACCCTCAGTAGGCCAACCATGGATAAATCCAAGAAAAGAAAAGGTTCAGAAGAAAACAGAATGTTTAATTCAACTAAATATGCTAGTTTTGTGGCCGCTCAGGAAATAGTCAGGCACGGGAAGGGTTTTGTGGCTCCCGGTGTTTTCTTTTCTGTGGGAAACGGGTCCAAATGGCTCTTTGAGTGTTTAAGATTGCTGACCCTTGGCCGAGAACCATCTCACATCCTTCTCTGGAGTCACACTTATTGTTGTCTTCTCCACTGCCCTCTGCAGGTCAAGTTCATCCATGATCAATGTTCTCCCAATCCAAAATACCGGGGGTTTTTTCACGGCGTGCGGGAGATCGTTCGGGAACAAGGTGAGAAACGGGGATCATTGGCTATCGACATAACATCTTATCTTTTTTTTTTTTTTCTATCTGCAGAATTGGAAATTAACTGGGTTTAAATATCAGTGAAGCTGGGTGGTGTCGTCTTATTTAGAAGAAGCTGAACGTAATGCATAAAGTATAGGAAGCTGTTGATTTATGTTCACAGTGGAGCCCAAAAGTTCCATCGCAAGCCAGACCGTCGTTAAGGGAGCCATTTGATGACACGTTGTAAAGTGAATCAGCACCATTGTCAGGTTAATGACGTTAAGTGAATCGTGGCTTCCCCATTGACTTTGTTTGTCAGAAGGTCACAAAAAAGGGATTGAATGACCCTGGACGCTACAACCGTCATAACTACGAGTCACTTGCCAAGTGTCTGAATTTTGATTGTGAGACCACAGGGACACTGCAATGATCTTAAGTGTGAAAAAGGATCATGTCGCTTCTTCCAGTGCCGTTGTAACTTCAAAATGGTCACTAAACAAATTGTTGTAAGACGAGGACTGTCATTGGACACACCCCAATTAGTTTGGAGAATGGGTGAAATGATTGTCAATCTTAGGTCAATCTTAAATCAAGCAGCCGAGTCACTCATGATGACTTATGGCCCTCTTCTACGGTAGAAGATTCTGAATGCCATCTACGGTAATATTAAATTGGACGCCTTCTGGATTCACTAAGACTTCCAATTCGTATTAATTTCTCCCTTCTTGAAGACATCACAAATGACACCATTCGACAACATTTTTGGTGTGGCACCAGTTATAGAGAAGATGAGAGAAGGCTGGCTCTGCTGGTAATGACATGTCCAGAGAGCAGCGCCTTCCACCATGGCCAAGACTGCCTACCAACTAGAAGTCAATGGCCGGAGACCTTGTGGGCATCCAAAACAGAGATGGCAAAACATCCATCAACAAAGATAATGCAAGGTGCAGGCCTGCGCCCTGGAGACACAGCTGACCATGCAAAGTGGCATTCAATGATCCGAAAAACAGACCCTGCACCTGCAAGAATATGCTAGGTGGAAGAAGAAGGAGGAGGAGGAGGAGAAGGAAGGAGGAGGAGAAGAAGAAAAGAAGGAGGAGGAGAAGGAAGGAGGAAGAGAAGAAGGAGAAGGAGAGAAGGAGAAGGAGGAGAAGAGAAGAAGGAAAAGAAAAAGGAGGAGGAGGAGGAAGGAGGAGAAGAAGAGAAGAAGGAGAAGGAGAGAAAAAGAAGGAGGAGAAGAATGAGGAGAAGAAGAAGAGGAGAAGGAGAAGAAAAAGGAGGAGGAGGAGGAAGAAGGAGGAGGAGGAGAAGGAGAAGAGAAGGAGAATAAAAAGGAAAAGAGGAAGAGGAGGAGGAGGAAGGAGAGAAGAAAAGGTGGAGGAGGAGAAGAAGAAGAGGAGAGAAAGGAGGAGGAGGGAGAAGGAAGAGAAGGAAGAAGGAGGAGAGAAGAAAGAAGAGGAGGAGAAGAAGAGAAGGAGAAGAAAAAGGAGGAGGAGGAGAAGAGGAGGAGAAGGAAGAAGGAGAAGAAGAAGAACAAGAATAAGAAAAGAAGACGACTACTTATTCATTTCTGCTGCTTTGAAGATGTTTGTGGTGCTGTTGGACTTGTTACGAGCTGTAGTTTGTCCAGTTGGAAAATTGCCCACTTTGACAAAGCTGGTGTAGATGTTCCTTTTCTTTGGTTACTCTTTGGAGGGGCTGACATTCCTGGTCTCAATTTAGCCAGAAACGAAATTTAGGTGTCTTCGTGTTTTTTTGACCAGGAAATTATTTCATTTTACAATGCTGGACTTTCCCTCTTAACTCTTCTGCCTTCTTTCTTTCCCTGTCCCTTGTCTTGTAGGGTTGAAAGGAACCTATCAAGGTTTAACCGCCACGGTCCTCAAACAAGGATCTAACCAAGCCATCCGTTTCTTCGTCATGACAGCTCTTAGGAACTGGTACAAAGGTAAAATTACGTCCCTCTTTTAAAAACCAATTTCTGTCCCTTTTCCTCTGCTCTTCTTCCAATTTGCCCTCTTAAGTCCTGAATAATGTACAATTTTAACTTTGGAAAACGTTTTCTGGAACCAAGCCATGATTACAACACACCCATCCAACAGGACTTTGGATGTTCCTTTTACTGATATTCCTAAAAGTCAACAGCAGCTTTTTTCCTAGAAGCTTTGTAACTTTGAACAGTCATTAAATCATCATCTTCTTTTAACAAACCCCATAATCCCTTGCGGGGTGGAGTCTGGGCAACTGAATGGAGCTGAGTGTTTACTGGCCGGATGCCCTTCCTGTTGCCAATGCGGAGTTATATTCAGCAGATACTATTCTCATTGTGCCCAGAGAGAGAAATATCTACCCCTAACCTAGGATCGAACTCACAGCCTCCTGATTGTGAGGTGAGAGCTCCACCTCTAGGCCACCGCACCCACTCTTAGAACGGTCATTAAATGAGCTTGTGTAAATAGAGGACTACCTGTCCAGGTAACTCATTGGGTTGTGTTTCTTCTCTGTTCTACTTGGTTGAAGACGGACAACCTTAAATCAGTGCAAATAAAAAGTAATGAAAGAAGCCAGATTTGTCTTGAAGGAATAACCTCCCTTCCTCCCTCCCTCCCTCCCTCCCTCCCTCTTTCTTTCTTTCTTTCTTTCTTTCTTTCTTTCTTCCTTCCTTCCTTCCTTCCTTCCTTCCTTCCTTCCTTCCTTCCTTCCTTCCTTTCTTTCTTTCTTGTCATCCATGTTTGTATCCTTTCAGGAGACAATCCCAACAAAGAGATTAACCCACTTGTGACGGGATTATTCGGGGCGCTCGCCGGGGCTGCCAGCGTCTTCGGTAACACCCCGCTAGATGTTGTGAAGACGAGAATGCAGGTAGGAACATACTACCACATGTGGTGAACATGTGCAGCAACAAAAAAATACTGGATAAGAATAAGAAAGCAGTTAGAGGAAACAATTAAACGAATAGAGCTCGACGCCTTTCCCTAGATCCGAAAATGAGGATGAGGTCAAACTCCAAACGTCTCTTTGATTAGTTAAGCTGTTTTTCAGCAGACGTGAGCCCTTTCACCCAGTTTGGAGTGTGTGAATTAGAGAGCCTCTAACTTGTATGAAAGCAAGAAAATATTGGAAGAAAATACATACTTGTTTAGCAAAGAGGATTAAGCAACGTATAGATATGAAGCCAGAAATATTTTTATATATATATATATAAATTTTCTTTTACAAAATATTCCATCGTTCATTAAACAGTGTGTCGTCTGGGTACAATTTTTGTGTGTGTCATAACAGTTAAAGCTTACTACCATATTCACTATTTATATCTACTCTTATTTTAATATTAATGCTAATACTTAACATATTTGTTATCATAACATTTCTCTTCTTAATTTATTTAACTTTATCATACATCATATTTATTCTCTAAGCATTGAAAAAATAAATCCCATATATTGTAATAATCGGATTCTTCCTTTTCTTCAATTGCAAGTGTTAATTTATTCATTTCTGCACATTCCAATATTTTCTTAAATCACATTTTTGTCTGCAGGAATCTCTTCACCTTTCCAGTTCTGTGCAAATACAATTCTAGCCACAGTTATTACATGAATAATCAAGTATACATTTTCTTTACTATAATTCCCTGGTAAGATCCCCAACAGGAATATCTCAGGTTTTAAATCAATATGCTGCTGCATCATCTTCTCCAACCACATACGAATTCTTGCCCAAACCAGAAATATTTTTGTTGGGTATAATATCGGAGCGGTTATGATAAAGGGACTATATATTTAGTTTTGCATGTACTGACAGCAGCAAGGATTGCATTTGCACAATATTGGAAAAATGAGAACACTCCCATCAGATGGGAATGTAATTCGGAAAATGTTAGACTGTGCAGAGATGGACAGATTGACTTTAAAAATAAAAGACAAAGAAGACACAGAGTATTACTTCATAGGGAGTAGATTTTATGAATGGTTAGAGATAAGAGGTAGAAATTAGATGAAGAAAGATTATTGCTGTGTATGAATTAAATATAAAGATGGTTTATCATTATAAATATGACAATATAATTAACAGAATTATAAATAAAGAGAAATTTAGCCAAAACTATTCTGTTATATTATTTACTATTGTTACCAGTATATCAGAGGTGGGTTTCAGCAGGTTCTGACCAGTTCTGGAGAACTGGTGGAAATTTTGAGTAGTTTGGAGAACCGGTAAATACCACTTCTGGCTGGCACCGCCACTATCTATTCTCTGCCTCCCGAGTCCCAGATGATCGGGAGGAAATGGGGATTTTGCAGTAACCTTCCCCTGGAGTGGGGAGGGAATGGAGAGTTTATAGTATACTTCCCTGCCACACCCACCAAGCCACACCCACAGAACCGGTAGTAAATTTTGAATCCCACCACTGCAGTATATGTTAATATGTTATATGTTATATATGTTGTATATGTTAATATTTTGTGTTAATATTTCTTTGTTTTCTCTTTTTTTTTTGTAAATGATATACCCTGACAATAGACTGTATTCAAATGTTTATGAATAATAACAATTTAAAAATTAGCACAAGCAGCTGATTGTCAATTGGATCAGCCTCCCAACCCTTAGCTATTTCAGGCTGCAGGGATTGCCAATGCCTATTGCCGCACGGGCCTCCTGCAAGCAGACAAATCGCTGGGAGGCGGATTTCTTTTTTCCTTGGGCTAATCAGGCTGTGCTGAAAATGAAACTAAAGCAGGCTGTTTGCTGTTTGCTGCAACGAGGCAAATTGCTGTGAGGCGGATTTCTTTTTTCCTTGGGCTAATCAGGCTGTGCTGAAAATGAAACTAAAGCAGGCTGTTTGCTGTTTGCTGCAACGAGGCAAATTGCTGGGAGGCGGATTTCTTTTTTCCTTGGGCTAATCAGGCTGTGCTGAAAATGAAACTAAAGCAGGCTGTTTGCTGTTTGCTGCAACGAGGCAAATTGCTGGGAGGCGGATTTCTTTTTTCCTTGGGCTAACCAGGCTGTGCTGAAAATGAAACTAAAGCAGGCTGTTTGCTGTTTGCTGCAACGAGACAAATTGCTGGGAGGCAGAGGCAGATTTTTTTTGCTTGTTTTCCTCCCCAAAAAAGATAAGTGTGTCTTATAGTCTGAAGCGTCTTATACTCTGAAAAATACGGTATGTTGCTTATTGAATTTAGAACAGAAGAAGAAGTGTAATGGGTATGACCAGCTGGAGCCCCAAATAAGGCAGGCGGTTGAGTTGCACCATGCCCAACATTTTCTCGCCACTGCTAATCCAACTTCCCCTTTCTTCTCCCATCTTTCTCTTCATAGGGCCTTGAAGCGCACAAGTACAAGAGCACCTTCAATTGTGCCTACCAAATTATGAAATACGAAGGACCTCTAGCGTGAGTTTGGCGTGGCTTTGAAAGATAACAAGGGGGTGGTGGGTTTTACAAGGAGGCTTACCCCCCAAGAGGTGTGAGCAACCCACAATCCACTTGACTCTTCTTGGGTTCGTAGTTTGATATATCTCCGGTTCCTCTTCAGGCAAACGGTTATCTTACATCTTCTTAAAAACTTCCAGAAGTTGTGAAATGTTTCAACACTGGAAGTTTTTAAGAAGATGTTGGATAACCATTTGTCTGAAGTGGTGTAGGCAGGGGTGTGCTATTCAGCAGGTTCTGACAGATTCTGGAGAACTAGTAGCGGAAATTTCGAGTAGTTTGGAGAACCGGCAAATACCACATGTGGCTGGCCCCAGAGTGGGGTGGGAATGGAGATTTTGCAATATCCTCCCCCCAGGAGTGGGGAGGGAATGGGGATTTTGCAGTATCCTTTCCCCTGGAGCGGGGAGGGAATGGGGATTTTGCAGTATCCTTTCCCCTGGAGCGGGGAGGGAATGGGGATTTTGCAGTATCCTTCCCTAGAGTGGGGAAGGAATGGGGATTTTGCAGTATCCTTTCCCCTGGAGTGGGAAGGGAATGGGGATTTTGCAGTATCCTTCCCCTGGAGTGGGGGGGGGGGATGGGGATTTTGCAGTATCCTTCCCCTGGAGCGGGGAGGGAATGGGGATTTTGCAGTATCCTTTCCCTGGAGTGGGGAGGGAATGGGGATTTTGCAGTATCCTTCCCCTGGAGTGGGGAGGGAATAGGGATTTTGCAGTATTCTTTCCCCTGGAGCAGAGAGGGAATGAGGAATGGGGATTTTGCAGTATCCTTCTCCTGGAGTGGGGAGGGAATGGGGATTTTGCAGTATCCTTTCCCTGGAGTGGGGAGGGAATGGGGATTTTGCAGTATCCTCCCCCTGGAGTGGGGAGGGAATAGGGATTTTGCAGTATCCTTTCCCCTGGAGCGGAGAGGGAATGAGGAATGGGGATTTTGCAGTATCCTTCCCCTGGAGTGGGGAGGGAATGGAGATTTTGCAGTATCCTTCCCCTGGAGTGGGAAGAGAATGGGGATTTTGCAGTATCCTTCCCCTGGAGTGGGAAAGGAATGGGGATTTTGCAGTATCCTTCCCCTGGAGTGGGGAGGGAATGGGGATTTTGCAGTATCCTTCCCTTGCCACGCCCACAGAACCAGTAGTAAAAAAAAATTGAATTCCACCACCAGGTGTAGGGTTTCCTGCCTAAGCAGGGGGTCGGATCAGAAGACCTCCAAGGTGCCTTCCAACTCCGTTATTCTATTTATTCTATTCTATTCTTCCTATCTAGGTTTTACAAGGGGACCATTCCTCGTCTGGGAAGGGTCTGCTTAGACGTCGCCATCGTGTTCATCATCTACGATGAAGTGGTCAAAGCGCTCAACAAAGTGTGGAAAACAGACTGAGAGCAAGGGAACCGGGTGGGGTCCTGTGCCCCCACCCACCATCAGGCAACAGCTGGGACAAAGGTGCGACCAACTGCAGAAGACAATTTGGAAGGGCGGTGTGTGGTTCTTCATTCTTTCTTTCTTCTCACTGGGAGTGGTGCCACACCGGTCCTCTCGGCCAGGGGACACGATTCCAGTCCCCAAATCACTTGTCACCTTTCGTAATACTTACTTATCGGAACGGACTGCGGATGGATGGATCCTTCTCTCCATAAGATTTCACCGTAACGGTCCATGACGCAAAACCGCCGGAGGGGAGGGGTCATCACAAAAGGGTCCTGGAAATGAATTCACGGGTCATCACCAGATAGGTTTCTTCCACTGGAGGGGCCGCGAATGACCAGTGGGTGGGGGGGGGTCGGTTGGGTAGAGTGGTTCTCTTTGGTGCTCTTGAAAATCCACATTCTTATTGGCTTTCTCACTTCTTCACTCACGGAAGACAAGTTCTAGACACGCCCTTCCTTTTCCAAAAAGAAAACCCAGATTGAGAATGGTGCAGGTAGCACCATTCTCCACCATCAATGGTGGGCTGGGTGTATATATGTGTTTGTAGGTGCTGATTTGTTTTTCTAGTGCCGTTTTCATTTGACGCTTTTTCCACCAAAGAGCATTTTGGAAAGATCGAGGTGGAAACGTAAGGAGATCTTCAATAACAAAAGGGATTTCAAGCTGTTTTATGGTGATGCATAAGGGGGGTCTGAAGGATTTCCCTCAACCTGTTGCTTCCCAGGTCCGTAGAACCAACGGCTGGATCTGTTAGGACAGGGGTCTTCAACCTTGGCAACTTTAAGACTTGGTGGACTTCAACTTTAAGACTTGTGGACTTCAACTCCCAGCAAAGCTGGCTGAGGAATTCTGGGAGTTGAAGTCCACAAGTCTTTAAAAGTTGCCAAGGTTGGAGACCCCTGTTTTAGAATATCTGGGTTTTGTGGTCCAACACACTTTCAGGGCATTAGGTTAGGGAAAGACAAATCCTGAGACTTAACAGAAGACTCCATTAAAAATATCTCCACCCCAAGGAGATACGGTCCATATCTTTCTTTGGAACCTGCTACTCTAGTGGAAAACTGACATTCATTCACTTCCGGACTTCAAGAAGTAGTAACCAAAACACTGAATACATTCCAAAAATCCATCCTTTCCATGGTTTTCTTTTGGCAACTTGCCCAGAAGATCAACTTCATATGATCAAGTCCATCCCTTCTGAGCTCCTGGGACATCCTAGGCTTCTGGCATAGTCAGGTCTCTCCAGAGCAGGAGAAAACATTCTCCATGTAGGCCTTCTCCTAGACACATTCACATCACCTTAATGCAGGGAAACCAGGAAGGACTTTCGCGTATCTTCTCCCTAGAGAAATAGTAGTGACCACTGACCTTTTACGATGGAGATGCTAAGCCTTGGCAAGTAGGATCAGCTCAGGAGTGAAATGCTACCGGTTCATTCCGGTTCGGGAAAACCAGTAGTGATAAAAAGCTACAGATTCGTCCGAATAAGTATTTCCGACGATCAGCTGTACCGCACGGTTTATATATTTCTATCGAAGCTAAATCGCGCGGCACACCTGTTTCACCTCCTTGCTGTTCTACTTACCTAGTGAAGTCTTCTTTTTCCGTGCAAAGCATGCATTTGGCACACCGTGCCCGTGTGTGGGCAGCAAACTGGTGGCGATCCGCGGAGGATTTCACCACTGGATCAGCTCCTCTGGAAATTGCGGTCTTCGTCCCCAAGCTTTGGATTTTACGTGCCTCCCTACCCTTGTGCTTTTCACTTTGGGTTTTATGTTCAGATGAATGTATTTTTTTTTAAAATATATATATATATTGGGGACTTCTTTTTTTCCTTGGTCTCTATCTGGAACCCACAGAGATGTTCCAACTTTCATGTTAGTTGGACAGAACCTGCCTTACTGTGCCCCGTTGACTTCATTCCGTAGACTTGATGGAATTGCAGTTCTTCACGTTATAGGGTGAAAAGGGCGCCGTTGACGTGGTTCTTCTTTCAGACCATGCTCCTTGGGGACATCTGGTGGAGAGAAGACCTTCCCCATTCGTCCTTTTCTCCTCCTTAGACACTGCCTTAGTTTGAGAACCAGAAGTCCTTGGTTCGTTGTCCCAATTCTTGTACTGTATTAAGAAAGGGGGAAGGCAGCCCCTTTGCCTCTTCTGCCCTGGTGCCAAGTCGAGACATTTCCACTAATCAGTGCCAAAGGTTTTGCATCAAGTGTCTCATTCTTGGGGATGGTCTTACTCAGGGGTGGGCTCCAAAAATTTTAGCAAGGGGTTCTCTGCGTGATTGCTGGGTGGTTGTGGCCTAGTCGGCCTCCTGCACCACAGCGGGGGGGGGGGGGGGGGGAGGGGCGTGTTTTTGCTCCGGGCTCCAGAGGCTTTCCTTGAGCCTCTGGGAGGACGAAAACGGCCTCCCCAGGCACCGGAAGCCCTCTGGAGGCCAGAAACGGGCCTGTTTCCAGCCTTCCCGAACTTCCGGCAGGCCCGTTTTTCTCCCTCCCCGAATCTCCATGCTCGCCCTGCTCTTACCTCCAACCAAAACGGGCCGCGTGGGGTTCTGGGGAGGAGAGGAGTGGGCGGGCCAGCCAGGAGTGGGATTTGGGGCTTCTCCGAACGGCACAGAATCTTAGCTAGAGGTTCTCCCGAACCCCTGCAGCCCACCTCTGGTTTTACTCCTCCCTTGAGTGCTCCTCTCCTGCTTTCCAAATTTAACCTGCCCTGCTGCAGGTTAGCTAAATACAAACATGCGCTTCGTGGTTTAAGGATTAGCGGATGGACAAAGGTCCAGGCACATCTGGTTGGCTGCCACTGTTGGGCATCCGCCGGTCCAGAAGAATTTTGGTCCAGAGAAACTCCGTGGTAACAGCAAGGAAGAACTTATGGCCCAGATGGAGACGATACTGACTTCTCCCTTTCTCCTTTCTGAATGTCGATGGAAATGAATTTCTCTCCCTGCGGAGCTGTTAATTCTCGAGATTCCTTCTTACGCTCTTTATATCAGGGGTCTCCACCTTAGGCAATCTTTTTAAGCCCTGTGGACCTCACCCACCCCACCCCACCCCATGCTGGCTGGGGAATTCTGGGAGTTGAAGTCCACAAGTCTTAAAATTGCCCGGGATGTGGCAACACCCCTGATCTATGTGATAAAGTTAATGCAGAGGTGGCCAGGGTGTTAGGGAGGTTGTTGGCTTGTATTTTGACAGGATCTGGTGTTTCTTAGATGGAAGATATAAATTAAATGTTTTAAGTGTCTCGCTGTTACGCCCTGGCAGCCTAAGACTAGCCTGGTTTTGGAATTCCTCAGCTCTCCGGCATGGATGCTGAAAATAAAACCAATGTTGCCTGCTTGTTAATTCGCTTGTCTCTTGGTTTCATTTAAACAATGCTGAGCGACAGAGATGATTAGGGAGCTGGAGGCAAAAATATATGAAGAACGGTTGCAGGAACTGGGAATGTCTAGTTTAATGAAAAGAAGGACCAGGGGAGACATGATAGCAGTCTTCCAATATCTCAAGGGCTGCCCCAAAGAAGAGGGAGTCAAGCTATTCTCCAAAGCCCCTGAAGGCAGGACAAGAAGCAACAGGTGGAAACTTATCAAGGAGAGAAGCAACCTAGAACTATGGAGACATTTCCTGACAGGGAGAACAGTTAATCGGTGGAACAACTGGCCTCCAGAAGTTGTGAATGCTCCAACACCGGAAGTTTTGAAGAAGATGTTTTGGGCTGTTTCTCAGGCTGCTTTTGGGCAGTTGTGGGGACATTTTTGGCCTGATTTTTGGGCCGTTTTTTTGGCTGTTTTTGAGGCCATTTTGGGCTGTTTTTCAGACCATTTTTGGGCTGTCTTGGGGCCGTTTTTTGGGCTCTTTTGGGGGTTCTTTCGGGTTGTTTTTCAGGCTGGTTTGGGGCCATTTTCAGGCTGTTTTTTGTTGCTCCGGCGCCTGTGAAGATCAGCTGGCTGGCGCATGCGCCCACATAGAGGGCTCTGCGTGCCAAGTTTGGCTTATAGGTTCGCCATCACAGGACTAGATGAACCTTATTAACTGGTTTTTCTGAATATTATGGAAAGTTGGGTTCCATGATTTATTTTATATGCATCCCTTAAAAAACAAAAATCAACCACCTCTGTCAGCAATAACAAAAGCCAGTTTAAAAATAAAGCTATTATCTCCTTGAAATCAATCACCTCAGCAAGAGAACACGAGGGAAGAGCAAAAAGAAAATTAATCAAGACCATGTTGACTCCCCAGCAGGATTTTAAAGTCATCTTTATTTGTTCCTGGTGCCTAACTTTTTGTTATTTATTTCGTTCACAGTATGGTTTCTAGCGAAGAACTCTTCCCCCCCCCCGCCCCCCCAGGAGTGAGTCATTCCTGATTTTGCAATCTTCCTCACCGTGGTCATTAAGCAAAAAACCCTCCATTAACTTTGCTTCTCAAAACCTCCTGGGAAGGTTGCCGATGGAAGTCATGTGAGCCCAAGATGCTGCGTCCATCATAAATATATATATATATTGGTCGCCAAGCATTCAAATATTAATTCATGCGACCTCCAGAGACATGGTCATAACTGCAAGGACCGGCCACTTTTCCAGGGCTGTCCTTCTCTTGAATGGTCATTAAATGTTGTAAGTTCCATTTGTCAGGAATAGCAATAGCACTTGGACTTATATACCGCTTCACAGTGCTATAAGCGGTTTACAGAGTCAGCCTCTTGCCCGCAACAATCTGGGTCCTCGTTTTACCTACCTCTGAAGGATGGAAGGCTGAATCAGCCTGAAAGGAGGGAGGGAGGAAGAAAGGAAGGAAGGAAGGACAATAGCAATAGTACTTAAGAGGTTTACAGAGTCAGCCTCTTGCCCCCAACAATCTGGGTCCTTATTTTACCCACCTCTGAAGGATGGAAGGCTGAATCAGCCTGAAAGAAGGGAGGGAGGGAGGGAGGAAAGAAGGAAGGAAGGAAAGAAAGAAGGACAATAGCAATAGTACTTAGACTTATATACCGCTTCACAGTGCTTTACAGCCCTCTCTAAGCGGTTTACAGAGTCAGCCTCTTGTCCCCAACAATCTGGGTCCTCATTTTACCAACCTCTGAAGGATGGAAAGCTGAGTCAACCTTGAGCCAGTCAGGATTGAACTGTCGAACTGGTGGCAGTCGGCAGTCAACAGAAGTAGCCTGCAATACTGCATGCTAACCACCATGCCACCATAGGTATGGAATAGGTTTCCTGCCTGAGCTGGACTAGAAGACCTCCAAGGTCCCTTCCAACTTTTATTATTCTGTTATTCCTGTAAGGAATGGATTAATTTTTGGGATCTACCCATTAATTTAAAAAAATAAAAAACCACAAAGTTTTATTGAAAGTCCTTTATGCTTAACTAGTTTCCTGTAGTCCTGCTTGCTGTTGTTCCATCTCAACCGTAACAGCTATTCCACGCTGACGGAGCAGGTCCTTCAAGGAATGGATGGTGCAACTCAGTTCCTGGGAAGAGAGGGTAATCCCAGGGGTGCACTTGGGCTGGTTCTGGGTTTCCAAGATCTTCAGAACGTGGGCCACAAGGATAGCTTTGACCAACAGCGCTGTGATAGCAGAATGTACATGAGGACAGGACAAAGCTTTCAGATGCAGGCAAGGGAAGTCCTCTGAAACACACAAATAGGATAGGATTTCTTTATTGGCCAAGTGTCATTGGACACACCCAAGGAATTTGTCTCCGCCTTGAGAATGAGAATGAGAAGGGAAGGGAAGAGGAGAGGAGAGAAAAGAGGAAAGGAAAGGAAAAAAAGAAAAGAAAAAAGAATTCTTTATTGGTCAAGTGTGATTGGACACACATAAGGAATGTGTCTCCGGATTGAGATTGAGATTGAGAGTAGAGTAGAGTAGAAGATAGGATAGGATAGGATAGGATAGGATAGGATAGGATTAGAATTCTTTATTGGCCAAGTGTGATTGGACACACATAAAGAATTTGTCTCTGTATTGAGATTGAGATTGAGAGTAGAGTAGAGTAGAGATAGAATGGAATGGAACGGAACGGAACGGAATGGAATAGAATTCTTTATTGGCCATGTATGATTGGACACACAAGAAATTTGTGTTGGTGCATATGCTCTTGGTGTATCGAGCAATCCAGAGGTTCAAGCTTAGGTGAACAGAGAGGCCACCATATGGACATAGAGTTTGCACACCAAACACTATGTCCATATGCCTAAGGCGGGACTAGAACTCACAGTCTCTTGGTGATTGGTCCAAAGTCACCCAGTCAGCTTTCATGCCTAAGGCAGGACTAGAGCTCACCATCGCCTGGTGCCTTAACCATAGACCAAAATGGACCTCTGATTTCACTCCTTCAAATACTTCCCCATTTTTTTTACTCACTTTGGGAATGTGGTTCTTAAAACTGTTTGAAAACACCTCAGACTTATCCAACTCACCTTGGCTCCACCACTGTCTACAGAATTCTACAGTGCAGATGATTCCGGCTCCGGTGTTTTCTAACCAGGATTGTATTGACTCCCAAAGTTTTCGAGAGGTGGTTGGCGCGTTCTCCACCAGTTGGAGCAGAAAAGGTAATAACATCTGGGAGAAGACTGCTGGTTCGGTGTAGACGTTGGGTTCATCCTCTTTGTAGAGGCTGACCACTCTGAAAAGAGAAAAACGACATTCGCGCCACTTTCTGAACCATAAACAATTAACCGCAGTTTAGCTTAACGTGTTGTGTGGACTCAGCTCACGTGGGTTAATAAGGAGGCATGCTGGGCAAACAAAGAGAAAGAAGTTGAATGCACCTCATGAAGAATTAATTCATCTGATCAGATTACAGATTAACAGAGTTGGAAGGGATCTTATAGGTCATCTTGTCTAACCCCCCACTCAAAACAGGAGGCCCTACACCATTTCTGACCAATGGCCGTCCAGTCTCTTCTTGAAAGTCTCGTGATGAAGCTCCCACAACTTCCGAAGGCAACTTCTGTCCCATCGGTTGTTTGTTCTCACTCTCAGAAAGTTCCTCCTCATTTCTAGGTTGAATCTCTCCAGCAATATCTCTCATCTTGGAGCCTGTTGGACTTCAGTTCCCATAATTCCTCAGAGAACCTGATTTTGATCATCTCACATGATCTCAAGGAGGCACCAGGATTGGAGGAAAGCTTGAATGTAGTGCTCTACCATATTTTTCGGAGTATAAGATGCACTTTTCCTTAAACTGTATAAGTCTTGTATAAGAGCAAGACCAATTTGATCTTGCTCTTATACAAGACCAAATTATACACCAATTTGGTCTTGTATAAGACCAAATTGGTGTATAATTTGGTCTTATACACCAAATGTAGCCCACTGGCCTCACCCTTTGGCCTCTGCCTCCCAGCAATTTACTTCCTTGCAGCAAGCAGCAAGAAGCATTTCAGTTTCAACACAGCCTAATTAGCACAAGTTGATTGGCCTTCCGATTTTCAGCTGTTTCAGGCTGCAGGGATTGCCATTGCCTATTGCTGCGTGGGCCTCTGCTGTTTGCTGCAAGGAGGCAAAATTGCTGGGAGGCAGAGGCAGATTTCTTTTTCTTGTTTTCCTCACCCAAAAAGGTAAGTGCGTTTTATAGTCCGGAGCGTCTTATACTCTGAAAAATACGGTCATTAGGACTTCCCCATTAAAGCATTGCAATGAAACCAGGTTTGAAATTTGAACTGCTTCAAAGCCTGGGAGAAGAGGGATCAGCCAGGATTCAATGACCCAACTAGCTTGACTCAACAACTTACCATTGGCAGGTTGCTGGGTCTGAGAGATCCCAGTGCTTTATAATTGAAGTTGGGGAAGTACCCACATTTAGTCAAAAAAAGAGCCCGTGTTTTTTTTTTAAATTTAATTTATATGCCACCCTTCTCTGGAGACTCGGGGCAGCTTACAATGCGTTAAGCAATAGCCTTCATACTTCTTGTATATACCTGCTTAGTAGGGCTTTTGGCCCCCCCTAAGTGGTGTTCTTTTTTATACAAAGTCAGCTTATTGCCCCCACAATCCAGGTCCTCATTTTACCTACCTCGAAAGGATGGAAGGCTGAGTCAACCTTGAGCCTGGTGAGACTCGAACTCGCAGTAATTGCAGGCAGCTGGTGTCCCTTTAATGCCACTTTAAGCTGCTGCGCCACCAAGGCTCTTGCCTACATCCCTCTCTTTGCTTACCCCTGGCTTTCCAGCTCCATCAAGGTCTCACTGAGTTCTACCGTGGGGAGAAGGTGCATCAGTGATGCAAACGTTGAAGGATGGTCCCCAAAGTTTTCGAGCAGGAACTGCAGCAGGCTGAACAGAGCCTTGGAGCTCTGGAGCTGAAGGCAAGTGTGGTGAGGTTGATTCTGCTGGACCAAACAGCTGACGAAGGTAGCAGCTTCATGACGCACGTTTTGGTCTTCGTCTTGGAGGAGATGTATCGCTGCCTTGATCAGCCTGAAGAAGGTGTAAGAAGGGAAGAAATTCACATCAGTTTTGGGGTGTTGGTGGGTAAGGAAGTGACCAGGCTTCCTGAGTCATTAAAACACACGAGTAGTCACAAAATTGTGGGAAATGACCCAGTCTCTCAACACTGGTAGAACAATGTGGGAAAGATGGCCGAATTGCAACTGGTTGTATTCTGGAGAATTTGGGGAACCCCAGCAACTGTTCTGAAACGTTAAGTGTCCGTGCTGGTGGTGTTGTTTGCAAAAGGACGTACCGTAGAACTTGGGAACGAAGGAGGAAGTCGGACGATTTCCGGACTCTCCAAATCCACCCTGGGCCACCCATTTGGATGGCTTTGGCTGCCGCCATCCTGAGCGCTTCGTCTGAAAGGGAGTCGCTCCACTTTTCTATCGTTGCAATCCATCGTTCCCATAAACGATCGCCTTCGGGGCTGCACCCAAAAGAGAGAGAGTTCCACTGCAAGAACAGTCACGGATTTGCTGCTTTGGATTCCAACCAGATCCTCTTTGACTTAGGCCCATGATGACGATCCTATGGCACGTGGAACCATGTCGCCTGGCACGCCGGCTCAGCTCTCAGCCTCAGCCTCTGGAGGCTGGGGACAGCAAAAAAGTCACTTCCTGTCTAACTGAAAGTTGGAAAACGGGCCCTTTCGGGCCTCCGAGGGGATTGGGAAGGCTGTTTTCGCCCTCCCCAGATGCATAGAGAGGATCTGGAGCCAGGTGAGGAAGAAAAAGGGGCCTATTGGGCCATCGTGTGCTAGGAGCAGGGGTTGTGTGTGCATTCACGGGGCAGAGCACATATAATTATGGGTGTGGGCACGCGAACCTCCCCCGCCCACCCCTTCCTGGCACGCGATGGCAAAAAGATTAGCCATCATTGACTTAGGCCATGCCTACCTAGCCAGTCATTAGGACAGAGAGCTGGTTGTTAAAAAACACCAGAAACGACAAAACCCTTTTGATATCTCTCTCTCTCTCTCTCCTTCCCTCTTCCCCCTCTCTCTTTATCTTTCTATGTCTGTCTCTCTCCAACTCTCTCTGTATCTCTATCTCTGCCCTGGCCACTTCTCCATCCCCCGGCGTCGCCCTTACCTTCTCAGGCCAGGCAAGGAATGACTGGGAGGGGAGGGAGAGGAGCGGAGCGGAGCCACAGCAGATGGCCCAAAGAGCCGCATGAGGCTCCGGAGCCACAGGTTGCTGACACCTGGCCTAAGTGCTATTTCTATTGCTAATTGTTGGCTCTTGACCTCCGGCTTCTACTTACTGTTGACTCAGGAACAATGTGGCTGCACAAAAGGCATCATCTCGGAGCTCGGGACCATCCTGGTCACTCTCTACCACAGAGAACAGGATTTCACCACACTCCAGAGCTAATTTCTCCGGGAAAGGCTGCCTTTGAGCACCGTTGCCAAACAGAAGGAGAAAAACTTCCAAGTACAGCTTCAAGACGGCGGGGTCTCCTGTGTTTTTCAGGATCTCCTTGAGTTTTTCCTAAGGCGCAAAGAAAGGGACGTAACGTTTTGTGTGCCCAAAATAAATGCCCCCGTAACAGAATCGAGAATATAAAGTGCTCCTCAAAGGGGAAGGAGAAATAAGGATGTTCTTTGTTTTTATGCATCATGCTAAACCAGGGGTCGGGACCTTAAAAACTCAAAGAGCCACTTAGACTCGTTTCCCGCAGAAAAAAAAAACACACTGGAGCCACAAAACCTGGGTGGGCGTGGCCAACTCAATGTCACTCACTCCCACCCAGTCACATGACCACCCCCAGCCACGCCTACCCAGCCACAAAACCATTCTGTCTCCCCCTCTGCCTATCTCCCCCCCATGTCTCTCTTCCTCTGTCTCTCTTCCCCTCTCTCACTCCTCCCTATATATCACTCTATGTCTCTCTTTCTCTCCCCCTCTCTCTGTTTATGTGTGTGTGTGTGTCTCCTCCCTCCCATCCTCTTCCTCTCCCCCTCCTCTCATGATGCCCTGGCTGGCCGTGGCTGAGCCGGGACCCTTCCCAAGCGAGCGCCAAAGCGCAGCAGAGGCGCACACGGGGTGGGCGGCCGCTCACTTAGGAGGGTCTTAACAAGGACACAGCTTCTCTCCACTAATGCTCCGGCCATCGCCTAGCCGTTTCATTCCCCACTCCCAGCAGCTCTTCAGCCGAGTGCAGAGGGTGTGAACTCCAGCCTGAAGCGGCAGGAAGCAAAGGCTGCCTTACGTGCAAATGTGGCACAGAGGCCACAGATACAGGGAAGCTTCACTCCTGCACTCTCCTCCTCCTTCCACTCTCGTGACGCCCAGGTTGTGGCTGAGGCGGGAACGTGCACACGCGTGGGGAGACCCTCCTTAAGCGAGCCGCTACCTGCCCTGCACACACCTTTCCTGAGTTTCGGCGCTCGCTTGAGGAGAGTCTCCCCGCACGTGTGCATGCTCCCAGCTCATGGGGGGAGGAGAATGCAGGAGAGAAGCTGCCCTGTACCTGCCTTCGCCCCACATTTGTGTGTAAGGCAGTCTTTGCTTCTTGCCGCTTTGGGCTGGAGTCCAAAAAAGAAATTAAGAGAGGCGAGGGATGGGGCCAACCAGTGATGGGACAGGGAGCCATGGCAGAGGGCCCAAAGAGCCACATGCAGCTCCGGAGCACGGGTTGCCAACTCCTGTGCTAAACCTTGGTTTGTGGAAGAAGACCTGGTTGACCTTTCATACTATGCTATGGCTTGCAAGCCACAATACCTAGGTTCACACAGGACATCAAACCCTCAACTAAATTGATCACATTATGGCAACTGGGACCCCACCCATTATAAATGTGGCCCTTGACTCCTGGAATGTTAAAGGAATGTTGATCAATGCTGGAACCAGAAGTTCTTCTGGAGAACATCTAACTAATCTGTCAAGTGTGTATTGGAGTTCATGACAGGCAGAGACATGGTAACAAGGTCAGCCAATGAATAGGCATAGCAACTAAGTCAGCCAGTGGGGACTGTTTGGAAACTGAAACAGTGTTTTGCTGTGTGAGCAACGAGACAGCAAGGAGCCTGGGCGTGGCTTAGCTGTGCTGAGCTCTGAGTCTGTGCTAAAGCAAACAACAAAAACAACCTAGTCTGCTGCTCTGAACTGAAACTAAAAACGGTTCTCTCTTCTGCCTGTGTTTGCTGGTACTTGTTACCACATTGGAAGAAGAATCTGCAGTTGGTATTGTATATTTATTTCATGTGTTATGTTATATATATAAAGTTAATGAATCCTGCTGAATCAGTTACCTGTGTGTGCTTTCTGGATGCAAATCTGGATGCAAACTCTGACATCATCCCTAACATTTGTAGACCCCCCCCCCCACAAGTTTGACCCAGGAATCCTCTCTACATTTCCTTAGAAGACCTCTGCATTTTTGGAGAACACGTATTACGGACCAGTGGTTAAGATACAGCATCTCCGATTCCATATATCCCTGCTGGGATTAAAACCAGATCTCACCATGAATATCAGCTGCAGTTCCTTGTTGGACTTCAAACCTTTCCTTTCCTCGGTGTCCAACAACCAAGTTAGAAAGGCGGCTTGCACGTCAGGATTTCCCCTTTCCAGAAGCAAGCTCAGATCACGGATTCTTTCCGGAGATTCCTGTCTTGTGGCTTCTTGGCTGAGGAAGCTGACAGCCCATTGGCAAAAGATGGAAGAACCAAGCTTGAAGAAGATTTTAAAAAAAGGCATTAGTCCGTGTCTTTTTTTTTCACAAGGTGACAACCTATCTTCATCCTTTGCTTTTCTCCCAGGTTTCTTCTGAACCCACCTGTTATGGCCCACCAGTGGTCAGTAGAGCTGGCAGCAGAGTCAGACATTGAGGAGGTTGGGGAGGGACATGGGCCAGTCCTGGGGGCTGGGGAAAGTTTGGACGAGGGCTCTGCGTCAGAGGCAGAGGCAGAGAGGGAGCTAGACAGCAGTGAGGCAGAGGAACAGCTGGAGCCTGTTCCCAGTGTGCGCATGCGCAGAGCTGCCAGAAGACAAAACAGCTAAGAAAGCAGGGTCGACTTGGGAGTAAAGCCACACCTTGGAGGTGATTGGCCCCTCCCACAGGAAACAAAAGAAGAGCGAATGGGGAATGGGCTTTTGCAGGAAACAATTCATTCGTTCTGTGACTCTTAGAGACTCTGCCAAGTTTTGCCTTGTACTGTGTTTGGAAACATGGCAGCTTTCCAAGTGAGATAAGGTCTGTGTTGATAAATATTCCTTTGAAAAACTGTTCGGATAGGCCTTGCTGACTGTGAATGAAAGGAATTCACAGTTGTGTAAATAAAAGCAGTTTTGCCGGGACCAAGACTATGCTTCCTGCTTTTTAAAAGAGCCTAGGTCAAACACCACCTTCTTCAACCTGTGACTTCCACACAGCCCTCACTCACATTGAGCAACCTGGATGGGGAGGATGGCAGTTGTAGTCCCACACGCCTCACGAAAAAGCACATTGAGAATATCTTCCCTCCCACCTTATTTATTTATTGATTGATTGATTAAAGGTAGGGCCTTTTAGCAAAACTAGGGATTTCTGTTTCAGTCCTTTGTGTTGGCTCTCAGCCCTGACAATTCTGGATACCTGGATAGGGGAGAAACCAGGTTTAGGACTGGCCAGATCCCCATACAACAGATCCCAGACTTTCTGCACAAAACCTGGAGAACAGCTTCCTAGCAGCAAGGACAAAACTTGAAGGTAAACGGCACAGATCAACGGGCACCGTCGTATGTCCATCAGCAACCAGATGTGGGTTTCCATTATGCAGGCCACGGACCGCAGCAACTCAGGATTTAGCCTGAAAAGCAGATGTTGAAACATCAGAAGGTCAGTTTAGCAGGGGTGAACTGCAGTCTTGTGAAATAAAATTGTTTTGCAAATTGAAAAAAAAGCAGAGGTTTTAGCAGCATGGACTGATATTTATTTACTCTGGTGCCCCTATTCTTTAGAGCAGCCCCTCAAATATTGGAAGATTGCTATCATGTCACCCCATAGTCCTTCTTTTCACTAGACAAGGTAAAGGTAAAGGTTCCCCTGACACATATTTGCTACTCGTTCCTGACTCTAGGGGGTGGTGCTCATCTCCGTTCCAAAGCCGAAGAGCCAGTGCTGTCTGAAGACGTCTCCGTGGACTCAACGCCAAAGGCTCATGGAACGCTGTTTCCTTCCCACCAAAGGTGGACCCTATTTTCCTACTTGCATTTTTTACCTGCTTTCGAACTGCTAGGTTGGCAGAAGCAGGGACAAGTCACATGTTGTGGCTCCGTTGCCTGAGCCTGCGTCATCAGCAGGGGAGGACTCTGAGAGTGAGGGAGAGGAGTTGGCAAGGCCTCCTTCTCCAGGACCCTCCTCTCTGGCAATGCCTCCGGAGGACACTGAAGAGCAGGAGATAGGCCCAGAGCCAAGCTCGTCCCCGCAGCCACAGGAGGACATTGATGAGGGGAGTGAGTTTTGGTTGGATCCTCGCCAGCGTCGGAGAGACAGGAGAGCCCAGCAGAGGAAAAGGCGTGGTCGTGATTAGCTGGTGGACCACGCCTCCCAGGCTATATAAGAGAGGGATTGCAGCCTGTATCTTTGTGACGAACAAAACAAAGATTCATGGATCCCGGTTTTGAATCGGCCCTGCGTCTCAGCTCTGAACATTTTGGTGGTGTGTATGTGACTGACCTATTAATAAAGACGTTGGCAAGCAGCTGCGGATTGCTGCCAAACTTTGTTATCAGCTTACTTGGTGGCCTGCCAGTTCATTAGACTCTGATTGTCTGAGGGGGGGGGGGTTATTTCTGGGAACGGGGCCAGAACATCACAGGAGCTCCTCCTGTTACGCGGCACTAGGGATTCGAACCGCTGAACTGCCGACCTTTTCGATCGACAAGCTCAGCGTCTTAGCCACTGAGCCCCCGCGTCCCTAGACTAGACATACCCAATTCCTGAAACCGTTCGTTGTATATTTTAGCCCAGTTTTTCTTCGTTGCTCTTCTCTGCCTTCTTTCCCGAGTCTCAGAAAATGAAATTGAGAAAAAAGAAAATACTGAACAAATGTGCCAAATTCTTGGTGCCCTTTTCCCCTGCCTGGATGTGACAGGTGGATCCTGGCCGTGTTTTTATTTCTGTCTGAACTTGACAGACCATGAACAAAGTACTTGGCATTCAGTTCGCACAGTGAAGAAGGAACAAAAGGGTACGGTACGAATAGACAATCAGGAAGGGCAGAGAATTTGGGAAAAGCTTTGCTCCTGTTTATTTTGGCTTTGACCATAAAGTAAACACAGGTCACTTATAACCATTTGTTTAGTGACTGTTCAAAGTTATAACGGCTCTGGAAAAAAGTGACTTATGACCGTTTTTTTCCCCACTTACGACCAACGGTTACAGGACATGGGCATGGCTAGTCTAGGGAAGAGAAGGACCAGGGGAGCCTGGATAGCTCAGCAGACTAATGCATTGTAATTTAACTCCAGCTGCCTGCAATTACTGCAAGTTCGAATCTCGCCAGGCTCAAGGTTGACTCAGCCTTCCATCCTTTCCAAGGTAGGTCAATTGAGGACCCAGTTTGTGGGGGCAATAAGCTGACTTTGTATAAAATATACAAAAGTATGAAGGCTATTGCTTAACGCCTTGTAAGCTGCCCTGAGTCTCCGGAGAAGAGCGGCATATAAATCTAATTAAAAAAAGAAGAAGGAAGGAAGGAAGAAAGGAAGGAAAGAAAGAAAAGAAAGAAAGAACATTCAGCTGCCTGCAATTACTGCAAGTTCGAATCTCCCCAGGCTCAAGGTTGACTCAGCCTTCCATCCTTTCTAAGGTGGGTAAAATGAGGACCCAGTTTGTGGGGGCAATAAGCTGACTTTGTATAAATATACAAAAGTATGAAGGCTATTGCTTAATGCATTGTAAGCCGCCTGGAGTCTCCGGAGAAGGGCGGCATATAAATCAATTTTTTTTTTAAAAAAGCATCTTCCAATATTGGAGGGGTGGGAAGGCAAACGTACCGATCGGCCTTCAGAGCTTGATTCAACACAGCCTGGATTTGCAGCAGACATCCGTGCAATGCGTTATGGGACAGAGCGGCCTCCGGCTGCGGGAATCTGGCTGCCAACTGCAAGAGGATCTTTCCGTAGTCCGTCACCGGAATGAAAGGCACCAAAGCTTTGGCGGCCATCGCCCGGACGGCATAAATGGGATTTCCTGACAGCTGGATCAGGGGCTCTAGGAAGCAGGTGAGAGCGCTGGAGAGAATAAAACGAGCAAAAGAGGAGGAAAATGGGTCACCATTTTTGGGTGGGACCTCAAATGGCCATCAAGGAACTCGAACAACAATCTCGAGGACGGAAGCCTCCGAAGTACCCTAGTTGGGTAATGAAACATTTTCAAATAACTATCAAGCTCAGAGAGCACCAAGACGCCACAATTCAGTCCTGAATTTATACTGCTAAGTGAAACATTCGTTAAGTGAGTTTCGCGGCCCTGTTTTACGACTTTTCTTGCCACATTACCCAAACTAGGTAACATCATCAGTGCTAGAAGGGAGGGGGGTTTGAGGGGAGGGGGAGAGGGAGGAGGACTGTATGGTCCTTGGTACTCTCTGAACTTGGTTCTTCTCTTTTAGGCATTTCATTACCCAAACTAGGTAACATCATCAGTGCTAAAAGGGAGTGGAGTGTCAGCACTTCAAGCTGCATTTATTCTAGTGCTGACATAAGAAGGAGAAGCGGAGGTGTCTGGAAAGGGACGTTTGACTCTTCACCTACTTATTTTCCCTGGAGATAATATCCCCTAGGAGATGGGATGGGAGGGGGAAAATTCCTTTGAGTTGGAGCAGTAGATTAGGGGAGAGTGACTTGGAAGATGGCCAATGAGTGCAGAGGAGTGGGGGAAGGACAGGGAGGGTTTTTGGGTCGGAAGTCAGTGTTGGCTACGGTGAGTCGGAGAATGTCGTGCTTAATAAATGAGAGTTTTTTCATCAAAGACTCTGTTTGAAATGCAATTTATTTGAGACGACCTCGAAACCTGACATGGAGTTTGTGGAGAGGTGGAGAAAGAAGAGGAAGAGAATGACTATGGGGTCGTTGGTGTTCTCTGAGCTTCATTGCTCTCTTGCAGACATTGAATTACCCAACGAGGTAACATCATCAGTGCTAGAAGGGAGTGGGATTTGCAGCGAGGAGGAGAGGAAGAGAGAGAGGCGGGCAGAGGAGGACTATCAGATCCTTGGTGATCTCCGAGCTTGGTTATTCTCTTGTAGACATTGCATGACCCAACGAGGTAACATCATCAGTGCTAGAGATGTTAGCTAGCCAGTGCAGCCGTTGAGATGGTTCTCCTGCACCCTGAATGGCCTTGAACTCAAAGAGTCTTCATAGTTTTACTATCTTTAAATGACTCAGTGACCCCCCCACCTTGGTGATTTCATTTTGGTGTTGAGGTCCCACCAAGGTGTCTCCCCAGCTTACCTGTCCTGAGTGTCTCTGCTGGGCTGCAGCTTGGCCAGAAAAGTGAGGACAGCGTACAGGGAAGGACAGAGGTGGAATTTCCCTCTTCTCGGTCCTTCAGATATGGACACCTCCACAGCCAGGGACAATTCTCCAAGTAGGATGCTTCTCAAATGAACATGTCGGCCGAAGAGAGCTTCGGGGCTTACCCCGTCCTTGGGACGGTCGTCCTCGGAACTCCATTTCTGCCCGAGGAGGCGAACAGTCAAGGCACCTGGAGGAAAACAAGATAGGAAGTTAGAAAGAACCGCGTTCCAAAAAAACAAATGAACGTACGGGTAATAGCAATAGCCCTTAGACTTATATACCACTTCACAGTGCTTTTACAGACCTCTCTAAGCGGTTTACAGAGTCAGCCTCTTGCCCCCAATAATCTGGGTCTTCATTTTACCCACCTTGGAAGGATGGAAGCAGAGGTGAAATGCTCCCGGTTTGGACCGGATCGCCTGATCCAGTAGTGATGGCAGCAGGTGGTTCGGAGAACCGGTAGCAAAAATTCCTGCCCCCACCCCAATGCCCAGTTAATCCGCACGATCATCAGAGGCTTTTTTTTTTAAAAAAAAAAATGAAAGCATTTTTTCTACAACCTCTTCGGGTGAAAAAATGCTTTAAAAAAAAAGCCTCTGACGATCCCAGCTGAGTTGCCAGATCGTCAGAGGCTTTTAAAAGCATTCTTTTAGAAACGCTTTTTATAAAAAAATGTTTTTAAAAGAAAAAAAGCCTCTGACAATTAGGCAACTCAGCTAGGATCTCAGAGGCTTTTAAAAGCATTTTTTTAACAACCACTTCGGCCGAAGAGGTTGTAGAAAAAATGGTTCTAAAAGTAAAAAAACCCAAAAAAGTTGCCCACGCCCACTCAGTCACATTACCCCCCCACCAAGCCACGCCCACAGAACCACTAGTAACAAATTTTACATTTCACCATTGGATGGAAGGCCGAGTCAACCTTGAGCCTAGTGAGATTCGAACTGCCAAATTGCAGGAAGCCAGCAATCAGCAGAAGTAGCCTGCAGTACTGCACTCTAACCACTGTGCCACCGTGGCTCTAATCTTTGTTTAGAGGCCACAACTGCAAATGGCAACTCAGTCATTAAACTATTTGTACCCAGACAACACGCTATTTAATTGAAAATGGAATTTTTACATGCAAACTTCATGCAAAAAAAAAAAAAAGCAAAAAACCTCACTTAATCATTGTGGAAGTGTGACTCAGCCTTGTCTCCCCCCCCCCCCTTGGGAAACCGTAATTAATTAGAGGTGAATGGATCTTGTTTTCCATGGTGTATACTCTCAAAGAAAGAAAACCTGAAGTATATATTCTAAGAAACATTTTATTATAAAAGTAAAAAAAACTAGCTAGGTACATCTTACCCGCAGTCTTATCACACAAACGGACAAAGGAAGTATATAAATCAGGAAGTTAGAAAAGAAAGAATGTGGACACGTGCAGTAGCTCCAAAAATCACAAGACTGTCTTATCTCAGCGATAAGGTTCTCTGGCCAGCTACCGTAAGTTTTAGGATGGAAGCTCAGCTGGCAAATACAAATAACGCAGTGACAACCATTGCCTTGCTTAGCAACAAAAATGTTGGGCTCCATTGTAGTTGTAAGTCAAGTACAGCCTTTTCTAGTTGCCCAGGATGTGAGCCCAATAGTTCATAAACATTTGAGATCTCCTAGGACAGGGATTTCAAACTCAAGGCCCGGAGGCTGGATCCAAACCGTGGGGCCATCCTGGAAACAGCGAAGGACTGGCCTCCGGTGCCTCTACCAGCAAAAACGGAGCTCAGGAAGACCGCATGCGGCCTTCCTGACCTCCGTTTTCACTGGCAGAGGGTTGCAGGAGGCTGTCCCAGCAGAAAACGGAGCTTGGGAATTGAGAATCTGGATTGAAGACATCTCAGCAGTGAAACAGATCTAAGCTTCCAAAGGAAGACCGTGAACGGATTTACCGAAAAGTTGGTTGGCTGCGTTTCTCATAGCCCAACTAGGGGAGCTTAGTGCCTTGAGAACTAGCACCATCAGAGGTGTGATGTGTTGTTGCAGAGCAGGCCCAAGGTTGGAACCCCGGACTAACGTTTGAAGCACGTGGACGGCAGAAACCTACAGAAGATAAAGGAAAAGAAATCAAGTCACACATGGACCATGGGTGAGTTCTAACATTTTTTTTACTACGGGTTCTGTGGGCGTGGCTTATTTTGTGGGTGTGGCTTGGTGGAGGGGAATGGGACGGTGGGCATGGCCAACTTTTTTTTTTTTTAACTTTTAAAAGCATTTTTTCTACAACCTTAAGAGGTTGCGGGAAAAAATGCTTTCAGGGGCCTCTGACGATCAAGCAACTCGGCGGGGATCGCCAGAGGCTTTTAAAGGCATTTTTTTTCTTTTAAAAGTAAAAAAAAAAAGCCTCTGATGAGGTGGGCAGGGTAAGCGAGCGGCAACCAGGCTGGGGACCAGTTCGGGAGCGTGGCCAGCCAATGTTATTACCGGTTCTCCGAACTACTATAAATTTTTATTACCGGTTCTTGCGAACCGTTGCAAACCGGAAGCAACCCACCACTGACATGGACCCAGAATTGTTCAGAATATTAGGACTTGATGCAGATGTCACACAAAGTCCTGTCTTGTCTTCTTCAAGGTTCAGTAGTTCACACCTCTGCTGGACCATAAAGTACAGATGAACAGAGTTGGAAGGGACCTTGTAGGTCATCTAGTCCAACCCTTCCCCGCCCAAGCAGACAGTAGGGTGAACGCCAGCGATTTGAATTCACTCAACAAACCCGATGGCTTAACAGGATAGCTGAAGGCAAAGTTGACCGAACTGAGGGGTCTTGGTGCTCGCTGAGCTTGCTTCTTTTCTTGCAGGCGTTTCATTACCCAACTAGGTAACATCATCAGTTCTACAATAGGAAACGTCTGCAAGAAAACAGCCAAGCTCAGAGAGCATCGAGGATCCCTCCTTTCAACCCTGACCTACCAATATTCTCCTTTATTGCTAACAGAACTCTATTGAAATATGATTCCCCGCCTTAGGTTTTTAAGAAGGCATTTAAGGAGGTTTTTAAGAAGAGGCTGGACAAGTCACTTGTCTGAGATGGTATAGGTTCTCCTGCTTGATCAAGAGGCTGGACTAGAAGACCTCCAAGGTCCCTTCCAGGTCCTGTTCTATTCTAAATTCTAAATTCTAAATTCTAAATTCTAAATTCTAAATTCTAAATTCTAAATTCTAAATTCTAAATTCTAAATTCTAAATTCTGTTCTATTCTCCTCCTTTCCTCCTCCTCCTCCATTCTATTCTATTCTATTCTATTCCATATTTTCTATTCTATTCCATTTTATTCCATTCTATTCCATTTTATTCCATTCCATTCCATATTTTCAATTCCATTCCATATTTTCTATTCTATTCTATTCTATTCTATTCTATTCTATTCTATTCTATTCTACTCTACTCTACTCTACTCTACTCTACTCTACTCTACTCTACTCTACATATTTTCCATTCCATTCCATTCCACATTTTCTATTCTATTCTATTCTATTCTGTTCTGTTCTGTTCTGTTCTATTCTATTCTATTCTATTCTATTCTATTCTATTCTATTCTATTCTATTCTATTCTATTCTATTCTATTCTATTCTATTCTTCTATGCTATGCTATGCTATGCTATGCTATGCTATGCTATGCTATGCTATCCTATCCTATCCTATCCTATCCTAGTCTACTCTATTCCATATTTTCCATTCCATTCCATTCCATTCCACATATCCTATCCTATCCTATCCTATCCTATCCTATCCTATCCTATCCTATCCTATCCTATCCTATCCTATCCTATCCTATCCTATTCTAGTCTACTCTATTCCATATTTTCCATTCCATTCCATTCCAGTCCACATATCCTATCCTATCCTATCCTATCCTATCCTATCCTATCCTATCCTATCCTATCCTATCCTAGTCTACTCTATTCCATATTTTCCATTCCATTCCATTCCATTCCATTCCATTCCATTCCATTCCATTCCATTCCACATTTTCTTTTCTATTCTATTCTATTCTATTCTATTCTATTCTATTCTATTCTATTCTATTCTATTCTATTCTATTCTATTCTATTCTATTCTATTCTATTCTATTCTATTCTATTCTATTCTATTCTATTTTGACGGACTTACAGAGTGGCCCTACCTCACAATCTTATTGTATTTATTACATTTTTTAATGCTGCCTATTCCTCCTATAAGAGGATACTGTTGCTCAATTTTGCTGTTGTTGTGAGACTATCAGCCAGGTTGGAAGGAAGGCGTCAAGTGAGGGTCTAGCAAAGAGTCCTTACGCAGCTGCAAGCGGCCTAAGATTGACCATTCCCCCCCCCCCAAATCCCTGAAGCCCTATCTGGTTGTTCCCAGGGGAAGGCAAGCAGGCTGGGCGGATTCTTGTAGCATAGGTGGTAAGCGATAAAGTTACGGACTTTTCTTATTCACAAGTGTTGCTGGTTGCCTGCATCTGGCCGCTGTGTCCTTACCTGGGGCAAATCCAGTGTCTGGTCTGAGCTGTGGGAGATTGGTTGGTTGGCCAAGGCGAGCAATGTCTGAATGCAGTGAGTCAGAAGAGGCCGGGACTTGGCGGGATCTTCTCCTGTCGTAATGCATAGGAAGAGCATTGGGAAACCGGCCGCCCGGCGAGTGATGGAGCTTCCTCTGGGGCTTCTTAACAAAGCCAGACCCTTGAAAGAGATTTTTAGTGGTTAGAAATTGGGTTAGAAAGCAAGAGGACGTGAGTTCAAGTCCCGCCTTAGATGTAAAAGTCAGCTGGGTGACTTTGGGCCAATCACCAGGAGGCTGTGAGTTCTAGTCCCACCTTAGACATGAAAGCCAACTGGGTGACTTTGAGCCAATCATCAGGAGATGGTGAGTTTATCTCTCCCTCCCTCCCTCTCTCCTCTCTCTCTCTCTCTTATTCTTTCTCTCCCCTCCCCTCCCCTCTTCTCTCTTTTTCTTTTTCTTTCTCTTTCTTATTCTCTTCCCCCCTCCCTCTCTTTTTCTTTCTCTTTCTTTCTCTGTCTCTCTCTTTCTCTTCTCTCTTATTCTCTCCCCCACTCTTTCTCTCTCATTGTTTCCCACTCCTTTTGCTTTCTTTCTTTCTTCCTTCCTTCTTTCCCCTTTTCTCTTTCTTTGTCTTCCTTCCTTTCTCTCTCTCTTTCTCTTTCCCTCTCATTCTTTCTCTCCCCCTCCCTCCCTCTTTCTTTCTCTCTCTCTCTCTCTTTCTCTCTCTTTCTCTTTCTTTCTCTCTTGTTCTTTCTCTCTCTCCCTCCCTCTTTCTCTCTCTCTCTCAAATTTATTGGCTGCCCATCTTAGCGCAACACTGGTTCACTTTAATGACCTCAGCATTTATGACTACTGCCACACAAGCCATAAAATCAGCCACGTGAGTGACTTGCTTTACAACCCCTGCAACTTATGATCATGATGGGCAGGCTCCATTACCGCCATAAATGGAGGACTACCTGTATTTTGGAGGAGCACTTGTAATATGTTCATTTTGGGGGTGGGGGGGAGAGTAATCCCCTCAGAGTCACCAAGATTGAGTGGGCAGGCATATAAAATTTTTCTTAAATCAATAAATACCTGCTGGCAATGGCTAAATGAGAGATCCTACCTGGGTGAGCATAGTCCGTGGGATGTTTTGTAGCTCTGGGCTGGGGTGACTTAGCAGAGTGGTACAAAACTTGGTGAGGCCCATGCTGCAGCCTTCCACAGCTCCCTAATCAGAAAAGGAAAAGAAGGGGAGCAAAAAGAGAATTGATCAAAGTTTAGCTTCTAAAGATCAAATTTATGGACAGGGGGGAAAAAATCCAGTCCTTAATTCTGGTCATAAGTTAAAAACTATCTGTAGCTGATTCTATACTTCACTCTACAACCTATTTTGTACTTGGGGAGATGTTGCTGAGAGGGGAGACTAGATTTAGAATAGAATAGAATTAATAGGATAGGATAGGATAGGATAGGATAGGATAGGATAGGATAGGATAGAATAGAATAGAATAGAATAGAATAGAATAGAATAGAATGAGGAAGAATAATAGCATAGCATAGCATAGCATAGCATAGCATAGCATAGCATAGCATAGAATAGAGAGAAGGAGAAGGAGAAGGAGAAGGAGGGAAAGAAGAGGTAGGAGAAGAATGAGAGAAGTAGAAGCAAAAGGAATAGAATAGAATAGAATAGAATAGAATAGAATAGAATAGAATAGAATAGAATAGAATAGAATAGAATAGAATAGAATGAGGAAGAATAATAGCATAGCATAGGATAGCATAGCATAGCATAGCATAGAATAGAATAGGGAGAAGGAGAAGGAGAAGGAGAAGGAGAAGGAGAAGGAGGGAAAGAAGAGGTAGGAGAAGAATGAGAGAAGTAGAAGCAAAAGAAATAGAATAGAATAGAATAGAATAGAATAGAATAGAATAGAATAGAATAGAATTCTTTATTGGCCAAGTGTGATTGGACACACAAGGAATTTGTCTTGGTGCATAGGGCTCTCAGTGTACATAAAAGAAAAGATACGTTCATCATCAAGTGATCTTGATAACCAAGTATAAAAGTCAAATCCTTCCATCCGAAGTCTAATTCTCTTCCACCAAATCATAAATAACAGAATAACAGAATTGGAAAGGACCTTGGAGGTCTTCTAGTCCAACCCTCTGCTCAGACAGGAAACCCTATAGCATTTCAGACAAATGGTAAACCTCTTCTTAAAAACCTCCAGTGATGGGACACCGATAACCTCTGGAGGTTGCAAGTTGTTGCACTGGTTCATTGTTCTCAGTGTTAGGAAATTTCTCCTTCATTCTAAGTTGCTTCTTTCCTTGGTTAGCTTCCATCCTTTGCTTATTAGTTTCCCCCCATTGCTTGAATCATGAATCAAGCTCATTGTCAGCACTTCAAGCTGCATTTATTCTAGTGCTGACATAAGAAGGAGAAGCGGAGGCATCTGGAAAGGGATGTTTGACTCTTCACCTACTTATTTTCCCTGGAGATAATATCCCCTAGGAGATGGGATGGGAGGGGGAAATTCCTTTGAGTTGGAGCAGTAGATTAGGGGTAGAGTGACTGGGAAGATGGCCAATGAGTGCAGAGGAGTGGGGAAGGAAAGGGAGGGTTTTTGGGTCGGAAGTCAGTGTTGGCTACGGTGAGTCGGAGAATGTCGTGCTTAATAAATGAGAGTTTTTTCATCAAAGACTTTCTTTGAAATGCAATTTATTTGGCATGACCTCGAAACCTGACACTCATCATATTTCATTGATGGCAACCCACCAGGATCAAAATTCCTTCACTAGCCTGTTTTGGTTCAATTCCTAAGGGATCCCTTACCCAATGCCGGCATTTCAGCAAGATGTCTCGGAACACCTGGGAAGCCATGTGGACAACCTGAAGCGGCAGGAGAGGCTCCCATCCTGCCGAGAGTGGCTGAGGTAGAACTTTCTCCGCAAGGCCTCCCAAGAGCATCCCAATTTCCTTGACAGTTAAAAGTAAAAGGTGAGAAAAAGTTAGGTGGAGTAAGGGAATTCTCGCATCTTTGGTGCTACAGAGATTTTGGATGTATCTAATGCTTCATGGTGCTATCCTATCTCCAGTCCGTGAGGTGGTGCAATCTTGAAAAGCCCATGAAAGAGTTTGATTCCATTGCCTGCTGACTGAGCTTAAGCTGGTAGCTGAAGTAATCCATTTTTCTGAGTCTGCACATCATGCTGAACCATAGGATTCAACAGATACCCTAATTAAATCATGAGCCTTGAGGCCAAGCTTCAAAAGAAATCCAGTTATTTATTAGGAGCTTCCTGTCGGCACGTTCCAAGTGAAGGCAACTCTGACCCCACGTAATTTACGACCCAATCTTGACCCTACTCCCCCCAGGGTGTGTCATCAGTCACATTTGCCAACGAAGCAATTTCGCGGGTTGTAGAGATCACTCTCGCTGTCCGAAGACTTCTCCGTGGTCATGTGGCTGGTATGACTCAATGCCAAAGGTGCACAGAACTCTGTTCCCTTCCCACCAAAGGTGGTCTCTATTTTTCTACTTGCATTTTTTACGCGCTTTCGAACTGCTAGGTTGGCAGAAGCTGGGACAAGTCACGGGAGCTCACCCCGTTATGTGGCGCTAGGGATTCGAACCGCTGAACTGCCGACCTTTCCATCGACAAGCTCAGCGTCTTAGCCACTGAGTCAGTTGTGGTAACTTCTCACGGATTTCACCCTGAAGCATTAGGAGAACTGCCCTTTTGAGCACAGAAGACTGGATTAAATCTTTCACGCAAGAAACTCTAAAGTATTCACAAACTACTCACTTTAACTGAGACCCAACAACAGGTCAGAATGAGGCTGTGTTCCTCAGAGAGGAGAACCATATCTTCCTCCTCCTCCTCCTGCAAGCCTTTTCCCAGCCGGATGAGGCTGCCAATGGCATTTCCCATGTCTGCAAAGGAGGGTGATGAAACTGCCCCAAATAAAATAAAAAAATAATAATAATACATTCGGTTGGCATAATTCTTTGCCAATCAATTTCAGCCAGGCATCAAGAATTGAGCATGAATATCCTCCAGAGATGGCTTTTTGCTCGTCAATGTAAATTAGAAATGTTCTCTACTTAATCTATATACATAAAAGCAAAAACCACTCACGCATTAATCACGAAATCTCCAGAACCATAAAGCCTACAAACTTGAAATTTGCCACGTATGTTCCTCTTGGGTTCTAGGTGCTCACTAACAAAGGACCATCAGACTATTAGTATTTCCTATATTATGATTAACATGTTCTGATGCTAAGGAGTTCTACTCCCCCTCCCCACCTGAAAAGAAATCTGTTCCAAATGCAAAACACAAGCAGAGGAGAGGAGTTTCACTTTTAGTTTTACTTTCACAGCAGCAAGCAGCTTTACTACAGAACTGTTGAGCTAAACCACAGCCAGGCTCCTTCCTATCTCCTTCTTGCTCGCACAGCAAATACTGCTTCACTTTCCAAATAGCCCTCTGATGCTAAGGAGTTCTACTCCCCCTCCCCACCTGAAAAAAAATCTGTTCCACACTCTAATGTTATTCCGACTGATAAATTAATGGCGGGGGGTGGGGGATTAGAAAAAAGGTGCCGTCATGTATCTATTTATTCAAACCTGGTCACCATTAACAAGAATCTCTTGTTTGTCTGACACCTGACTATTTCTTTAGGTAGCAGTGTTTCCCAACCTTGGCAACTTTAAGATAATGGAATGGAATGGAATGGAATGGAATGGAATGGAATGGAATGGAATGGAATGGAACAGTAAATGAAGAGAAGAGAAAATGAATAGAATAGAAAATAATAGAACAGAATAGAATATAGAATGGAATGGAATGGAATGGAATGGAATGGAATGGAATGGAATGGAATGGAATGGAACAGTAAATGAAGAGAAGAGAAGAGAAAATGAATAGAATTAGAATAGAGTAGAGTAGAGTAGAGTAGGGTAGAGTAGAGTAGAGTAGAGTAGAGTAGAGTAGTAGAGCAGAGCAGAGCAGAGCAGAGCAGAGCAGAACAGAACAGAACAGAACAGAATATAGAATGGAATGGAATGGAATGGAATGGAACAGTAAATGAAGAGAAGAGAAAATGAATAGAATAGAAAATAATAGAACAGAATAGAATATATAATGGAATGGAATGGAATGGAATGGAACAGTAAATGAAGAGAAGAGAAGAGAAAATGAATAGAATAGAATAGAATAGAATAGAATAGAATAGAATAGAATAGAATAGAATAGAATAGAATAGAATAGAATAGAATAGAATAGAATAGAATCTGCCAAGGTTGAGAAACATCTGGTTAAAGGATCCTGATTACAGATATATTTTTTTCCTGCTGGCTCGGCCTTACCGTGTTGGTCTGTGTTTGATGCTTGATGACTTTGCAACACGCTCAAGAGTAAATCACTGACGTCTCTCACTGTCATCACCAAACGCTGAAAGAATAACCGCCAGTGTGGCATCTTCTGGGCTTCTAACATAGAAGACACAACCTCCGGTTCTTCAAGCAGGCACCTCCGTAATGCCAAAATCACCCCTGCAGGAAATCAACAGAAGACCTGGAACCATCATCTCATACCTGCTAAAAATTAAGGAATCCAACTCGCAAAGCATCCGGGAAACCGGCGAAGCAGGAAGGCAGTCAAAAACGAAAGCACATTCCAGACATATCTCTCTCAAGGCTGTCTCCCAGGGTTACCCACAGCGGCCCGGTGGAGAGTGATCTCTACAGCCCACAAAGTCTTTGAAGATGTTTCACTTCTCATCCAAGAGCTGAAGCTCATAGCATCTTCCATATAGATATATGTCCCCCCCACCTTTTTAAAATTTTAATCTCTTAGGAGAAAAAAAAAAAAAAGAACGAGGTACTGACCGTGTATTGGGGTCGTGTGAGCTGCCAACAATAAGTCACGAGAAGCTGTGACAAAATGGTTCCGTAGCATGTTGAGCAAATGTTCAAGAAAAGAGAGATATTTGCATGGCATAGATGGCTCCTCGGTTCCCAACAATGACCGCTCCAAAATATGACGATCCAACCTGATGGAGTTAAGCAGAGGTGAATTTGGCCCAACAGACTCGATTCTGAACGCAGTCACTGTTGGGTTGATGGAACAAGTCCAACTCTGTTATTTCTGTTATTCTGACTTGTCTTCTTTCCTCCCTCCCTCCCTACCATTTTCCTTCCTTCCTTCTTTCTTCTTTCCTTCTTTCTTTCCTTTCTTTTTTCCTTTCTTCCTTCCTCTCTCCCATTTTCCTTTTTTCCATTTTCCTTCCTTCTTTCCCTTTCTTTCCTTCCTTCCTTCCTTCCTTCCTCCCTCCCTCCGATTTTCCTCCCTTATTTCCTTTTCCTTCCTTCCTTCCTTCTTTCTTTCTTTCTTTCTTTCTTTCTTTCTTTCTTTCTTTTTTTCCTTCTTTCTTTCTCTCTCTCTCTCTTTTCTTTCCTCCCTCCCTCCCTCCCTTCCATTTTCCTCTCTTATTTCCTTTTCCTTCTTTCTCTTTCTTTCTTTCTTTCTTTCCTTCTTTCTTTCTCTCTCTCTCTCTTTTCTTTCCTTCCTCCCTCCCTCCCACTTTCCTCTCTTATTTCCTTTTCCTTCTTTTTCTTTCTTTCTTTCTCTTTCTTTCTTTCTTTTTTCTTTCTTTCTCTCTCCCTCCCTCCCTCCCTCCCATTTTCCTCCTTCCTTCCTTCCTTCCTTCCTTCCTTCCTTCCTTCCTTCCTTCCTTCCTTCCTTCCTCTTTATTTCAGCAACTGAACTTAAAGACCAAGAAAGCCAGGAAGCAAAGTCTTACTTGGGAAGTAGAGTCTTCATCACTGCTGCCCCTGCTTCGCTCTCTTGAACCCGGGGACTGCTTACGGCTTCTAGGGACCACCCAAAAAGTGTTACAGCAGCAGAGCCCGGCAAATCTGGTGGGAAGTAAGAGATCAGCAACTCCGAGGCCAACTCACGGATCTGAGTGGAAACAGAAGAAAGACTTCATAAGGAGAAGATCTCTAGCAGGTGACAGGGTGCCCTGCATTGTGTCCAGCAAGCTGGGAAATAGTTTTCAAGCAGGCTTCTGTTCAGAAACGAACATTAGGGAAAGTTGAAGGAGGTGTTTTCATATGCCTAATTTTCTCTGGAGTCAGAGGAGCGCGTGCATAAAGTGAACTGGTTGAAACCCACCACTGTTCAAGAGGTCTCAAGATGGCTTCCACGTCTGACAAAAGGATTATCTATCAGCAGAGCTCACTACATGGCACAACCAAGCCCCTTCATTCCATCATGCAGCAAGATTCCACCAAAGTTAATTCAGGCAAACATGACTCCACATGAGAGCCTGACTGCAACCAATAGAATACATGCCCTTGCCACAGGAACAGAAAGCTCAACGGCCAAGAGAGGGTATAAATACCTCTCGCTCTCCACTCTGTGTGTTCAGCTCCCCAGAATCAGCCTCCGTCTTTCCAGTGTCTTTCTCCCCACTTGGAACTGAACCCAGATGGACATTTCTCGTAACATTAGCGAAGGCTAGGTGGACCGCCATACCTCATTCGTGCTATCCTGCAAGCAGCTCAACAGCGCCAATGTGTTCCCAGTGGAAAAAATGTCCCAGTAGCCTTTATTCGTGGACCAGTATAATAAGGTAGCCATGTTGCCTGGAGAGACAGCAAACATAGGTTAGGAAGAAGGAGGAAGCATTTCTGAAGAGCGTCTGGTGAACTAGATTGTACACAGGAAATTGGGAGGGCGGGAGGGAGAAGATTGCCACCCGACTCCTTTTCCAAATGATTCCGGCCCATCTCTTCTGTACATCCCACCCACCCTCCAATTATCAATCAATCAGAATAGGGGGACCTCCGAGGTCTTCTAGTCCAACCCCTTGCTCAACCAGGAGACCTTATACCATTCCAGACAAGTGGCTATCCCGTCTCTTCTTAAAAACCTGCAGTGGTGAAACACTATAAGAGTGGTGGGATTCAAAAATTTTTGCTGCCGATTCTGTGGGTTTGGCAAGGCATGGCTTGGTGGGTGTGGCAGGGGAAGGATATTGTAAAATCTCCATTCCCACCCCACTCCAGGGGAAGGTTACTGCATTCCCCATAATCCCCATTTCCTCCCGATCAGCTGGGAGCCATGAGGCAGAGAATAGACGGGGGTGATGCCAGTCAGAGGTGGTATTTACCAATTCTCCGAACTACTCAAAATTTCCGCTACCAGTTCTCCAGAACTGGTCAGAACCTGCTGGATTTCACCCCTGCATCTATGTAATCTTAAACTTAGCCCCTACTTAACCCCTCCCTCCAGTGTAGGTGGAGATTCCACCACAGTCTCCCTATTTTTGAAGGCTACACCACCGTGTGGGCTTGTGCTGACTGAAGGAATCTGAGATTTGAAGGACCAACCCTTGTTTCTCCACCCTTGGGCTGGAGATGGTGGGATAAAGCCGCTTACGTGGTGGCTGACCCTTCTTTCTCTCGGGTCTCCAAGTGTCTGTGAATGTCTCCAAGATGGCTGCCAGGAGAAGAAGAGCTGTTTTCCTCCTTTGGTAGTTGGAACTTGACATCAGAGACGTCGTGCAGAGCTTCAGCAGCCAATCCACAAACTCTAAATAGAGAAAGATATATATATATATATTTACATGACCTACACAAAGGTGGATGAATGAGGATTCTGGGAAACATCTGGGTGTCTGTTCTCTGTGAGGAGGGGATTCTGGTCATAATTTGAGGAGTGGTCCCAAATTTAGTCATAATTTGAGGATATATGTGCGTGTGTGTGTCTGTGTGTTTAGATATGTATATATCGGGTGGGTTTCACTTATCTTTGCTACCGGTTTGCTCGTGTGCATGCTCACTTCAGTCCCGCAAGTGCCACTTCTGTGCATGCGCAGATTGTATTTGATGACGTCCAGGCGCCCACCACTGGTACTTATATATATGTGTGTATGTGTGTGTGTGTGTATAGAAGGAAGGAAGGAAGGAAGGAAGGAAGGAAGGAAGGAAGGAAGGAAGGAAGAAAGAAAGAAAGAAAGAAAGAAAGAAAGAAAGAAAGAAAGAAAGAAAGAAAGAAAGAACAGTTTCACTAATCTTCAAATCCCTCTGTTAACCATCTATTATTATATTTAGCGCGCAGAAAGTCCATAAATGGTTTCCAGTTTCTTACAAAGCTGTCTAGTCCATTATCTCTAATCAAACCAGTTCATTTCACCATCTCTGCTAATTCAGTCAATTACAAAATCGATTCTTCAACAGTTCCTTTTTCTATCCAATGTTTGTCAACGACAATCCTTGCAAGCCGCACACAATCTTCATTTGAGGACTACCTAAATTTGACCCATTGTTTCTGGCACAGCCTCTAAGCGTAGTTAGGAGGTAACTCACCTACAGCTTGAAGGACATTCCTTTCTTGATCCTTTCTGACCAAGCTTTCCTTCTGGTTGGCCTTCTGCTGCCGAAGCAGAGCTAGAGAACTGTCCCTCATTCTGACCAAAGCCTTCTTCACCATGGCTTGAAGGAGTTGCCGAAAAGAAGAGGAATCACAACTTAAATTCAGGGGCAGGAATTCTTTTAAGAGTTGGATCTCCCTCTCCGATAAGACCTGACTGGTCTTGGGAGCTGAGCAGAGGAAGCCCAAAGCTGCCAGACGGACAATTTCTTCTTTGGAGAAGAGACACCAGGTCAGTCTCTTCAAGGTCTCCTCATCTGTGAGCAAGTCTCCCGCAAGGGTCTTTTGAACGTTCAACAAGGAGACCCACGCTCGGAGCTGAGAGGCCTCCCTGCCCCCAAATCTTGTGGCCAGCAGCTTGTAAGAAGCAGGAAAGACTCTCAAAGTCCGCCCAAGAAGGTGGCTGGAGGCGTTGCTCTGAAGGAACAGGTCAGAAGAGGTCAAGGCATTAGAGAGGGTTGGTAACCAACAACTGGACCACTTGTGAGCCAGCTGTTCTTCTGAGACTTCATCCTCCACCTCCGTCCAGGCTTTGCGCTGCAGTCGTAGGAGAGTTTTGTACAAATCCGAAGCGACGGGACACAGACGGTTGGTGGACAAGCAGTTGAAGAGGTGTTGAGGGAGATCCGCATAGATCTTCAGAACCTTGGTGGAAAGATCAACAAAGCAATATCATCAGAATCCATAACACCACGATTCTTTTATCCAACATATTTAATATCTGGACAGGTTGGGGAGGAACTTCAGGAAGAACAAAGATTAAGATCAGAATGTACTGATAGCATAAACAGGTGGTTCTTGACTTACGGCCGTAGTTGAGCCTACAATGACAGTTACAGGTAGTCCATAACTGAGCTCAACATTTCTATTGCTTAGTGAGATGGTTGTTGAGTGAGTTTTGCCCCATTTCACAACTTTCCTTGCTGATTCATTGTTCTAACTGTCAGGAAATTTCTCCTTAGTTCTAAATTGCTTCTTTTATTGATTAATTTCCACCCATTGCTTCTTGTCCTGCCCTCAGGTGCTTTGGAGAATAGCTTGACTCCCTCTTCTTTGTGGGCAGCCCCTGAGATATTGGAACACTGCTATTATGTCACCCCTAGTCATAATAAATACTAATACTAATAAATAATATTCTTTGCTTATACATAGTAATAGTTGATCATAATAATATATTGTTTATTTATACATAATATTAATATTTCATCATTTACTTATACATATTTGTAACCTTTTTATTTTCTAAGTTCTACTTCTGTTTTCTAGCCATTGATAAAACAAGTCCCATGTTAAAAAAAACCTGTTTCTTCCTTGTCCTTTATTTTTAATGTCAATTTATCCATCTCTGCACAGTCTAGTATCTTTCTACCTGCACATGATCTTAATGATCATTGTCGAATATGATAGAGTCTGGCAATTCTGAAAATTGAGAGTATCACTTCGAGAACAATTCAGATGGCCAATTTTATACTGTGACTAGCTGTTAACCCAGCGTTGCCCAGGTATACTGGAGGGAGCTGCCTTGTGGAGTAATGTGAAGTCGTTACCATGGCAACTCCACTGTGCTGTACTGTAGAAGCCATTTTAAGGCACAACAGGCTGTATCTTAACAGAATGTGAATCCAAAATGCACATTATCACTGTCAAAAAGACTGTGATTTGACACTATAGATATAATTCATTCCTTTTCATTTCAGCGGCCCAGGCATTCCAGAGTTATGCTGGAACACACACACACACCAAAAGCCATTTATATATAGATAAATAGTTTATAGCAAAAGAGATACTTACCTTTTGGGGGCCCAAGTATGGAAGAATTGCACTGAGTGCGAAATATCTTGCTCTTGCTTCCCAAGGCATGAAAATAACCCTTTGCAGGTACTCTCTAAACAGGGATCTCTCCAGATCCCCAAAACGATCACATTCCAGGCTGTAGATCTCTAAGAGAATTCGAAAGGAGCTGTGGACAAAATCGCTCACTCCTTCTGTCTGGATCAGGATGGGAGAGAAGCCGATCAAGAAATAAAAGAGGTGTCAATGGAAGTTATTTCAGGGAGTCCTCAGCTTACAACAGTTTGTTTAGTGACCAAAGTTACAACGGCCCTGAAAAAAATGACTTAGGACTTACGACCATTGCAGCACGTGTTCAAAATCTGGACGCTTGGCAACTGACTCACATTTATGACAGTCGCAGTGTCTCCTTTTGCGATCTCCTGACAAGCAAAGTCACTTTACTAACTTAACAACTGCAGTGATTCGTTTAACAAACGAACGTGGCACGAAAGTCCTAAAACGGGGCAAAACTGACTTAACAAATGTTTCACTTAGCGACAAAAAATTTTGGGCTCCATTGCAATCGTAAATCGAGGACTAACCGTATACATGGAAAGAGACACAGATCACTCCATTTCAAGGTGGTATGAGCTTGGGATCAATGAACCATGACAATTTTGGACCTCATCTTCTCTCTCTTTCTCTCTCTCTTTATTGTTATCCAGTAAGAGGCCCCTTTTTAAAATTTAGGTTTATTTTTTAATTGATTCACCGTGTTATTTGCATCTTCTCCCATGCTACCTTTATCATTTAATGACTGTTTTGGGGTGTTTTGATATCTGCCTTGACTTGATTTCTGGGGCCTGCAATTTTCATGAAAGATTATCAGAAATTTTTGTGCAAGATTATTATTATTATTTTTTTAAATTTGATTTATATGCCGCCCTTCTCCAGAGACTCAGGGCAGCTTACAATGCGTTAAGCAATAGCCTTCATACTTTTGTATATTCATATTTATACAAAGTCAGCTTATTGCCCCCAACAAACTGGGTCCTCAATTTACCTACCTTATAAAGGATGGAAGGCTGAGTCGACCTTGAGCCTGCCTGGGATTGAACTCGCCAGTAATTGCAGCAGCTGGATCTTAAATGCTGCCTTTGTAGGAGGCATTACTCCCCTATCCTACTCAGGCTCCATTATCAGAAAAGCTTATCTTTTCTTCTTTGGCTGAGACAGAAGGACTGGCCCAAAGTCGCCCAGCTGGCTTTCAAACAAAGGCAGCACTAGACTTCCCAATCACCCAGTTTCTAGCTTAATGCCTTAACCGTTAATGCCAAATTGGCTCCCTTGTTTGTATACCATATTATCAGGGGCAGTGGTGGGTTTCAGAAATGTTTACTACCGGTTCTGTGGGTGTGGCATGGCTTGGTGGGCGTGGCATGGCTTGGTGGGCGTGGCATGGCTTGGTGGGCATGGCAGGGAAAGGATACTATAAAATCTCCATTCCCATCCCACTCCAGGGGAAGGATACTGCAAAATCCCCATTTCCTCCCCGATCAGCTGCAACTTGGGAGGCAGAGAATAGATGGGGGCGGGGCTCACTCAGAATTTTTACTACCGGTTCTCCGAACTAATCAAAATTTTTGCTACCGGTTCTCCGGAATTGGTCAGAACCTGCTGAAACCCATCTTTGATCAGGAGTGGGTTGCTGGGGATTCGGGAGAACCTCTAGCTAAGATTCTGTGCAGTACATCGAAGCCCCAAATCCCACTCCCGGATCCCACCCTGCCCCTCCCCTCTCGGGAGACTCCATGCGGTTCATTTTGGATGCAGGGCGCATGCGGAGGCTCAGTTAGGGCGAAAAAAGGCCTACTGGAAGGCTGGAAACGAGCCTGTTTTCAGCTTCCAGAGGATCTCCGGAGCCTGGGGAGGCAGTTTTCGCCCTTCAGGAGGCTCAAGGAAAGCCTCCGGAGCCCGGGGAGGGCAAAAATGACCTCCCTGCCATGGTGCAGGAGGCCGACTAGGCCACACCCACCATGGCCACGCCCACCGAGCAACTTTTACCCCTTGCTAAAATTTTTGAAGCCCATCCCTACATATTATCATGTACAAACAGTATTCATTTACTTCAATATTATTCGGCATTGGAAGATCAAAGCCAGTGCTCAAAGGTGTAAAGACAAGGTATTTGTGCACAACCATCAAAGCAACCAAATTATAAAAAATAACGACGGAATTTCAAACCCTGTCAGTTCTTCCTAGATTTGAGAAAGCTTTTGTGTGGCTCGTTCTTTTTGCAACATAGGTAATTTGACGGGGAGATATTTGGAAAGCAGAAAGAATGAAAGCTTCCCCCCGTCCCCTTAAATAAAAATAAATATGGTGCCTTACTGGGCTTTCTGCATTGTTCCAAACAATCTTGTTTAGCCTTTGGAGAAGTCCCGAATGGTCACCCAGCAACGATCTCTCCTTGACTTTCCAGAGGTCCTTCAAACTTTCTCGGACACGTTGAAGCCACAGAGAAAAAACTGGGAAAGCAATAAGGAATCCATCAGGCTATTAAAGGCGATGTCGAAACGAGTCTTGCATCTTAGTTACTTACGCATTTTTCTTTAAATTTGGTCTATCTCAGGGGTGAAATCCACCAGGTTCTCACAGGTTTTGGAGAACCGGTAGCGGAAATTTTGAGCAGTTTGGAGAAGCGGCAAATACCACCTCTGGCTGGCCCTAGAGTGGGGTGGGAATGGAGATTTTGCAATATCCTTCTCCCAGGAGTGGGGAGGGAATGGGGATTTTGCAATATCCTTCTCCCAGGAGTGGGGAGGGAATGGGGATTTTGCAATATCCTTCTCCCAGGAGAGGGAATGGGGATTTTGCAGTATCCTTCCCCTGCCATGCCCAACAAGCCACACCCAACAAGCCACACCACGCCTGCCAAGCTACACCCACAGAACCGGCAGTAAAAAAATTTGGATTTCACCACTGGTCTATCTGCAAACTTGGTCTTCTCCAAACTCTATGAGCTTGGTTGTTTTTCCTGCAGACATTTCATTAGCCAAACTAGGTAACCTCATCAGTGTTAGTAAAAGAGTGGGGTTTGCTCTCCATTCATATTGGGGGCAGAGTTAAAAGGGGAATCAGCCTAGAACCCCTAAAAAGTCACAAGCGGAACCTCCAAGACCATGCCCATTAACCCTGACAAGACAACCTATTAGAATATAAACCAATGGTGAAATATAAAAATTTGTTACTATTGGTTCTGTGGGCATGGCTTGGTGGTGGTGGTAATGTGACTGGGTGGGCGTGGCCAACTTTTTAAAAAAAAAATTTTTTTAAAGCAAAAAAATGCTTTTAAAAGCCTCTGATGATCAGGCAACTCAGCTGGGATCGTCAGAGGCTTTTAAAAGCATTTTTTTCTGCAACCGCACGATCATCAGAGGCTTTTAAAAGCATTTTTTTTTCTTTTGTACTTTTAAAAGCGTTTTTCCGGCTGAAGAAGTTGTAGAAAAAATGCTTTTAAAAATAATTTTAAAAAAGCCTCTGATGATGGCATGATTCGTTTAACAACGGCAGAGATCAGGGGTGGGCTTCAAAAATTTAACCAAGGGGTTCTCTGCCTTGGTTGCTGGGTGGACATGGCCATGGTGGGTGTGGCCTAGTTGGCCTCCTGCACCACGGTGGGGGAAGGGGCATTTTTGCCCTCCTCGGGCTCTGGAGACTTTCCCCGAGCCTCCAGGATGACGAAAACGGCCTCCCCAGGCTCCGGGGGCCCTCTGGAGGCAAAAAATGGGCTCGTTTCCAGCCTTCCCAAATTTCTGGCAGGTCTTTTTTTCACACTCCCCGAGCCTCCGCATGCACCCTGCATCCAAAACGAGCCGCATGGGGACTCCTTGGAGGGGTGGTTCGGAGTGGGCGGGGCCAGCCAGGAGTGGGATTTGGGGGTTCTCCGAACTGCACAGAATCTTAGCTAGAGGTTCTCCCGAACCCCCAGCAGCCCACTCCTGGCAGAGATTCGTTTCATAACTGTGGCAAATAAATTGGATGCGACACACTTAAAAGAATGATTCTATTTGAAGGGAGGAGAGAAGATGGCCAGGACTTGCTGTCTGAATGGGATGCGGGCACGTGGTTTTGCCTACCTTGGAAGGAGTAATAAGGACAGCTTGTGGGTTCTTCTATGACGTCTAAAACAGCTGGAAACAGAACATCCAGCAACAGGCACTGTGGGAATGCAAAAATAATGAAGTTCAGGAAAAACGGGGGAAATTGCAAACACATCGAGATAATTTCTTTAAAAAATGAATTTAAGGAGGGCTTGTTTTGTAAATAAGGCAACTTGTTCTTGTTGTGGCCTGCCGTCGACCAGTGGAGCTGGCAGCAGTCGGACGAAGGCAGAACGTAAAATGAAATTGGATGTAAGAGTGAAATAGTACGGGGTCAGCCTAGAGGATCTCTGAAGGACCCCTTTAACTAGTAAATATAAGAAAACAAATGCTGGGTTCATATAGTTAAAACTGCAGAATTAACACACTTTCTACAGTTGGAGAGTTCAAGAAGTCAAACCGCAGAGGTATTATGTTCAAATGCAAAACTAACCCACATGGAGTTTCCTGCCTAAGGAATAAAGGAGGGGGCTACCTAAAGAGGCAAATCTAAGATACTTCCTATTTTTGTTACTATAAAGATATGTGTCTTAAACAACGTCTTTGTTCAGATGTTAGAATTTATATTAAGCTATCTGAACCTTTTGGTCAAACTTTTTCTGATCTCGAAATTCAATTCATTCATTATTATTTCTGCAATGGGACAGAGGTTAGAGAAGACCTTGGGCCAGTCCTGGGGGCTGGGGAAAGCTCGGACCAGGGCTCTGCATCGGAGGCAGAGAGGGGACCAAGGCCATCTGATAGTTACGTGCAACCTCCAGAGTCTGACAGCAGCGAGGCAGAAGAACAGCGTGAGCCTGTTCCCAGTGTGCGCATGTGCAGAGCTACCAGATGACAAAAACAATTAAGAAAACAGGGTCGACTTGGCAGTAAGGCTTGGAGATGATTGGCCCCTCCCATAAGACATAAAAGAAGAGCGAACGGGACGTGAGCTTTTGCAGGAAGCAATTAGTTCATCTGGCCAATTCAAGATTTGAAAGTTCTGTTTGTGACTCTGTGCCAAGTTTGGCCTTGCCCTGCGTCTGGAAATTAGCTCTCTGGCAGCGTTCCACATGAGATAGGTGGGTGTTGATAACCTTCCTCTGAAAGACTGTTTATCAAGCCTGGCGGACTGTAAATGAAAGTAATTGACAGTCGTATAAATAAAAGAGATTTTGTGGGACGAACATTGTACTTTATACTTTCTAAGGAAGCCTACGTCAAAACACTTCTTTAGAGAAATGGAGAATGCCAATCCAGAGACCACACCTCGACTTTAAAAATAGTGTTTAAACTTGTCTAAGGAATTTGAACGTATCTATGGAATCTGTACAGAAAGATCTTAACAGGCTCTGGAGGCCATCTTTTCTTTTGGATCTTCAGGGCTGCCACACTTAATGCTGTGGGAAAGGGGGGGGGGGTTGCATAGAGTTGTAGAAATATTTAGCCATAACAACATTATTTTCTCTGAGAGTCAAGGACGATCAGCCTGCAACTGGAGTGGTGTGATTGAGAGGCATCTCCATTTGGGATGGTGGATTCATTGGACCATGTGATGGGCATGTGGGTGGAGGGGAAGGGACTTTGACTTTATTTTAGGTGGGGAAAACCCGGGGGCTTTCAGATTCGGGTTTTCCCAGATGTGCCAATATGACATCTCTAATAAAACGGAAGAAGGGACGTGGTGGCTAAGAGGCTGAGTTTGTCGATTGAAATGTCGGCAGTTCGGTGGTTCGAATCCCTAGCGCCGTGTAACGGGGTGAGCTCCCGTGGCTTGTCCCAGCTTCTGTCAACCTAGCAGCTCGAAAGCACGTAAAAAATGCAAGTAGAAAAATAGGGACCGCTTTTGGTGGGAAGGGAACAGCGTTCCGTGCGCCTTTGGCGTTGAGTCATGCCGGCCACATGACCACGGAGACGTCTTTGGACAGCGCTGACTCTTCGGCTTTGAAACGGAGATGAGCACTGCCCCCTAGAGTCGGGAACGACTAGCACATATGTGCGAGGGGAATCTTTACCTTTACCTTAATAAAATGGAACTTTGAGGAATTGTCTTACTTGGTTGAGGGTGTTACATGGAACCCTGAAAAATCAATTGCTCTGCAGGTTAATGAACTGGTCATTTGTGACTTGGGCCCTGATGTCCATCCAGCTTTGAGTAATGGTTTATGTTATACTGGAATGATTATGTTTAAGGAATTTTAAAAATGATAATGTTAAAGGGTACCTGTGGTGGGGTACCACCATCCAAACGACAGCTCAAGATCTCTTTCTTGCAACAGGTTAGTAAGCCACGTGTCATCACCAGCTTCTCCAAACCACCTGGGTTCAGGATGGAAGCGGGCATCCAAAGTGCCCCAAACTGGCACCCCCCTGGGCAAAAAATAAAATAAAAATAAAAATCCAAATATGTTATCAATATCAATTCCGTCATTAAGTTGGCTCAGGAAGAAAAGGAGGAGTGGAGGAAGAAAGATGAGGAAAAGAAGAAGAAGAAGAGGAAATGAGGATGGGGAGGAAGAAAGATGAGGAGAAGGAGAAGATGATGATGAGATGAAAAGGAAGAGAAGGAGAAGAAAACAATGAGGAGATGAGGAAGAAGAGGAAGAGAAGGACAAGGAAGAGGAGAAGAAGGAGAAGAAGATGAGACGAGGAAGAGAAGGAGAAGAAAATGATGAGAAGGAGATGAGGAAGAGGAAGAGAAGGACAGGGAAGAGAAGAAGGAGAAGAAGATGAGAAGGAGATGAGGAAAAGGAAGAGAAGGACAAGGAAGAGGAGAAGGAGAAGAAGATGAGAAAGAGATGAGGAAGAGGAAGAGGAAGAGAAGGACAAGGAAGAGGAGAAGATGAGAAGAGATGAGGAAGAGAAGGACAAGGAAGAGGAGAAGAAGGAGAAGGAGATGAGGAGGAAGAGAAGGAGAAGAAAATGAGAAGGAGATGAGAAAGAGGAAGAGGAAGAGAAGGACAAGGAAGAGGAGAAGAAGGAGAAGGAGATGAAGAGAAGGAGAAGAAAATGAGAAGGAGATGAGAAAGAGGAAGAGGAAGAGGAAGAGAAGGACAAGGAAGAGGAGAAGAAGGAAAAGGAGATGAGGAGGAGATGAGGAGGAAGAGGAAGAGAAGGAGAAGATGATGAGAAGGAGATGAGGATGAGGAAGAGGAAGAGAAGGAGAAGGAGGAGATGAAAAGGAAGAGAAGGAGAATAAAATGAGGAGGAGATAAGAAGGAGAAGACCTGCTGATCAGAACCATCTGAGATTTACTGACAGTTAGAAAAAAAATATGTGAGTTTTCTCAAAGATATTTCTCAAAGAGGCATAAGCTACGCAATATTTGCAATCAAACGATGCCCCCTTCAAATAAATGAGCTGGCCGTGTGCGCCAAGGAAAGGAACACGGACCTGAGCATACCTTTGCGTTCCTCTGTTCTTTGGACATTCACATTCATTAGGAGGTAAAACGCCCAGATAGCTTTGGCTCCTGCTTCACCTTCTGGGGCTGTGTTCACCATCATGCTCACCGTAGTTCCAGCCAGGAGACGGTTGTCTTTACAGGCGGTCTACAACCAATAACCCAAGAGGTCAACCTAAACCGGGGTTTTGATCCCAGTAGAGGGTTTGATCTCTGGCAAAATGACGCCGTTCAAGATTCTCCTTGTTTCGTGCCAGTCTTCTCCCATCCCATAGCTCTCAAAGACGGGGCTGTTTTTTTGGATCCCCCCCCCCCATAGAATTTCCTCCCTTCGGATTTGTATATTCTGCAAAACTGGGATCTCCTAAAAACCTGCAGATCCTGATTTCAGTATGAGTGGCTCTCTTTTAGTGGCTTAAATTTAAAAATAGTTTTTAAACTTGTACCGTGTTTCCCCGAAAATAAGACCCTGTCTTATATTGTTTTGAACCCTGAAATCAACACTTAGCCTTATTGCCATGCGTTCAAAAGCCCGATTGGGCTTATTATCAGGAGAATGTCTTATTTTGGGGGAAACAGTATCTATCCATCCATCCACCCACCCACCCACCCATCCATCTATCTAACTAACTAACTAACTAACTAACTATTTATCTACCGTGTTTCCCTGAAAATAAGACCCTGTCTTATATTGTTTTGAACCCTGAAATAAACGCTTGACCTTATTGCTATGCGCTCAAAAGCCCGATTGGGATTGGGATGTCTAAGGGATGTCATAAGGGATGTCTTATTTTGGGGAAAATAGGGTATCTATCTATCTATCTATCTATCTATCTATCTATCCATCCATCTATCCATCTATCCATCTATCCATCTATCCATCTATCCATCCATCTATCATCTATCTATCTATCTATCTATCATCTATCTATCATCTATCATCTATCTATCTATCTATCTATCTATCTATCTATCTATCTATCTATCATCTATCTATCTATCATCATGTTTCCCCGAAAATAAGACCCTGTTTTATATTTTTTTGAACCCTGAAATAAGTGCTTGGCCTTATTGCCATGCACTCAAAAGCCCGATTGGCCTTATTATCAGGGGATGTCTTATTTTTGGGGAAACAGGTTATATGGAATTTAAACATATCTATGGAATCTGCATATTCCATATAGGCATAGACTGGCTATCAGTGGTGGGTTTCAAAAGTTTTTACTACCGGTTCTGTAGGTGTGGCTGGGTGGGCGTGGCAGGGGAAGGATACTGTAAAATCTCCAGTCCCTCCCCAATTCAGGGGAAGGTTACTGCAAAATCCCCATTTCTTCCCAATCAGCTGGGACTACTGGTTCTCCAAACTACTCAAAATTTCCGCTACCAGTTCTCCAGAACTGGTCAGAGCCTGCTGAAACCCACCTCTGTTGGGTATGTCTAGTTTGATGAAAAGAAGGACTAGGGGAGACATGATAGATTGTCCTGATATCTCAGGGGGTGCCCCAAAGAAGAGGTGGGTCAAGCTCTTCTCCAAAGCCCCTGAGGACAGAACAAGAAGCAATGGGTGGAAACTAATCAAGGAGAGAAGCAGCTTAGAACTAAGGAGAAATTTCCTGACAGTGAGAACAATTAATCAGTGGAACAACTTGCCTCCAGAAGTTGTGAATGCTCCAACACTGGAAGCTTTTAAGAAGATGTTGGATAACCATTTGTCTGAAGTGGTGTAGGGTTTCCTGCCTACGCAGGGGGTTGGACTAGAAGACCTCCAAGGTCCCTTCCAAATCTGTTATTCTATTCTAATAAATGATGCCACCCAGAAATAGGAGAACACCAAAAAAAAAAGAGAAGTTGGATTTTCTTATTCTTGTGGAACTCCAAAACCTGCCTTCTTCTTTCATGATCTGAGAAGATGGACCTTCTCAGATGGCTGAACAATGGAAGGCTCAAGATAGACAAAATTAACCCCTGAGAACTTAAGTCACACAGAACTTTTTTTAAAAATTAGATTTATATGCCGCCCTTCTCCGAAGACTCAGGGCGGCTTACAATGCGTTAAGCAATAGCCTTCATACTTTTGTATATTTATACAAAGTCAGCTTATTGCCCCCACAAACTCAATTGACCTACCTTAGAAAGGATGGAAGGCTGAGTCAACCTTGAGCCTGGTGAGATTCGAACTTCCAGTAATTGCAAACAGCTGGGTTTTAATTTCAATGCTTAGTCTGCTGAGCTATCCAGGCTCCTAACTAAAACAAATCTACTCTCTCTCCAGGATATTGTAGGAGAAAGAATGGCAGAGTCTGGGGTGGAGTTAAAAGAGACATCCGTTTACAATCCCTAAGTAGCTACAAAGTCAACTTCCCTTGAATTCTGTTGACCTTGATCTATTTACTAGCAAGTGCTAACGTTTAGTTGAGAAGATTCCTGCACACGAAGCTGTTTAGCAATCAACCCATTTAATTGGTCCTTAATGTGTGGACCTGGTTTTTTGCACTCGAAAGATATCCTCACCTGATCCATGATGGTATGCACCAGGGATCTCAAGATCTTTTGCAGCATTTCTCGGTGATCCGTTTCATCCCAGACCAGGGGCTGAATTTCCTCCGACATCCCTTTGAAGAGATGCAGGCAAACCTGGAGAAGCGAGGAGGAGAAGAAAAGGAAGGAGATTGGACAGGTAGGGAGTGTCGAATTTCCTCAACGTTCAATTTCCAAACATTAGTGGTGCTCAAAAGTTGGGACTTAATTTTGGGGATTGTAAACATTTGTTGGTTCCTTTAATATAATTTAGATGTGCTTGCTAAGTAACTACATAAATATCAAAACTTTTTTAAACATTTTGTTTGTTTCATCTGGACGGACGTTTGTCTGAAATGAATAGAGTAGCAGAGTTGAAAGGCACCTTGGGAGGTCTTCTACTCCAACCTGGTGACAAGACCCGGTGGCCTAGAGGTGGAGCTCTTGCCTCACAATCAGGAGGTTATGAGTTCGATCCTAGGTAGAGGCAGATATAGGGTCTCCCGCTTGGGCAGGGGGTTAGACTTGATGACTCGCAAGGTCCTTTGTTAATCTGTTAATTCTGTTGACCCCCTGCTTAGGCAGGAAACCCCACACCACTTCAGACCAATGGTTATCCAACATCTTCTGAAAAACTTCCAGTGTTGGAGCATTCACAACTTCTGGAGGCAAGTTGTTCCACTGATCAATTCTTCTAACTGGTATAGGTTCTCCGATTAGAAGACTTCCAAGGTCCCTTTCAACTCTGTTATTTTATTTATTTTTATTTTTATTTGCTTATTTATTTTATTAGTCATATTTCTATGCCGCTCACGCTCCGAGGACTCTGGGCGGCTTACACCAAAGACAGTCTACTAAATAGCACATTGCCCCTCAACAATCTGGGTCCTCATTTTACCCACCTCGGAAGGATGGAAGGCTGAGTCAACCTCGAGCCGTTGAGATTTGATCCGCTGATCTGCTGAACTAGCAGTCAGCTGAAATAGCTGCAGTACTGCGCTCTAACCACTGCACCACCTCAGCTCTTTTATGTTCTGCGTTCTAAATTTAAATGTCTACCCGACCCATCAAACTTTTAACTTTAGGTGGGGTCAAACGGCAACCACTGGCCCTACTTTTAAAATAAATAAATAATAATAATAAACCTTCAAACCAGGTGGTAACACCTTGCCTTTTCTTACCTTTATTGTGACGTAATGCCACTCCACCTGACTGGAGTTTGAATCTCGCAGAAGGACCTCAAAAGTAGCAGCAATGGTTTTCAAGAGCTTCATCAAGTTATTTTTCCAGTACTGGTGCCCTAATGAACTTTCTTCAATGAAGAGGCTTACTATTCGGGAATGGAACAAAGAACAACATGGATTAACACTTTGTAGAAGAATTCACACCTTCTCGGGGGCAGGAGCTGGCATGAGTACATGCCTCTCCAGGGAGACTTTGACACATGAAGGATGCTCATCAGGTTGCCTACGGTCTATGAAAACAGGAATCTTTGTAACTTTTAATCAGTCTCTAAACCGGGTGTCAGCAACCTGCGGCTCGGGAGCTGCATGTGGCCCTTTAGGCCCTCTGCTGTGGCTCCCTATCGGGTGATCTCACCACTAGCTGGCCCCACTGCTTGCTCACTCCTCCCAGTCACTCCTCACCTGGCCTGAGAAAGTAAGGGCGGCGGTGGGAGATGGAGAAGTGGCCGGGACAGAGACAGAGAGATACAGAGGGGAGTGGGGGGGAGAGAGGAGGGAGGGAGGAAGGGAGAGGGGGATGTCAAAAGGCTTTTGTGGTTCCTGGTGCTTTTTAACAACCAGTTTTCTGCCCTAATGACCAGCTGGGTAGACGTAGCTAGGGAGGTCAGTGAGTGACATCGAGTTAACCACGCCCATCCAGGTTTTGTGGCTCCCGGTGTTTTCTTTTCTGTGGGAAACAGGTCCAAATGGCTCTTTTGAGTCTTTAAAGTTGCAGACCCCTGCATTGTCTAAACGAATGGTTGCAATCCGTAGTTGCATTCCTTGGGAGAAAAACACCGGCTCTAATTCGGCTTGGGAACGCCAGACGTAAATTTTGTAATTGGGAAAGCGGAAAGCGATGGAAGACTCACCTGTCTGGAGAACTTCAGAAGAGGCCGGCTGAAAGGAAGAGGAAAATGGGATCAGATTTTCAGGGGATTCCATACCTAAGTACTTCTCACCACAAGTTGATCCCTGCTCACAACCTCAGCTCTGAGCTTCTTGCAAACTCTGGGTAAGGAGAAGATTCCTTTGCTATTTCTTTTTCTTAAAAAAAGGGAATACCATAGTCTCGTTTTCTAGCTTTGCTCAATGTCCCACTCCTTTCTAGCACTGATGAGGTTACCTGGTTGGGTAATGAAATGTCTGTAAGAAAACTAGCAAGCTCAGAGAACACCAGGAACCCCACAGTTCTCCCCCTCCTCCTCCTCCTCCCCCCCAGCCCTGATGATGTAACCTAGTTTGGTTATGAAATGTCTACAAGGAAACAACTAAGAGACCACCAAGGGCCCTACAAACAAAAGACGAGAAACCAAAAAAACTCCAACTAAACCCAACTAAAAATTCCAAAGGGAAACTGACAGAACATCGGAACCCCAAATCCATCACCCATGTTTACCTTTTCATCTTCAATCAGCCCGTCCATCAGCTTCCTCAACTCTTCAGAGACCAAGGTTTTGTTTTGCTCTGATAGCTTCCCAACTATCTACAGGGAAGGGGGAAAAAAATCTAAGGGCCACAACCTTAGAATACACACACACACATCCATACACCCAGGGATGGGCTGCTGAGGATTCTCAGGGGTTCAGGAGAAGCTCTAGCTAAGATTATGTGCAGTCCGGAGAACCCCCAAAATCCCACTCCTGGCTGGCCATTCCACCCGGCTCTGCCCCTCCCTGGAGTCCCCACGCGGCCTGTTTTGGATGCAGGTATGTGCAGGGTGCGCATGGAAGCTTGGGGAGGGTGAAAAATGGGCTTATCGGCGGCCCATTTCCAGCCTCCAGAGCCTGGGGAGGCCATTTTAGCCCTCCCGGAGGCTCAAGGAAAGCCTCCGGAGCCTGGGGAGGGCAAACCACCCCCCACCCTGCTGTGGTGCAGGAGGCTGACCTATTCTATTCTGTCCTGTCCTGTCCTTCCTGTCCTGTCCTATTCCATTCTCCTTCTTTTCTCCTCCTCCTCCA